>JAQQAC010008880.1:82143273-82218385 GCA_029783875.1 Phataginus tricuspis | reverse complement strand
AAAAGCAAAAATGAACAAATGGGACTATATCAAGTTGAAAAGCTTCTGTACAGCAAAGGACACCATCAGTAGAACAAAAAGACATCCTACAATATGGGAAAATATATTCATAAATGATGTATCTGATAAGGGGTTGACATCCAAAATATACAAAGAACTCACGCACCTTAACAAACAAAAAGCAAATAACCCAATTAAGAAATGGGCACAGGACATGAATAGACACTTCTCTAAAGATGAAATTCAGATGGCCAACAGGCACATGAAAAGATGCTCCACATCGCTAATCATCAGAGAAATGCAAATTAAAACCACAATGAGATATCACCTCACACCAGTGAGGATGGCCAACATCCAAAACACAAACAACACTAAATGTTGGCGAGGATGTAGAGAGAGGGGAACCCTCCTACATTGCTGGTGGGAATGCAAATTAGTTCAACCATTGTGGAAAGCAGTATGGAGGTTCCTCAAAAAACTCAAAATAGAAATACCATATGACCCAGGAATCCCACTCCTAGGAATTTACCCCAAGAATGCAGCAGCCCAGTTTGAGAAAGACAGATGCACCCCTATGTTTATTGCAGCACTATTTACAATAGCCAAGAAATGGAAGCAACCTAAGTGCCCATCAGTAGATGAATGGATTAAGAAGATGTGGTACATATACACAATGGAATATTACGCAGCCATAAGAAAAAAACAAATCCTACCATTTGCAACAACATGGATGGAGCTGGAGGGTATTATGCTCAGTGAAATAAGCCAGGCCGAAAAAGACAAGTACCAAATGATCTCACTCATATGTGGAGTATAAGAACAAAGAAAAAAAAAAATGAAGGAACAAAACAGCAGCAGACTCACAGAACCCAAGAATGGACTAACAGTTACCAAAGGGAAAGGGACTGGGGATATGGGTGGGAAGGGAGGGATAAGAGGGTAAAAGGGGCATTACGATTGGCAGACATAGGGTGGAGGGGCACGGGGGGGACTGTACAGGTCAGAGAAGACAAGTAGTGATTCTCATCTCACTACACTGATGGACAGTGACTGTAATAGGGTTGGTGGGGGGGACCTGATGAAGGGGTAGTTTAATCATCACACTATTGCTCATGTAATTGTAAGTTAATGATACTAAAATAAAATAAATTGTAAAAAAAAAAAAAAAAAAGAAAGTAAATTTCATCTGACCGAAGGATGCCTAGAACACACCTAATGTATTAGATAGAATGAGCTATGGTCAGAGCTGCCTGCCAGAAATTAATGAGCAGAAACAGCTAGTGGCGTGGAGAAACTGGGTGTCAGAGGCAGGTCTGCAGGCCCTGTAGATGTGATGCAGGGTTTGGGGGCAGTGTGGACACTGGAGGATGGACCTGCTCATATGGAGCTAAACGGTGAGTCATTTAAAAGCAAACCCTCTGGACAATTTATTAGACTGGTTCCTTTTAGGTTCATGAAAGAAAAGAAACTAATGGAGTTTCAGTTGAAATCAGGTGGCTAACATGTAGGAAATGACAAAGTGTTAGTTTTGTAAACTTCACATTATTTAGAGTTCTGATTATTGCTGAAGAATGGAGAATAAAAACATTCAACAATACAGAAGAGAAAAAAGGCCCAACCTGGTGGGTATTAGAAAATGGCACAAACTTGAAAAAAAAAATGTTACTTATTTAATATCCACAGCAAAGTCCTGAAACTTTGTCCTCTACAGTTAGCGTTTTATTAGAAAGGGCTTGCTTTCCCCACTCAATTTTTAAATCCCTTTCCTCTTTCATCCAGGAAAGTTAATTGACCAGGATTTCTTTATAACTGGGACCCCAAAGAAAGCCCCAGGCTAGAGGGAATGTTATTTTACCACCATGAAATTCTACAATGAAGTCTCTAAACTTGTCACGATCTCTGCAGCTGTGGTCTTTAAATAAGTCAAAAATGTTTTCTTTCTTCCGTAAGTATTTGTAGACTTTTGTCCTTAAGAATTTTCTTACTTTCTCATCTTTTCTGCTCTGGTTTCTTTCCTAAAACTTTTAAGTAGATTATACTCATATGTTTCCATGATATTTTTAAGTTGCAGCCTAAGGTCTGAAGATTTAAGAAACAAGTTAATATAGAAGAGATATTTTCCTTTCTTGAATAACACATTAAAAGGAAAAGGAATAAGAATCCTGTTCTTATTCCTTTGGGCCTCCATCCAGACCTATAAAACCTCTTGTTCCAACGGGAAATGAAAAAGAATCCTGTGGAAAGCACCTGCTGGTATGAAACTAATGGAGTTTCAGTTGAAATCAGGTGGCTAACATGTAGGAAATGACAAAGTGTTAGTTTTGCTGGTATGAAACTCGCCTCCAAGCTGGGATTAAGGCTGTGCAGGGAGACCTGAGAAAAAATGGCCATTGCCACCAACAGCTTAACTAGTTTCATATGAGGATGAGATTCTCAATGCATAACTCTGATATTTCTCTTCCCTTTCTCTCCCATTTGTTTATAATATTTTTTTTTAATAATTACTTTTCCCCAAAGGCTTCAAAGCCACTTCAAAATCTAAAGAGACAAGCCACAGATTTACTCTGCTCTCTGGGAGGTTTGACTTGTGTCTGCAGTTTCTTTCCAGCAAACAGTCTTGAGCTGTTCCAGTGCCCTCCTGTGTCCTGGTGGACTTTGTATTAGGGAGGGAGAACAGATGCCAAGGTGACCCGAGATGGCTCTTGGCAGCGATGGATACTGTGCAGCGGGAAGTGCCCTTCTGGCCGTGGCCCCTGGGAGGCGGTGACCGTGGTGTCCTGTTACTTCTTCCAGAACCTCTGCACATTCCTCACCCACCGGGTTTAGGAGTTGGAGATGACATTTCCACCTCCAGAATGCTACTTCTGTGACCACAGTTGAGTAGAGTTGACATTTTAGGATACTGTCATGGCTCCTGGAGCAGCAAAGTGGCAACCCAGGACCCTGAGGCAACTGAAATGAGGCCAGGCAGGCATCTGACACATCTCTTTAAGCTTTTAGGACAGAATTAGAGAATGATGTGATTTAAAGTAAAAACAAATACAAACACAAAAGGGAACGAATGACAAGAATGACAGCAATGTGCACCGTGGATGAATGTGTGCCAAGCTCTCTGGAAATCTGCTCACATTATTTCATGGGGTCCTCACAGTGGAATTAAGAAGGTATTATATATTTCTGAAGATGAGGCCAAGTGGAGTTAAAACAATTTACTCCATTTTATACAACCTGCCAGTGAGGAAGCTAGATTCAAATCTGCATCTAATTCCATCATTCATTTTCTATTAGGGACTTGAGTTGGCCATAGACAGTGTCTTCCACCACATTGAGAAGGCAGATCACAAAGTGCTAGTCCATGTCATGCTACCCACAGGGAGAGTGGGAGGCTTAGCTGGACCACAGGGAGGGTGGCGTGCCTCTGTGTGACCGTAAATGATAGTCACACTGCAGCCCCAGAAGCATCCATGCATCCTGTTTAGTCACTCTGTGGTCCTGGGATCTTGGTCCTTTTGTTTTGGCTTTTATCTGAGCAGCAAAGAAATGAATATTTGAGAGGAAAACAGAACTGCCTGATCTCCGAAAATGGTTTCAGAATATTTAAAGATAGGCATTTTTCAACTGCAATTCTGGTTTGGCAGATGAACATGAAAATTTTTATAGGAAAAACCAATGCAAACAAGTGAATTAGGGGATATTTTTGTACCTCTTGATAAGTTCTTGCTGAATTTGGCTCAGTGAAAAGACCATAATGAAGAACGGTTTGCAGCAGCCTGGGTGACAGCTGATTCACATCTACTGCCTTCAGATACTCTAGACTTTCCTAGAATTTTCTAGATTTTTGTATCTATAAACCACTGAAACATTTTGAAATTTTCAGTCTAGTCAGACTCAACTACACATTCAAGGCTTTTAGGCACATTGTGTTTTCACTGAATGTTTGTTAAATAAATGAATCAATAAATGAATTTAGCTTTCACCTCAATGTGTCAAAAAAAAGAAGAGTTTCTGTTCAGATCTTGTATCCTATTTTCTTTAGGATAAATTCTGCAACCAGCAAAATTCTGATTTTTCACTGAAACAAAATATCTAAAAAGCTTTAAGACTAGGGGTTCTGTTTTTTGGCTTCATACACACCTACACAAAGGACCACGCCTTGGTGAGAAGCAGGCACACACACGGGCGAAGAAGGCAAGCTTTCTGTCAAACCACCTGCACGTAAGTCCCCGCCCTCCTACCTGCCGGTGTGTGAGCGTTGGCCAAGTCACCACGCCCATTTATGCTGCAATTTCCTTCTCTGTAAAATGGTGATCATGGTAACAGCGTCTACCTCGGAGGGCTGTCATGCCTAGTGGGTGACGTTCACACGGTGCGAGAGCTCAGCGCACTGCCTCGCACACAGTAAGTTCTCAGTAAACGTCAGCTGCTTTCCTTGTGAAGGGCAGGCATAACTAAGCCTCGCAGATCTTTATCGGCCCTCGGATTGGTTTGCTAGGGTTGCCTTTACAAAGTACCACCAACTGGTGGTTTAACACAACGGAAATCAAACCGAGGTGTCTGCAGAGCTGGGCTTTTTGGGAAGGCCCCCCTCGCCTCTCTGGCGGCCCAGGGGCCCCGGGGCTCGGGCGGCCTCCTCCGCGTGTCTCTCAGATCCTCCCCTCCTCTCACCAGGATGCTCTCGCGGCTTTAGGGCCCACCCCGGTGCAGCCCGACCTCACTCGAACTAAAAGACCTCGGCAGAGACCCTATTTCCAAACAAGTCACATTCCGAGGTTCGGGGTGGAAGTGAACTAGGAGACCCCGGATAGCATTTAAGTATAAAAATCAAACCTTGAAGTTGCTATAACCATCATAGGTCGGTTATTTTCCCTCTTGCTTGAAAACACAGAGACCACAGAGAGTTTGCTTCTAATTATGTTGCTAACTTCCGGTCAGAGGTAAAATGAGGCTGACTCATAAAATTCTCCAGTGTTTGGGGTTTGATTACCTAAGAAGAAATGCATCTAATTAGAGAAAACTACCTTTGGCAGGGCCAGGCAACTATCCGTGTGCACCCCCCCCCCCCACGAGGAGGACCCCCCACTGACCCCGGGGCTGGCAGACCCACAGCTAAGCCTTCCTGGCAGGCGGGGGCGCAGCTCTGCAGTTCCCAGGCTATCCCCAGCATCATCCACGGGGCAAGGGATTCTGCCGAGCAGTGGAACGGTCTCAGCTGCGAAACGGTCGCTGGCTGGAGAGCCATCTGAGAAGATGGGAGCGTGTCCGGCGCTCAGGGGAGACGAGGCAGCAGCTGTATGGTCTCGCTATGGGGTTTCCAGGGTGAACTTTACCCCAGTCCGCCTTCCTATGGAATGTGCAAGTGGTCCTGGGAGCACTAACACCTTACCCAGTGATCAAACCTGTACAGATCCATTTGAAAAAAGGCTCTAGGAGCAGCTTGGATAAAAGCTTCAAGGAAGACAAAAGGGAGTTTCTGGTATATATATTTGCTGGCAGGGCCCAGTGGCTGTAAGGGCATCATTACTGAAGCCAAAGAGATCATCAGGAGCGACCTGCCCGAGTCCAGCCCTGTCCTCCCGAGCTTAGTGAAGTGGCCACACTGGGTCATTGGATTTACACATGCAAACATAGTCTTTCAAAAGAGAGAAATAGGGAAAGAGGTAGGGAACCTGGAAAGATACAGAGAGGTAGAGATAAAGAGCATGCTTGTGGGAGAGAGAACGTACGTGGTGTGGGCCGTTTGCCACCATTCCTCCACTGACCTAACAGCAAAGCCCTGGCTGACCGGCTGCCTCGGGCTGCCAGGTGCCCATCGCCTGTCCTACCATGAGCCTCTGACACAGCCGGGTGTGACCCAAGTATCTCCAGGTTGTTGTTTTCATACAGCTTGGCCCCAGGGAGTCAGTCCTTCCTCCAGGGACCATCTGAAAAGGGATCACTTCTGAGGCTTGTGAAAAAATGGGCTCCATTAAATGTATTCACAGATGGATTTTTCAAGGGTAACTTAATTATATGCAAATTTCACCTGAGATGCTACTCCATTCCAGGTACTATGATTAGCTGGCGTAACAATTCCTGGTTAATTACTAGATCTACCTAGTAAAGGCAGTTGATCCTCGAATGCCTGGGGTAAGAACTCCGCCTCTTAGTTCTGTTCTTCACAAAAAGGAACAAAGAAGGAAGTGAGAGGGAATATATCATGTAAACATGATAAAACAGAGCAAAAAAAGAAATGAAAATAAACAGTGGTGTTTTCACCCTCCCCTAAAAATATTGATAGTTAATATTTGGGTGTGTGCTCTCCCAGTTTGCTTTCCTTGGACCTGTGTGTGCCCGTGTGCGTGTTTAGTTTTGGGTAAAGATGTTATCAGGCTGTATGTGGTACGCCGGGACCTGCTTCATTCGCTTAACAAATACTGTGATCATTTTCCCACACACACAAGCGCAGACCTACACTATCAAAGGAAGTCCCTGAAGGACCTTCATGGACTCGTTCTTTGGTGGGTGACCATGGCCATTCTTTGTAGGGGCTATTTTTTGGCCACGGCCCCATTGCAAAGGTGTGGTCACAGGAGCTGCTGTGCAGATCTGAGGCTACCAGGGAGGGCAGGGCCAGCACAGAGGGGGCACCTGGCTGGGCGCCCTGGAGGTAAGATCCTCGGCCCTGGAGGGAGCTTGCTGAGGAAGCCTTCCTGATGGCTGCAGGATTCCTCTCAACCAGCAGTCCCATCATTCTCCCCGAGTCAAGAGGGTGCTTGTCTTAACTCAGAAGCTTGCCCACAAATACTTTCCAAATATGTTTGGCAGTTTTTAACTTTAATTGTTTTGGTTAAAGCCACTAACTGCATCAAATATAAATTCATCCTGCTAAGCAGATATTAAGAGAATATTTGGGTGTCTTTTGTGTAAACCCTCTGAAATAATATCAACGGAAATGCACAGGCTTCATTTACCTTTTTCTCTAACGTTGGCTAAGCTGAAGGGTATACAGCCCTGCCTTTCTCTTCGTGTAATTTGCCTATTAACCCCAGGAGGTTTTTTTCATAAGCCACTGTGCTTAACCTAACTCTTCAAAAATAAGGGGATCATGATTTTCTTTAGATTGGTACTTACGTGGGGGGATCTCTCAGGCATTAGCGCTTACTTGATTGCATTCAGACATTACTTTGGCAACGGAATGAATGCATTACATTAGCATCGAGCACAGCGAATGGTAATTGCAAGACTGTCATTTCTACAAGTGCAAAATTAATGTGTTCTGCAAACCCATCCCATTGTGTGCCACAGGAAAATCATGGAACTACGTCGTTGGAGCAGAAAAACCCCCTGTAATAGCGTTGTTAATGTGCTATGATACTATTCAGCAATGGTGTTCCTTTCCACCTTTGTTGTTGTCTCGTGCTCATTCTTCAAACCCTGCCTGACCTAATTTGTATGCTGTGCTTATAGCACTGCCAGACAGTAGCCTGGATGTACAGAGAATGTTACGGAACAATTCCTCCTTCTCTGTGGCATCTTGAGTGAATAATTCCAGCATAAACAACCCTCCAAGCATTCGTGAGAGTATAAATAGGGCTACTTATGTAAAGCTTCTTATTAAGAGATGCACCAACCGTTTACAGAAAACTTTACCCAAACACTCTACACTCATTTAGAAAGAGGAGAGTGATTTACATGCGTTTCGACGGTGCCAGCTCTGCCTCTTGCCATCCCTCTTGTTTACATGTGGGGAATGAAGCCGCAGACCAGCTGAGTGAGTTTCTCCCGGTCCTGCAGGATCACAGGGCATGTCCCGAGTGACAACATGCATGTACACTGGGGCTCTTGCAGCTGGCTGATTGGCTCTGCAGAATTTTTTAGGAATTAAAGGTCTCATTCATGGCTGAAATAGTGCAGTAATAGCAGATGCTCTAAGCTGATTAGATGTGGTAGCTCAGTATTCCTGCAGTTTAGCTGAGGCTGAGAACCACGCACAGAGGCAACCTGTGCTGGAGGGTTAACAGTGACAGTGACCGGCCAAAGGCAGTTCTGTGAGTCCATCTTGAATCCCGTCTTAGCAGCAGGGGTGGGGTGGGCTCAAGACAACTGGGCGGCGTTGACTGGCTCACCGCACAGTGCACGGTCTGGCCACGCGGCCCGCCACTGAATCCCTGGGGCTGGAGGGCCAGGCCCTCCGAGGGCTCTACTCTCTCGCTGCCCACCGAGGTGTGACGCGGCTTTGGCTTTGGCATTGTTCCAGCCAGTGCCCAGTTTGCTGGGATTTGGGGGAAATTCTGCCCCACACGCAAAGTTTCTCTCATTTTAATAAACATCAGAGATGAGGGAATGACTGAGGAGACTGCCAACCTGAGGCGGGAGAAGAGTTTTGAACACCTTAGACTCAGAACAAACTTGCGTACAGCTGAAAAATCACGAGATAGACGATTTGGGCTTGCAGAGGGCTCTGCACCCGGCTCTGCCTTACCTTTGTTGCAGAATGTTCCGTCGTATGCTGTGTCGGAGCAATCACAGGAGTAACCGTGGTATTTCTCTATGCATCTGCCCCCGTTCTCGCAGTTCGTCCCGTAGCTGGTGCAGTGGCCTGAGCAGCCAGATTTGAACCCGGATGTGACCTTTGCCCTCTCCTCCAGGTCCAGGGTCACCCCATTCATCCTCAGGGAGCGGATGCAGCCCAGGAAGCCCTGCTGGCCTCCAGCACCACCTGGGGACAACAGAAGGCATGGGGCTCAGGAGGGTGCCTCCGCCACGCGGCTTCTATGTGCGCTGTCACGGCTCGGCGGACAGTTGTGCTGGGGATGGGACTGCGAAGGGCCCTCGGCATGCTCACTTTCAAGTTGGGCCCGCCTAATAAAAACTGGAAGCTTTCCCCCTTAGGCTATAATGCCTAACTAAAAGAGGCTGGCTTCTGAGAAGGAGAAAATTTGCTACAGAAATAAAATGTTTGGAGACACACAAAAATTACATAAGCTATTTGGGAAGTCTAATCTGGTTTCCTATAGAAAAGTAGTTTATAGAAGTCTGTAGGTTCTTTGTTCTTTAATCTCATGGCATTCGGTCCTATGCATTATCTATTGAAAGAAATACAAAAAGGCGGAGAGACTTGAATACATTAACATAGTTAAGTCAATTAGTCGGAAGGCATGAATCCATTTGAAATATGACTGGTTCTTGTCTCAGGCAATGCCTGGTTTTGAAGTTCCTATGAAGGGTTTCCAGGGCTTCTTGTCTGGTTTGGTCAAAAGCTGGCACTGAGAATTTTACACAGCAGTCAGCCGCACCACACTTATTACCAGGTCAGGTTAGACCTCATTGCTTTTGTCGAAATGCCATTGCAGGACAAAACACAAAAAGTAAGTTCACTGTGATTTTTCTAACTTAGAGAGTGAGACAGACATTCATGGGCATGAAAATATCAAAACATTCCTGTTGTGGGGGGTTGAGTTCATTTTCCTCAGTTCTTGTCCCCACCACAACAAAGAACTGAAGGGCAGAGACACAGTAGTGAAGCAGAGTAAAAGTTTTATTTAAAATTATGCACTTAAAGAGAAAAAATGTGCGGGCGCCCTCAGAGAGGAGGTGTGCTGAAAGGCTGGGGGTTCCATCCTTTAAGGATTTTGCAAAGGGCCAGGGGGTATAAACTTGTCCAGTGGTCTCAGGGTGCTCATCTCTGGTGAGAGACACTATGTCTCCTCTCCTTTATTATCAGCCCTCCAGGTAATTCTGCAAAATTAACTTAACACAAGAAATTTACTGATCTGGTTCCTTGCCAGGGTAGCAGCTCTCTCTGGGAACACATCAGTCAAGACCGCTTGCCCGGCCCCCAAGGTGGGCTGAGTTATTGTCCGTTTGCTAAAGAATATGTTAGGAATATTACTTCCTAACTTCCTGGCTTTTAAAATGGAATCTTATCTTTAAGGTGGAATCTTCTCTCTTTTTACAATACTGCTTATATATGGGCTTTTTTAGAAAATTAATCATGATGCTTGTCTTTTGCCTGGTTACAAAATTACTTGATTAAGGGCTGGAGGAGGAGGAAAAAATAGCATATAGGTTAAGTTAAAGAATAAGCTGGACCTTTTAGCAGGCTAAAGTAAACTTTACAATGGCATGATCTAACTGACACATGAAGACGTGGGCTGTGCTCAGATACTTTTCTTTGTCTGGGGAATATCTGGACATTCCCAGTTACTCCTTGCCTTTGGGGCTTCAACTGACTAACTCATTAACGCTGCAAGGCTTCTGGCTCTCCAGTTCTATCTGGTTAACTCTTTGAGCCCCTTTTAGTGGGTTTTATTGGCTTTATTTTCTCTCCACCCCACTCATATCTATTTTTCTGCCTAACATCCCTAACACACTTCACAGAAGGATTCACCAGAGCTTTTTTATCACAAGTGGATTTGACTGTGTCTTGGTCATGGTTTTTCTAGGCAGCTGGTACAAAAGGAGGAACTGAAGATTATATACATATCTGTATCTTACAGCAACTACTTTTCTGGAAATTGAATAAAATAAAAAGTAGTTAAAATTATTAAAAGACACATCTGGTGGGGATTTAGAAAGAAAAATGCTATTATAAAATAGAAATTATTCTTTTATTGAGTACCTATGTAGTAGGTACTCTACTAAGTGCCTTACATGCGTGATTTGCCGATTCTCACAACACCCTGGCAAGGTAGGCATATTATCATCATCCCCACTGCACAAATGAGGAAACTGAGGCTTAGAGAAGTTCAGAACTCTGTTCTGTGCTGACCATCTAACACAGAACTTCAGGGACAGGGACTCACAGATGTACATGTTTCTGAGATATAGGTTTGGATGTCTTTAAAAATGCAATGGGTTAACAGGATTGTCAGCATTTGGGTAAGAATGGCTATGCTGGGAATTGACTCTGATCACTTATTCCAGTACCTGGAGAAAAAGTGTGCAATCTAGCAGACTCTTCACAGGGCTGGGGATCAAGGGCTTTAGTTACAGAGATGGATTGGTGTTTGCTTATTCCTGTAAATCCTCAGCCATGAAATGGCAAATGACTCACTCTATTATCTCTGTATACCCAAGCCTTGCAGTTCTCATTGAGTAATACATAGATCTGAATGATGATTCTCTAGGGATTACTATTTTTTTAAATAAAATATTTGAGTAGAGGATTAACCGAAGGGAGTCCAATGCCCTTTTTGCTCAAAGCTCTCGGACAGTAGATGGCAGAAGAAGTTATTAAAAACAACTACTTTGAAAGATTTTCCATTTTGCAATGTGCTGTCACCTCTTCACACACATCTGTACTGAAGAGAATTTGGGCCTTTGCTGTCATTTGGAAGAATTTCAACCCATTAGTCACTCTTTGTGTCTTCAAATTTCAATTTGGTTTCTTTCATTTTAGGAACTGTGCCATTTGTTCTTACAATAAGGGCTGTCCTAAGGGTCATTTGTGCAATAAATGCCTAGTTATTTAAACTTTCATCACTAGTCAAGTAAGTCAATTATATACTATCAGAATACGCTGACATTTTAAAATCACTGTTTTTATAAATCTCCTCCTTTCCCCTGATTGCTAATGTTAGTAGCTTTTCATTGTGGAAACCATAACATACTAGTAAGCAAAATGAAAAGGGAAATCTATAATGCTACTGAGATATAACTACTTTCACTTTCAGCAATAGCCTTTTCTACTTTTATCTATGAACATATGTGTAAAAAAATAAAGCAATGGAAGAAATGGGATCACGGTATATATACTACTTTAAAATTTGCTTTTCGTATTTGATAATCATAAAACATTTCCAAGCAATAAGTACAAATAGAACTCCTTGTTTAACATCTGAATAGCATCCCATTCTGTGAATGCACTAGATTTACTTTGCCTTTCCATTATCATTGGACTTTTAAGCTTATCCCAATTTTTAATTTTCTATGATACTCTAATAAATATCCTTGTAAAATTTTTGCACACTTGCTCAGTGTTTCCTTAGAGTTAATTCTTAGAAGTGTAATTTCTGGGTACAAAGGCATATATATTTAAAAATCTTTGAAATTCATTTTCCTCTAAGAAGAATTTATCAATTTGTTTTTCCTCAATTGGATACAAGATTCCTACCTTCTCTACACCAATTCTAATACTAGGCAGGATCCTCTTGAATTTGTAAAATAGGGGGAAAAAGGAGTTCATTGTTTTAAATGGTATTGCTTCAAATATTGTGAGTTTAATAATTTTTATGTTTTCCACATTCTTAGTTTTTGTTTCTTCATGTCCTTTGCCTTTAGGGTTGAATAATAGAGGATATATTTCTTATTGATTGATAATAATATTTGGCTTTAACTCTTTGTGATAAATCTTGCAACTACATCCTTCCAGTTTGTATCTGTTAACTTTTATATGGTGTCTCTTTTTCCTTATGAAAGTTGTGGATATTTATGTAGTCATATCCCTCTATCTTATTTGTATGACTTTTGCCTTTGGCATTAGGCTTATAAAAACCTTCTCTAATCCAAAATAATATAATTATTCAATTTTCTTCTAGCACTTTTGTGATTTTACTTCTCTCAACATTCTAATCTTAATCCATCTGGAATGTATTCTAATTTGGAGATAATTCATATTTAATGGGTCTTAGCAATAGTTGAGAGTTTGAAGAAGAGGTTTTTAAAAGTATTTTTTTAAAAATCAGAGATTTAAAGAGGTCCATTTGGCAGAGTAAATCAATCTAGATTAGATCATATTTTTATTATATCATTAAGGTGAACATTTAGATATAAATATGTATACAGGCTTCAATCCATAAGGGTTGGGGGGGGCAGATATTATCTCTCTGCCACTCTTCTATCTTTTACACCTCTCAGTCTTCCTGTGTTTATGTTTGGGTATCTCTCGCTATCAGGACTGTTGACTGTCTTGGATTAGTTGTGTAGATTTCATCAAGTTACTTAATCTCTCTCAGCACCTGCTTCTCTCATCCATAACAAAGGAGATCGAACTAGACAATGTCTCTGGTTCCTTCCGGTTCTAATTTGCTCTGGTCCATAAAATACAACCTCTTCCTCTATACGTATGTGTCTCTGTCTCTATTTCTCACTAAATCACTCTCAATTTCTCCAAAATTTCCTTCTTTGCAACTGCTGTCTCACCTTTTTCTCTCTTTATCTTAATTGATGATAAAATATGACTGTAGTCTAACTTGTATTTGTTGAATTTATTAAATAAAGTTTTGTGCTCTCTCTTCTTAATTTATAAAGCAGGTAAGTGCAATGCCATTTCTCTTTCTATAAAAGAAAACCAAGTAAATTATGCTCTTTTCTTATTTAGACGGCCCCTGATTTATTAAATGGATCAGTGAGTTGGAAAGTACTTCTACTGATCTAGTCAATATGAAGAAAACCTTTTGTCCTGAAAATGGTCATTATATATTATGCAAAGGATGCTAATGCACTAGAACCAGTGATAATTATTTGAGTTCAACTTAGGTGCTCTATAGAAATTCTTCTTGGTGACAAATGTCGTAAGTTTAAATTGTAGATCTGCAAGCAGAAATGCTACTTAACCTTTGTTAATTAGAAAATCAACACATTGTCATTGGAGAGAGGCCCCTGCCATGCAAGGCCTTCATGCACATTAGTCAGACCTGTGATAATTATCCAAGGTGAGATGTGGGTTTAATTTGCAAATCATTTTTCATGTGAAATGCTATTCAAGTGCTGCAATTAAAGATTAATTATGAAAATGCTGTAACTACCCATAATGAATAATACAACCATCAAATGCACAGAAGATTGGGACAAAATCATCAGGTATCAAACAAAAAGGGAGAGAATATGATTGAGAGGAATTCTAAAAAATACACTGACCTCAAACTCAGAGCTTAATAGTTTTCTAAGGTGCTAAGTTGGGTTCCAGAGCACCTTTGCCACTCATTCGCCATAGAAAGAAATCACACCACAGCCCCCATGTGTTTAAGCCACCCAATCTGGGTGGTCTTTTGCTGTTGCAGCCTGAGCAGATGAATACAGAGAGTACAGGTTAATGTAACTTCAAGCTCGGGCTGCTCCAGGCTGGCCTGAGAGAATGATGACCTAGTTTTCTAACTGCACTGTTTTCCTGTAAGTACAGGATCAGGATGGGTGTTTTCTCTCTCCTGTCTGCTGTGTGGGACTGGATCTGGAGCAGGCAGCTGTGAGATGCATGGAGCCCTTGAACCATGATGGATGGTGTAACAGATTGGTGGGGAAGAGAGTGTGACCTCTCAGTGTCCAGGTGACCTACCCTGGCCTTGCCTGTCATCCATGGCAGCCAGACCTGGCTGAGGGGCAAAAGCAGCCATGCTCTTGGATGCTTGGGCCTCCCAGACTTTCAGCTGCTGCAGGACATGTTACCATTGTCTCCTGGGCCTTGGCTACCAACTTGAACCCACTAAAAAAAAACCTGTGAGGTCAGTCAGGACAGGGGTGCAAAATAAAATCCCAGTTGTCTGGTTAAGCTGAGGACCTTAGGATGGCTGAGCTGGCTGAGATTCTTCAGTAGTGGAGGGAGCTAAAGGATGTGAGGTCACATTACTCAATGCTGAGCTGCGTGATTGACAGGTATTGATTGGGGATACCTCTGCTGGCTAGATATCGGAGGGCATATCTGAAAGCTTTTACATACTCAGAGAAGTGGGATTTGGAGATTTGCTTGTCAGATAATGTTCATGAGTGCTCATTCATAACTTTATTCAATAGGATGGATTTTTTTTTAGTTCATTATCAGTGCATGGATTTTCCTGTCCTCAAAGTAAGGGACATGCAGACTATGTGAATCTAAACTATTTAAATTGGAAGAAAACTTCAGAATTGAGACCGAGGGAATACTGGGTTTCTGAGAGCAGACAGCATGCACATGTGTCTTAATGTGACGCAGATGGTGCGAAGAGATCTGAGTTCATTCTGTAGCTGGGCAAGCGTGATAAAATATCAGCTATTTCAAAAGCTAATATTAACCGGAAACTAGCTATACCAGGTACTATTCCAAACTTTTCATGTGTTCATTCACAGAGACAAATATTGTTATCCACGTTTTATAGGTGAGGAAACAGACCTAGCAAGCTGATTTGTCCAATGTTGTGTGGCTAATAAGAGGCCATAATTCTTCCTGGGCTGTCTGGCTTTTAAGCCACCCCTCTTGCTATGCTCCAGCTGCCATGTTGATTCTTGGGCCCGCATGGTATGAGACTTCTCCATCTAACGGGTTTCTAGGCATTGCTGTGCTTAGGTAAGGAAAATGCTGACAGAGAGGTTAATATCCGAGATAAGCCAATCACCAGTTGGCAGAATATTGTCCCTGAAGCCGCGAGGATGGCTGAAGCTGGAATGAGAAGACAATGACCACGGTCCAGAGCTGGGATATGGATGCCCCAAACTCATCTCTACGTCAACAAAAGGGACACACTTCTTTGATGCCAGCATTGGAATCGTATTTTTTCTTGGTGTAAAAGCTTAATAAGGGGACTTTAAAACCAAAGCAGTTATGCGTGTTGACTTTACGTGGTGGGTGGTTGATCATTTCCCAACCCTCGGTCGGACGGTGCCATCTGGGAGGTTGTCGCCACAGCAAGTCTCTCGGTTCCAAGTGCGGACTGAGAGAATACAGTGGTGGACCACTGTGCACTGGCAGACCCAGCTGTTCAGTTATTCCGTTACTTTAGTAAACGTCAGTGCAAACCAAACTTCAAATGCATCATCTAGGAACTCGTACAAATATCTGTGTGTTATTATTTATATTATGTGTCCTACTGGGGAGTTCTGCTCATCTTTGGAACAAAATAAGCATGTTCTTTCTGCTAATGTACCCCATGTCTTCTCTCTCTCTCTCTGTATATATATATATACACCCATACATGCACACAGATGCACAGGCAGGGGACCTCATCCAGGTCGATCCACCTCTCTCTGTCTGTCTTTGTTATCTGTCTTCATTTAAGTCTTTACTTTTTAAACACCTGTCATCTTCCATCCAGAGTTGAGAAGCCCAGTACTGCTATCTACCTGTCACCTTCTCTTTCACAGATTCCAGACCTCAAGCAAGTCTTTGCCGATGTTAGTCCCAGGTCAAGGCTGGATTTATGGATCTGGGAGGGTCATGAAGCTCTGATAACCAACCTTCCAGGATGTATGAGCTTTCCAAGACAAAAGGGTAGAGGGAAAGGAAGGGAAGCCTGGGGTGGGGAGGGAGTGGAAGAGAGGAGCTAGCGGAGAGGCTAAGTAGAGAACAACTGGTACTTTTGAGGTCAGGATTGGAAGGAAGATGTTGTTACAAATGTTGACTAATAACCGTAGTTCAAGAAAAACAGTGAAAAGCTATTTGACTTGGTTATTTTTGAGACAGACCTTATTAGTGAGGAAATGGCTACTGAGAGCACAGATTTAGAGGGTCGAGACCCACCACTGGGTTGAGAATCAGTCACCCTAGGAGATGGCTGTCCCTGTGTGGGCAGAAGGGAGGCCTTTTGAAGTTTCGTGCGGGGACACAAGGAACAGCTGGGGGTGGGAACAGGAAGGGCTGGAGGCAGATGGGGACTAGCGGTTCCACATTCTGAGGGGGCTTCAGCTTTCCGTGGAGCCCAGGTCAGGGCCCGCTTAGATAGAGGGCAGCAGAGGGGGCTCTCCCGGGAATGGACGGGAGCCCGAGGGAAGGCGACAGCGCCCCCGAGGAGGGCGGGCCTATTCAGCAAGGATGACAGGAGAGCCGAGACAGAACACAGGGCGTTAGGGGCTATGCTGATGAGAGCGGCAGCCACGTTAGCAGGGCGATTCCTTCATGACTCTGGACACTTGGAGACGACAAGCTGCCGTGCGGGGGAAGGAGCAAGCTGGGATGGCCGGCGTAGAGCCTTCCACGGAGGGCGAAGGACAGACTAGAAGGACCAGAGGGCTTCAGGGGTTGGAACACGGGATCAGTAAGACGCCCCAAAGACAGCAGGGGAGGCCAATGGCATTAGAAGAATGAAAGGGAGGCTAAGAACCATGGAGGGAAGCAGCAGAGCGTCAGCGCTGCACCGTAATGACCTCATAGGAGCAGAGTGACGCTGCGGGGGAGGGAGGAACCATTTGAAGAAATGACTCAGAATATTCTAGAACAATATTAGATTTCAAAACGAAGAGGCTCACAAAGGGCTCAGCGGACTGTCTAAGGAAAAACCCCACACCTACCCCTACAGCGGTGGTTCTCACCCCGAGGCCCACACTCCAGGCGTTTGCACCCAGGAGTCGGGAGGCCTGAGAACCCCGAAGGGGAACCCTCACCTGCTCACTTCCACTAGCTCCCAAAAGGAATTTAGCATTTGCTTCAGTTAGGAAGGTAGGAAAAATCAAAGTAGGAGGAGCAGTATTTGTATCACAGTTGCTCATAGAAAATCATAGATGTGTTCATATTTATATTACGGTATAGTTGTATATTTTTTGAAATACCATTTATGATCATGATGAACTTGAAATCATGGTAGTTTTAGACCTGATGCTAGATATTATTATTTAAAGCTCCAGTATTGCTATTGAATCACGAATTTGCTGTTTTAAATGTTTTGCTAATAACTTAATTTCAATATAATTGGTTTTATTTGCAATTTGGTATGTTTTATTTTATTCATGAAAAACATAATTCTGAGAAGAGAGATATAGACTTTACCAGAGAGGCCCTCAGAAGGTTAGGAACCCCATATTATGCAGAAGTTACGAAACATTAAAGGAAAAGGGGGAAAGTCAGGAAGAAGAATGTGGCTTACATCTCACATCTCAGAGTAGCAGCATTGCCTATAAAAGGCTACATCTTCACAGTGTTGGTTTAAAAAACGCAGCCAGGAAAGATACTTGCAGGCATGTGAGGTCTCAGGAGGATTTACCTTCAGGAAAAACTGCTCTTGAGTAAAAAGGGAAATGAATTCAGGAGGAAGTAAGATATGGGAAGTATGAGTAAGTAGAAAGAAAAACTTAGTAAATGTTAATGTGTTCTAATAAACAGTTAAAAATAAATACATTCATAAAATTCTGTAATTAAAACCACAGATGATATCGACCTGGCTGGTAGTAAGGTGGGAAGGAAGTCAGAGTGCTCTTGGCCTCTCGTCTCATTCAGGAGAACAGAGATAGTGGTTTGCTTTTGTGGGTGACAGGGAAAAAGGGATAAGCCTGAGTCTTAGTAAGTTAGGGGCAGCTGCCAGAGCAGTGAAAGTAAAGCGTACGACTTTCAGATCAGCTGAAGGACATTCAGTCAAGTCAGTGGGAAGTCATTTGGGGGCAGGGGACAAACAAACAAAACACAGCAAACTGCAAACACAGGTAAGGTGGCGGAAATATACCCCCTAATATAAGAGTAGTCAGCATCAATGAATCAAGACAGAGATTCTCAATTTAGCTTTTAAAAAGATTCAGCATGTGGTATCTAAGAGACATTTTAAATAGAAGGATGAAGACATAAAAACACCCATACAAAACACCAGGCAAATATTAATAACAGCAAGAAGAACAGTGTAGCAGTTTTAAGAGAAGATGAAAACAGTATAAGCAATAAAGATGCAAACTACATACGGGTAGAAGGAACAGCAAATCCAAAAGGTCCTGAACATATCTAACTAGCAAAATAGCCTCAAATTGTACAGACTATCAGTATTGACAGAAATAGAATTCTATCAATAAAGGTTGAGGTTTACACTCAGAAATTGATTGGACAAGTAGAATTCAGTGAAATTAAGTGTGCATATACCCTATGGCTCAGACATTATCCTGGACACACCCACACGCCCACACACCCTCACACACACACGAAACCCTCATACAGGTAATGGCGGATGTGCATAAACAGACTCAATGAATGGTTAATTTGTGGGAGCACAGAGTTTGGTGAAGCTTAGGTATTCATCATTAGGGGATGGAATATGTAAAGTGTGGAAACGCAGGCAATGGAACACTGTACACACGGCATTCACAAAGCTACTCAACTACATCTTAAAAACAACACTGAGTGAAAGAGTAAGAAACAAAATGAGATGTGTAGCACAATACCATTTATACAAATTATGATACATGAAAGGCAATACTATGAATTTCCCAGAACATACACATATTTTGAACAAATTTGTACAAGGTCGGTCAAGAAGGCCATACATAAAATACATTCTAGTGGGTGCCAGAGATGAGGAGAGAATGGAATTGAGTATGAGAGAGAACAATGAATAGAACAAATGAGGAACACTGAGCAGGCTGTGACAGCAGGGCCATGGGAGGCAGGGAGAGTCCACCCCCCACCAAGTCCTACACTCCAGGGGACTTTCAAAAGGAGGCTGTAGAGTAGAAGGAACCTTTGGTACAAGTGGACGCCTTTGCTCTCCCATCCATAGTGCATCTTGGGGGGACCGTGGGCTGTGAGAACATGACGCCGGCACAACAGATGTGTGACTGATACTAATCACTTTTATACAGTCTTTTTCTGTGTGATAGTTGCCATTTACTATCATGAAGTTTAGTTCAGTCCTTACTGAAAGAATACAGAAATCTATGATGAGAAATTGAAATTGTTTGAGAATTCTTTTTCCCATATTGATTACAAAATTGGTGCCTTTACACTAAAATGTCTTCTCTGCATCAGACCATGACACTTGTCATGAGAAAGTTGGAATAAAGGCCAGAGTCCCTGCAGCATTCGTTCCTGCGGCACATGAGCTATTTACACAGAAGGTGAACAAGAGGATTGGCTCTTTTCTTTGGTTCAAAATCTCTCTGAAAGTTTCTACACATGGAACCTCTGGCTTAGAAGAGTAGCTCAGCACCCATGGAAACAGAGGTAACAGGCAAATTCTGAAGGTGTCAAAGAGGTTAAAAGTACACTGTTGAATTGATTGCATTGGGAGTGTGTGAAGAAAAGGCAAAAACTGTGTCTACCATAACTCAATATGTTACAACTCTAACTGTAAAACAGACAACTGGAGTTGCAGAAGTCAGGTTTGACCACTAAAGGGCAGAGGGGAGGCAGCCACAGGGTGACTGTGAGTGGGGAGGGGCCAGTCTTGCCCTGCGGACCGATGTCCTCTCCCAGGATGGCAGGG
This sequence comes from Phataginus tricuspis, assembly GCA_029783875.1. Lineage (NCBI taxonomy): Eukaryota > Metazoa > Chordata > Mammalia > Pholidota > Manidae > Phataginus > Phataginus tricuspis. The sequence goes on along the minus strand of JAQQAC010008880.1, from coordinate 82,198,322 downwards.
CAGGTGGAGGTGTGCTGAGAAGAGAGCAGACAACTCAGACGTGGACTCGTAGCAGCGCTTGGCAAAGATGGTCATGTTAGGGAAAGATCAGAGTCCTCATAATCCCCGTGGTGAGCAGCTCTGAAGCAGTAGCACTGCATGGCACAGCCTCTGTATTTTATTTGCGTTTTTCCTATGTAGTTTATTGATTTCATTTAATGATTTTTTTCTATTAGATTTTATCTAGCGAATCATTTTATTTTATTATTTTACCTATGGCAGTGGTTACCGGTCATGCCATCTCTCCCCACCTCTGTCTGGAAGAGAACCAGGGACCAGTTATCAGGGTTGGGGCAGAAACCCTTCGCATTAGGGTCTCAGCTAGCACTTCAGCTACCGCCAAACAGGCAAGACGTCAATTTGAGAGGAGGCTGAAAACTATATTTGGGGCCTAGACTGACCAGAGGTTTGGCCTGTCGTAATATTCTGAATTTCTCTGTGACTCTTCGGCTTCTGTCATGCCTGAGTGCAGTCTGTGGAACCTACTGAATAGATATTTCCAAAGATGGAAATATGACTATAACTCAGAGAAGCAACACAAAATACACAGGTCACTTCTTCACTCATTCTGCTGCTTACTCAGCAAATATTCATTGGGCAGCACCACAGCATTGCTCTGGAGCTCTGTTGTCAGCCGCCTTCTAGGGGAAGGACACCAAAGCAAATGAAGATACCACAGTTCCAAGGAGAATGTAAAATGCTAATGACTGGTTACTTTCAGGCCTCTCTGAGGAGCACCCGAAGCCGAGACCTGAGTGGCAGGAAGGAGCTGGCCTTGGCACGTTTGGGGAAGGTATTTCAGGCCGAGGGAAGAGCTGGTGCAAATGCTCCCAAGCAGGGATGAGCCTGGAGCGCTCAGGGAACACATCAAGACTGTGGAGGCCGGTTAGGAGGCCAGGGGCCACAGTCCAAGTAAGAAACAACTGCGGCTTTGACTAGGGTAGGGCCTGTGGCAACAGAGAGCAGAGCATGTACCTGGGGCATAGGCTGCAGGTGGAGTCACAGGACTCCTATTGATGGGCAGTGATGAGTGAAGAGAGGAATCAAGCGTAAATCCAAATTTGGGGCTCAAGCAAAACTGGGTGGATGGTGATTGATTTATTGAGATGGGGAAGGTGGGCGGAAGAACAGGTTTGGGGTAGGCATCAAGAGTTCTTTCCTGCCGTGTTTACTTGGAGATGTCCACCAGACATCTAAGTTGAGATGTCAAGTAGACAGCTGGTAAGTAGAGGCAGAGTTCCTGAGAGAAGTGTAGCCTGCAGGTTTCGATTTAAGTCATTGGCACATCAATAGTACTGGAAGCCATTGGACAGGATGAGCTCAACCAGGCCCATGTTCAGCTGGAGAAGGGCAGGCATCTCTGGGGTGCCTCAGTATCTGGTAGTCGCAGAGAGGAGGAGAACTCCCAGCAGAGACTAAAGTCGTGGCCAGTGAGGTTGTAGGAAAAGTGGGCACATACACTGCCACGGAATCTAAGAGAAGGAAGGGTTCCATGAAGGTGGGTGGTGGGATGCTGCCAAGAGATCATGGAAAGAGCAGAAGAACGTGTTCTAGACATTTGTGAGCTCTAGAGAGATCCATGTTGACTTTGACAACCTTTGTAAAGGGTTCACCACAACAGCTTAAAAAAAAGCCCAGCTTATGTCCGTATCATAGACACTCCGGCACGATGTCTCATGATCTTCTCAAAGTGCTTCTTCACAACATTTTCTTAATACAAGGCCTTTGTGTCTGTGTCTGACGGGGTCCTCTGGCTGTCTTCATCTTTGCCGTGTCGACTGGAATCCACAGACCACATGCCAGGGCTCACTCATGCCTGGCCAGACCTCCCAGTCTTCTGCTGTAGATGCCATAGCTGAGCGCAGCCCTTCGTCATGGGGCACTTGGAGCATTCAGGTCTTCCCTGGGACTGATTCTCCTGCACATCACGGGGAGCTCTGCCTGTAGCCGGTAGCTGAAGGTAGCACTCCAAAGCCACCACAGTCTCCTAAATACCTGGTGGGTCACAGTGTCACCCCAGAGGAGGGACCCTGGTACAGACTGGCCAAGATGGCCTTAAATTTCCCCTCCACTTGACTAAACTTTAGACAGGTTTCTTCCTGATTCTGGACCCCTGACTTCCCTATTCTTGGAACATTTACTTAAGAAAAACTGGTTGATTCTCTCTCTGCCCATTTGAGAGGTAAATCTTTTTAAAAGACTGTTGCCAGTTTCGCAACCCACGAATGTCTTTCTAGACCTGGGAGCCATTTCTCTGAAATGAAAACATCCAGGGAGCTATTTGCTCCATGTCTCAGCTTCTGTGGGAGGGTGGGCGCCTCCCTTCCACAGAGTGGCACCTTGCTCTAAGCTATAAAACCACCTGCTGCCAAGAAGGTGTGACAGAGTTCACTTTTCTTTTGGAGAAAGTCCACTAGCAAACACATCATCACGCGTGCCCTAGCTTTTACAAACTCTCCCATTGTGTCTTTTACCACAGTTAAAAACACAAAATAACTAAGACCAATTTGCTCACCCTTTGTTCAGCAGAGGTGAGCTCCCACTGAGGTGAGGCCTGTATGCCCTACTGCAGTAGCCTTGAACAAAGTCTTCCCCGCCTGTTTATTTGCTCTGGTGCAATGTGTGCTTTCACAAGATGAATGGTTAAGAGTTGAGCCTCTGGGGTCGGTGTCTAGGATCACATCCCAGCTCTGTCTCTTACTGGTTGCATGGCCTAGAGCTGTCAACTCATCTTTAGTTGTAGTTTCTTCACTGTGAAAGTAAAACAGCAATTAGTGATCGTATTTATCTTAGAAGGTCCTCGTGTGGATTACATAAGGTAAGTAAAGCCAGTGAAGCACTTGGCCTGGAAGTATCACCCAGGACGTCTCAGCCAGCATTCGTGTGGTTGCCATTGTGTCAGGTTTGTAGGAAATGGGAACAAACAGCTTGTTTTCTGTGCTTTAATTCCTGGAATTTGGATTGTATTTGTTTTATCCTGAACTTCTCGGGTACTAGAAAGAAATGTCTTATTCATACAGATTTGGGTGCACTCCATGGTTGAAATTCCATTTTTCTCCCTTGCACACAGATGTTGATTTTTATTTTGCTCTCTCAATGACACTGCATGTCAGATGGAAATGAATTATCCGTTCATGAGTTTGGAATACAGCGGAAATGAGGAGCTGTTATTGCTGAGTTTGGGGCAAGAGGGGCCTCTCGCCAAGTGCAGCTCAGAGGATGGTCACAGCACTCTGTCCTCATTCACTTAAATCCATTTAATCATCCTCGGTTCTTCTGAAAACCCAACTTGGACTGGGGAGAAAAAGCTTCCTGACAGACGAACTATGGGAGGAAGAGGAGGCTGCAGGCTTCCCTGCTACCACGGGTCTCTGAGTCCTGAGGACAATGCTCTGCCCATTTGGTCTCCCTCCAGGCCTCCTGGCCAGTGTGAAAGATCCTGAAGGAATGAGAATGATTTTTTAGCTCCTTTTTGGCTACTCTTGCACAAAAGGCACGGACTCCTTTAACCTCCAGAGAGATTTCAGAAGAGGTCAGGCCCCAGGCCGAGGGCCCACGGACACCCTGCTCCCTCACAGCCCTGCCCCTGCTGCTCCGGCTGCAGGACTCCCAACTCTCTGGAACATCTAGGGCTTTGGCTCAGTCCAGCCTGGCGCTGTTCAGGGTTAGGTAATGGCCTTGAGCATGATCACTGTTCTCCACTCTGGGAAAAACCGGGCCTTTGGCTGCCACAGAAAATGTAGTCTGAGCCCCCTGGCTGGCTGAGGCTACAGAGCCCCGTGTGCTTTAAGCGCCAATGCTGGGCCAGCCCCGGAGCGTATCATGTACTCGCTGCTCGCGTTGGATCAGAAACATGAGAGAGTTTCCTGGGCTTCTCAGACAAATACCAGCCAACTATTTTCTTTCCAAGTCACTTTTTGAATTTATTTGTTACTTTTAGACTAAAGCGAGTTCTAGCTGTAACCATAGTTCTCGCAGTAATGAGAATTACTTTCAAAAGACCTGTGTTAACCCTCTGTTGATGGCAGCTTCTAATTAAATTTCGGATGAAGAGTGAGGAGAGCTGTATCCTCTCTTGATTTTTTCAGCTACTTTGAAAGGGGAGCCGTGGGCCTGGCCTCGCTAGGCCGCTGGAGGTTGGCCTTTCCTTACAGTGCACTCTGTGGGCCAAGCTGAGAACTACTTCCAGGCTGTTTCAGCTGCTCACCGAGTCAAAGCCTCCTTCTCTAGAAGGCGGTGGAGCCCGTGGGCAGCTCTGCCCCTCGCCTCCGATGTGGACAGTGACACTGGTGTGACGATGGACAGTTGCTGGCTTTCTGGGCTGGCTCAACTCTTGCTCGCTGCTCTGTGGCCCCGTGGCAGGTAAGCGGAGTAGCTGCAGAATGCCCTGGATGTTGGGGGCATTTACTCATGCAAACTTCCTCCAGGGCTTCTGAGTTAAAGTGTCAGTATTTGGGGAAAGAAGAAAAGAGCCAGTTGGAAAGGGTTTGGTGGAAAAGGGCTGAATATTACCTGGAGGAGTAAGAAAGCTAAGGGAGTAAAGGTGGGAGAAAAGATAGAAACGACTCGTGCCGGGTACCCTACAGACTGCTTATCATGGACTATCTCAGTTCCTCCTGAGACAGAGGAAGCAGAGTCCTATTTAACATAGTAAGTTAAGTAACTTATCAGTGGTGTCTGTTGGTAAGTGGCAGAGGTGGGATTCAAAGCCCATGTCGTTAACCACATGACTGTGGGAAAGATAATTGCTTGGCAACCGAGGCCTTTTTTAACCAGCTCTAACCACATAATCAAATGGCTAAAGCTGGGAGAAATTTTGGAGACCAACTCATCCAACTCCTTTATTAGACAGATGAAAAAAAGAGACTCAAAGAAAGAAAGTAGTAATACTTGGTCAAGATAATGCTTCTTATTAGAGTCGAAGTGAGAACAACCCTCTAGCTGTTTCCTGAATCCCTGCTGACTAGTCTTAGGATAAATGGCTCCAGGGTTTCATAGCTGTTGGACTGGCTTTTTATGGAAACAAGACCTCTCCCCACTGCCCCTGGGGATGGAAGTCTATTGCAGAACAACATGCTTCGTATTGGTCCAAATAGCTTGTGTCTGGGAGATGTGCATCATGCCTGCCTCTAAGAGATAGGAAATTAGAAACTGGGAGGGGAGACTTACTCTTTTTCATCACATGAAAAGAAATCTCATGACTCATCATGTCACCCCACCGTTCTGAGACTTTTCTTTCTGAGATCACCAGGGATTTCATAATTACTCAGTTCAAAGAACACTTTTCTAGCCTTATTTTATGTGTGGCTGTTGGCATGATTTGTTGGTAACACCAAACAGAATGTCATGGAACTCCTGCCTCTGGTGATGCCCCCTCTCCTAGCTTTTCCTTGCTTTGTTCTCCCATTCCTCTACCTGAGATACTACTTTTCACCCTGTCTCTTAAATGTACTTGGTCTGTTGAATTCTGACCTCCACCTTCTCCTTTCTCTATAAGCTGTTCTTGTTTAAGCCAATCAAAATCATTTTCCAGACCGTAATAAATGTCCCCTGTCTTTTTTCATTTTACACCTTTACCTGATCTCCTTGTTCTTGGAAACAACTACGGTCAGCAAAAAGAAGGGAATGAAAGTGGAGGTGGGCCTTCACCCCCAGGGACAAGTCCAGATAAATGAGAAACTGGGTTAGTTAGGGTCACCTGTTACGATGAAAACCAAGCAGACACTAACCAGCATGCTGGGGATTAACAGGATTTAGGAAGAACCTTGCCCTTGGTGATCTGGGCAAGGGGTGCTGGTAAAGCCAGAGTGCTCACAATATTCAGCAGGAAGAGGACCTGATATTTAATTAATAAAAAATAATTTAAAAATAACGTGTTATTTTGAGAACTGCAATGTGAAGGGAGGGTTGGGCGTGGAGAGTTCTCGGTGGGGTTGAGGATTAGTATGTACAGACTCTCTCATCGGCCCTGGCTGACTCGGCCTGAAAACAAGTGGGTCTTACTTCAGCTAACTGAGCAAACACTTGTGTCGTTGGCCCACATCGCTCCCAAGGAATGGATGCCTAATCTTACCTTTCTTTCAGTGACTTCTGAATGTTCTCAAAGCATCCCCACACAATTATGGAGACACTGTTGGGAGACTCTGGCCCTTGTTACAATTAACTGGCCCTGGGTGAGGCTCTACGATAGGGTGGCGGGTGTTAAAACTGTGAACCGCAACCAGGTCATGTCCGGCTTGCTGGGTCTGAGACTGCCACAGTTGACTGACTCGCTCAGTTAACCACCAGAGCCTCGGAGGGGGGTGGTCCGGGGCAGCACCAAGCCACAGAGTCCTTCACACTTGCTTCGTTTCATTCAGCAGAGGAAAAATGGCTAATTTCCTGATGTGTTAGTATTCTGGAAGACAAAATCTCACATTTAACTAGCCACGGAAACAGGTGTTGGTGTGAAGTAGGGCCAGTTCAGCCGGAGTTTGTCAAAAGTAAAGACGAGATTGTGGGGCTCAGTTCTTTTGCAGAGAATGCGTAGTTTTTTGCTGTTCACCTTTCTTGTCGGCGTCGATCTCATTCCCATGGCGAAAGATACTATGTAGGGAGAAGTTTAAATCTTTCTCTGCCTAGAACCTTGAGGATGTCAGAGAAAGGAAGGGATTTCTACTCGTCTTTCAAGCGAACGTGAACTTAGGGAGCTCATTTCCTCTCTCCCTTCCCTCCCCCACTTCCTCCCTCTCTTCTTTCCTCAGTTACAGGTGCCCTAAATTATCAAGACTTTTAGACACTTCTAAGGCCATAGACCCAACACGGCACAGCTCAGACCCCAGAGATGTCCCGCCTACCCTCGGATTTTGTAGGCGAGGATGGTGACCTCCAGAGTGGAGCCAGATTTAGGTGGTCAAGTCTCCTGCCTTGTTCCATTCTGTCCTGAAGGAGGCTTACAAGAAGCCTAGACACTTATTTTGGAACGATCTCTGTCAAAACACTCTGCAGACTGCTTTATTTTCCCCAGTGTGAAGGTTACTAAAACCCACAGAGGAAGTCATGATGGCCTTTCTCTTACTCACCGACAAACAGCTGGCTGTAGAGCTCCAGGCGGGTGTGGCCTTCTGTGGGGGCCTTGCGGGTCCGCTGGGGCAGTCGGTCCACCTGTAAGCTGGCCTGCTTGACGTTCCTCTCTGCAGTGACCCGGTGCCACTGGTCGTCATTGAGAGGGGTGGGCGACCTCACCGAAATCTCCACCGGCCCGTTTCCGACATCAAAAGAAAAGGACACTTCGGTGGCAGCTGGGGGAACAGAGAGCATGACAGGATGTCAGTATTCCCTCCAGACACCAAAGAGCAGTGAACTCTAGTGCAAAACAAAGCAGTGAGAAAATGACCTAAGCTGGTCACTTGCTACAAAGGTCTGTGGCAAAATCATTTGAGGAAGGGTAAAATGTTGATCCGTTATTAACCATCAATAACCAAGGGAAGGAAACAGACTTGGATTGGGGGCTAGGCATACATTCATTTTCTTAATCTTTATCAAGAAGTTACCATCACTGACTCTTTCCAGATAAGCAACCTAGGCCTACAGAGGTCAAGCACACGTCAAAGGTCTTGGACTTAGTAAGCAGTGGGGACAGGGTGTGACCCAGGCTTGCCCGATCTCAGAGCTTGAGATCTTTTAATTCCATACACAGTGTGGTTCTTCCACAGTCCCCAGGGCAGGGCTTGCACCTGCTTAGTTTTATGAAATGCCTGCGTCCGGCTCCACCCCAGGGATTCCGGCTCAGTTGGTCTGGCAGAGGTGCTGGAATTTAGAATGCGCCCTGGGAACTGGTGATATGTAGCTAGAGTTGAGAGCCACTGCGTTGGGAGAACCCACAAAGTTGTATTTCATTAATCTAGTCACTATATTCTTACTGGAAGTTAGGGACCTGGGAGCCACTGAAGCAGTGGAGGTGACCTGCATTTCTCAGACCACCTGTGGCTGTCTAAAAGGGGCTCCAGATGCCCCAGAACAACCTTCTCCCAGAGTCACTGGGTGCACACGTCGGTCATTCCCCTTCTGGGATGCTGGATCCCTCTCATAACCCCCCTCCAGCACTGACCATAACTCGTTGTTTTTCCATACATCTGCTCCAACTCAACCTTCTTCCATAATACATCGCCTTTCAACAACATAAAAATGGGTTAGGTGTCTGCTTTGGCAACTTTGGTTGTATCTCTCCTACTGCACGTTTTAGGTTTTATGCTCCTCAGTGACCACCTGAAGCCATATAAATGTGTTTTTAAAATGGATATTTTTCTTGCGATTGGCAGGGGAGGCAGCTTAGTGCAGAGCAACGCACACATCCTCAGCTCCTCAGGCTTGGTGAATTCTGCTCAACATTAAAGATGTGTCACACCAGTGGGTTTCCTAACTTCACTTATAAAGAGATTCAGCCCCTTTATCTATCAATAAGTCTTCTGCCTCATCGCTAAGGAGTTTAATTAAATATCTGTCCTTTTTTTTTTCCCAGGCAATGGAAAATTCAGCTTCTTTGGAGTGGTATCATTTTGCGATGGTGTCACAAGCAATCAAATTTCTAATTTAAAAACCACAGTGGGCCAGATTCTCTCAGGACCTAGTCTGTTCCCTGCCTCTGGGTCAGACCCCTCTGAAAACTTGCATTAACTTTATTGAGCTACAGGGATATTCAAGGTAAAGCTCAATTTAATCAGCCGAATTGTACCAAGGAATTTTGATCTTTTATGTCATTAGAAAGAGGGCTTTAATTTTTACACCTGTGGTGATTCCGCACCTACTATGTGAAGTATCTCCTCCAAATTAGGAGCTCCTGCCTTTAGGGGTCACTGTGACTTGACAGAGGCCGGTGACCTTCATCAAGGACTCGCCGATGGAATGCTCTGCCCCTGTGTCTGCACAGCCAATGGGGAAAAAGGTGGCCTCAGTTTTAAGACTGAATCTGTTCTGTTCTTGAGGTGCTATGTTTTAGCAGATGCATTTTAAAATATAAGTTGTCAGAATAGCAAAAGAACAAGGGTTCCTGAGCTACATAGGAAAGCTTGTTTCATTTTAAAGGTATCAACAAGCATCAGGGAAACACAATTTAGGGATAAATTGAGTTTAACCCTGAGGTTAGACTCAGAGGGACAGAAGCCGCTCTAATGTCCTTTTCTCCTGCTGTGATGAATTCTTGTCCTGCTCTTTAAATTGTCACCATTTGGAGAAACACTCAGTACCAGCAGTTAACTAGGGAATAGCTATGTTTTTTCTCTGCTTGTCACACGAGAGCCCCTGTTGCTTCCCCTGGACTGTGGTCTTTTGAACATCAACACTTCCCTCTGCAGGATGAAGGGAAGTCCCCAGAGGCTGCGGCGATGCAGTCTGCTCACCCCGATGGGGTGCAGCAGAGGGACTCAAGGCCAAGGGCCCCCGAGAGCAGAATCCCCCTCAAATCCTCCGTTCAGGCTTTGCTGAGGAAAAGCCACAATTTCTGCCTACTCCACTCCCCGCCTGCTGTTTCCCAAGGAAGGGGGCTAAAGGGCCTAGAGTGAGAGCGAAGGAAAGGGTTCTTTTCCCGGCCACGCAAGGTCAGCCTCCCTGACATTGCTCAGGGAAGTGTGTTTTAAAAGCTTCTAAAGTTCACTCTGCAGCTGATTGCTCTTGGTCTCCTGGGTGAGAGGAGCTGACATTTTCAAAGAGGTAATTACAGAGAGAGTCAGCGAGCCAATAAAAGGGAGGAACATGAAAGACTCCAGAGCCAGCGACACCGTCCTCACTTCCTGTGTGCCGGCCGCAGCCTGCCGCTCGGCCCTCATCCTGCCCGTGGAAACGGAGTTTCTTACAGGCTGTGAACACTCATTTCCAGAAGAAAGTACTCGGGAACTGGACATATCTAGGGTGGCTCCCTGAAAGGAAGACCGAAGCAGCACTAATGGTTACCCTTCCATCAGTACTAAGAACTGGGAAGCATCAGAGATTTCACCCTCCCTGCAAAGTAACAGGTCAGTCGGCCACAGTTTCACAGACGCTGGCCCAAGGCAGAGCCTCCTGGGGCAGAGACCAAGGACTTCGCCATTCACAGAACAGCCAGCAGCCTGAGCTTCAGGTCCACACTGGTTTTGCTGGTACCTCGAGTCCCACGGGCGCCATGTGGAGCAGCCCAGATGGATGCCGCATGTGCAGTGAGCGTGTGTCACAGCTGAGCAACCCCACACTTACGAAAGCATAATCTTTTAGAGGGGCTGCTAGCATACCTGCTCAACTTTCGCCCTGGAGAGAGGCATCAGCTTTATTATCTTGGTCAGGAAACAAGTCTACCTCTGTTCGAGAGGAAGACACTATCCCTAAAGCTGTTTGCTATCCGTGCATCCTTGAACGAAGCTGTTAAGGCCCCTTGCTCAGAAGACAAGCCCAAATGGGATAGACCCATGGAGAATTTTCTTCCAATCAATCGCCACTACCACCTTTTCCTGGCGAGTTGATCCAGTTTTGCCCAGGAAGCTCTGTGCTCCCATGGAATCTCATGCTTCGGGTTGGGACGGCCCTTCCCTAAGCTCAGAGGGTGAATCTTGATTTGTCTAAGTCAAACACGGCAGTCACGCTCCTCTTCTGGAACCCACTCAGGATGGGACATAGCATTCCCTCCTAGCCAGTAAAACATGAGGGAAGTCTTTAGGGGCTCTTTTGGGACACATTTCTTAGCTCTTAAGAGAAAAGATAGCCAGCACTTTTCCTGCCCCTTGATAGTGTCTGGGAGTTGTGGTTCCTAATATGGCTGAAGCCATCTTGCCAACACGAGACACGCCAAAGGGAAGAGAGACTATAGAACAGGGAGGGCAGCAGGGTGAACCTGGGTCCTTGGTGACGCTGTTCAGCCTTCACATTATTCAGCCTTTAAATTATTCCTAGGGCCACCTCCAGACTTCTTATGTGACGTATTTGTTATCATTTATGCCATTTTCGCTGTAGCTGAAAGCATCTTAACTGATTCAGGGAATGGTTTGGGAATTAGTGGAGACGACTTCCAGTCTTCTCCTTTTCACCTTTTGGGGGCCTCTGTTTATCAGTGTCTGAAATGAGGATTACATCTATAGTGTCTGCGTCCAAAACGTGTTTGAATTCACTGAACTGGATGATCTTGAAGAGCCCTTTGAGGGCCAAACATGCCATGATCTGATTTCAAGAGATTCTAAGAGAAATAATGAAACGAAATAACCCTAGTCTTAACAGTGATTTTAGATATTGAATCATTACTGGGAGGAAAGAGACATTCAAAGAAATGCACCAGGTGCCACATAGGCATCACAAGAGTATAGATGGCAGAAATTACCTTTGAAATCAATCTGGGTCATTCATCGGAGTGACTTAAAACAATGAATGAGACAAAACCAGGGACAGCCTTGGTGTTCTCCCTCCTGATTCCAGCAGGTGGCGCTGTCTGCTATCCTCGTTTTTTTTCAAAGAAGTCCCTCAAGGCTGAATGTATTGAGCAACAAATGTAACACCGATCAGAGTACTGGACATTTTGACTCCGAGTTCTCCCGGCAGGTGGGGTAACAGTTAGACATTACACTGAAAGTGTCAGTTGGAAGTAGCAGAAAAAATTTGGTCACTCCACATAGAAAAGGTAAAGAGAAAAGACGGGAAGGTACACACAGCTGGCATGCTGAGAAGGCTGGCTAATACTGTTGCAGTTTGGATAATGATTTGTTTCTTCCTGTCTAAGATGAAGTTAAAGGACTGGTAGTTTCCAGAAGGTTATTCTGTACAAAATCTCATTTGACTCACACAGCAAAACTGGTAAAGGCAAAGCAGATATTTTAGCCTCACTCTACAGTGGAGAATGCTCTGAATATAATGCTTTTCTTTATATATTTTTTGAAGGCTGGTCTAAGTGTACAACAGGAGACAACAGAATTTGTGCAAGGTGAGAGAGTCAGGAGACGAGGCAGGTGGGCTGGAGGTGAGGTCCCTGTGGGAATCAGAGAGACGAGGAAAAGGAGGAAGGAGCAGAGAGTATCTCTGCTCCCAGGGGAGGCCTGCGGCTCCACCTGTGCCCTGGATGCCACCCGTCCCTCCTCAGCTACTCAAGGACACCACTCCAGCCACCCTCCCCTCTCCTCCACAGCATCGATAATGTGTGCCCCACCGGAACATTCCACATGGACGTGCCAACATGTCTCTAATCTTAACAGCTACCACCACTACAAAATCCTTCTCTGGACCTCTTATCTCATTTCTTTGTTACCTTTTGCGGCCATTTCCTGGGAAGAGCTTCCTGTACCATCAGTACCTGTTCTGCTCTCCTCGGTCTTTCTTTAATCCCATCACATGGCCTCTCTCTCTCTCTCACTGCCCTGTGAAACCGTTTCTGCCTCAGGGCCTCAGACTTACTGTTCCCTTTACTCAAACTTGACGGCTGCCCCTTTACCCTTGCTCACAGTCATTATTAGACATTTGTTCCCTAAACATTCTGTGTTAAATAGCAAACCCTCTCTCTGCTGCCTTTTCTTTCTCCTGACTCTTGATCCATGCAGTATGTATTACCACCTGACATAATATGTAACTGCTCCTGGCCTCACCAAGGCAGAAGCATTCTCTGTTTTGTTCATTTTTGTTGTGCCACGGAGCAGGCACTCAACAATTTGTGAATGAATGAATGAAAGAATGAATAGGAACGCCCCTGCCAAGGAGGCCAATAGTTATATTGGAATAGAGAAATCCACACATTTTCCTAAGGCAAGCCACCATTCAGGACCCCGGAATGCGTGAGGAATGCCATCTTGTATTCCACAAGCATCGTCCCCAAGACCATAAGATAACCTAACATATATTTTCTCAGTCTTTGAACATGATACATTAGCTATGTCTGTCTGAAACAAATGGTTCTAAATATGTTCCCAAATATATGACCCTAGAGGGACAAAGGCTTGTCCAAGATAAGCTCAGCAGTGGAGCAGAAGCAGAATTTTCTCCCATTTCTATCTCTCGCACTATTTTCACTCTACTCTTTGGAATAAGGACCTTGGGTCGTAATTACATTTCTCAGATTTTGGCCTACATAAGAAACACTCTAAGGAATATGCTGAAATGCATCTTCCCTGGCTCTTTCCACAGAGATTCTGATTCTGTACATTGGGGTATGTCCCTGGAGTCTATATTTTATTAATAACAGGTGTCTTTGATGAAGTAGACCTGGAATCTTACTTTGAGAATCACTAGTTTTGTTCTACTAGGAAGGTCCTAGGAATCTTTCATTTTCAAAACTGTAAAAAGGTTAACCTTGGGCAAAGAGAGGTCCAGACATTACCCTTGGCTTTGGGAAACCTAAACCCTTGGACTGTTATGCCTGATAGGAGTGCCTCTGCCTGGGGGTCATGCCAGATGGTCTAACAATGTGACTTAGTGTGGGGGCTCACCATGCCAGAGAGACCAACAGTGTGATGTAGGGTGGAGGCCTGGGCCACACAATTCAACCTCTGGAGCTGCTGGAACCCAAGAACAGCCATGCGGGCATTCCTGTGGACTGGAGCCTGAACGAAGGCTGAACGCAGGCTTGGGGAGGAGCTGCTCTGGCTGGCAGCTCCCCGTGCATATTGTCGCAGTCAGTTCCAGGGAAGTAGAGTGTCTGTGACGCCACAGAAAGAGCACGTCTGCAAGCTGGGCGCCTGGTATTTTTCCTGGTCTCTGCCCTCTGTACTCCCTCTCTTGTCTGATTCCCATCTGTATTCTTTCCTTGTAATGGTCATAACTGAGAGTATAGCAGCCTCGGGTGAGTTCTGAGTCCCGCTAGGGAATTACTGAAACCAAGGGTGGTTTTAGGGGAGTCCCCAGGCTTGTGACAGGTGTCAAAGTGCATGTAGTCTGGTGTGGGCTATGGCCCTTCTCAGATTGCAGTTGTTCTAATTCTCTGAAAAAGAAAAGCAATCACTTCCATTTACAAGTATGTGATGGATTCATCAATGTTAAGGCTGAAAGACACCGGAGAAGGGAGTCCAACTTCCAAGCCCACCTTCACCACCTAGGTGACATGAACTTGACTCTCTGAGATGCTAACATCCAGTTATAACTAAGCTCAGAACTTCTGTTTGCTAACTATACTGTATTGCTTATATTATGCAGGAAATAAAAAAATAACTGATTTTTCCTTTATGATAGCCTTGGTTTTTGAATATAGAAATTTTTAGAGCCATATATGCATATTCACACCCGAAAACTTGGTGTCAAACACATCTGAAAACGAACACTGGCAAGGAAAATTTATTTGAAGTTTTTTGGAAATCCTTCAAGGAAATGCCTGGAGCCTACGAATCAATGTTATGAACTCATTTTGAAACCTCTGGTATCTTGATAACCTCTTGAGTATGAGAAATATTTCTCTTTATGTATTTTGGCCTTTAAGCTTTTTATTATGGCAAAAACATAACTTCACAAACAAAGGCATCCACAGAGACAAGGAAGCAGAAGGGAGTTACCACTGGCCGGGTAAAAAGAGAGAGAGGGCTGTCTTTAAAATACAAAGCCTTTCTAATGTTAGTTTGCTCCATGCATTCAGCCACCTCCTGAGAATAAGTTCTTGAATATTAATGGGCCTATATGATTTGAAAAGGAAAAAGACAAAAATCTTTTCAAGATGACATGCAGCTTCAAACAGCACCTGTCTGCGGTAAGGGGCATGGAGTCAGGTTTTAAATACCCTCCTGTTTGGAATCAGTGGAGACTGTGTGCCGGGCAGAGAGTGCCGGTTTGGAAGAATAGATGGAATTCCCAGATGGTGACTGTATTTGTGATAGAAGGAAATGCAGAGGGTGCTTTAGAGGAACCGTGAAACTGGATGCCTAAGGATTCTCCAGAGACGGAGAAGAGAATGGATTGAGGAGGGGCCGGACGTCAGGGAAGCCTTCCTCTTGACCACAGCCAGTTTGTGCGGCCAAATGAGAAACACACATTGAAGGGCCATGTGCTCTGGTGGTAGACCGGGGGCAATTTATGGGGTTGCTTTCAGGTGATGACACTGAAATACAGGGCTCTGGAAAGTTCAAGGGGAATGGACTGTGGGATTTGGGGTCCAAAGGAGGTTATATGACTGGATGCCAAAACAGCCTGATCTGGAAAAAAGCGGATGTTGTTAACACGGACCAAGCTGAAGCCTGTAAGGAGACACCATATCAGTCAATTAATTAATGAAAACTTCTCAATGATTGAGCAGTGGATGGCTATGCTTCTGGGGACACTGATAATAATGAAAAGCCAAAGACGAGATCTGAGGAGAGAAGGATAAGGCTTTGGACGGAGCACGCCTGCTGGGGAGAGCTGCGAGGGAGACGTCTGTTCCCTGGTTGTTGGGGACGGAGCTTCAGCCCAGCCTGGAGGTCAGGTCACAGGCACTGTTTTTCTCTCTCTATTTTGTAGCAACCTGCTTTCCATCTAGTCATGCCACCTTGACAAGACTTCAGACAAGATCTCTTTAATAAGAAAAAAGTGCCAAGTGAAGATTCTACATTCTACATGCTATGGACACAGAATATCAGAGGAGATTTAGTCTGTGTTCCATCACAACAGCAGGTGCACTTCAACTACCTCGCGTTTGCAGTGTTGGGCAGATAGTGGAACCATGCCACAGGGTCAACAGGGATCATGAATGGGAAGGCAGAGGGATATGAGGGAACAGGAGAACCGCTTTCTTTCTATGTAACAAGCTTTCTTGAAGTGGGAACGCCTTCCATAAAAGTCCCTTCTTCCTTGGAATCTTTGCAAGAGATGCACACCTGATCTAAACTATCTTCTCAGTTTTTTCTAACTACTTAATTGCCTTCTGTTTGGTAGGCATATTAGAAATCAGGAATCTTAGGGTTTAAAAAAAACCCAGGATCTCAGAATCCCAAGGTTAAATGTCTGATGATAGATGCTCAATTAACACTGTAGAAGAGTTAATAATAGACCCTGAAGTCAAATATTTCCACCTCTGAAAAATGAGAGGAAGTCACTTCACAGTGTCCCTTAAGGTTCTACCAACCAGTTTCCATTTGAATAAAGCATTCCTTAAAAATGGATAATGTTAAATAATAATGATTCATCATAAAGTACTCTTTCTTGTCCCTTATTTCTGATTATAATAGCTTTCCTGATTGCATAAATAAATAGTTTGCCTCCCTCAAGACTGCATATATAGAACGTGTGAGAATCCTTTTTAGGGCCAGATTGTACAAAATTCAGCCAACCGTGTTTATGTTGTTCACGACTCGCCGAACGAATGGAGTAGGGTTTCCCTCTGGATTGGGTCCTTAGGCAGCACAGTCGCTGGTAGGTTTGACCTGCTTGTCAGCCTCTGCCTCACGTTGGTTTGACAGACTCTCAACAAGGTGAACAGCTGGAACGACTGGGAGCAGGGTCGGCCATCAAGAGCCCTCCTGCTGGGCACATCCTGTGTGGCCTCCTGAAATGAGGGCTTTGGTTTTCATCATTTGAGCCTGCCCCGCTCCTTGACACCGTGGTATGTGATATGATGGCCTGAGCATTAGTAACAGGAAGCCAGTAGATCAGAACATGTGAAAATCTATCGTTTTAAAATTTAATCCCAAACAATAAGGGATCATGGGTTAAATGCAAACTTGGCAATTGAGATACTATTTCCCAATCTTTTTAAACCCATGCCCCCGCTTGCTGCTATAATAATATAATTATCATGTCCAGATGCTGTTATGTCCAGATATAGGGGGCTGATGGGTAATAAAACAGAGCCCTGAAGATGGCATATAAACACCCTACCAGCCAATAGGAGATTTCTGAATATTGAGCTATTTCAGAATAGTGAGCTATATTCTGCAGGGTGTATAGCAAAAGCAATAGCCTTTTTGTTTTGTAAATATAAAATTATGATATTCCAAAGCACACATGCTCTCTTAGAGTGTCTGATACAGTCTCTGCCCTCAGTTGACAAAAAATCACTGTTGTGGAGTTTAAAAAAAATTTACATGGAAATGTACTTCTAAAATATATTACATGAAGCAAGTAGGTTACAAACAGTATGCACCATGTGATCTCATTTTTGTAAAAAAATTACATATTACTGCATAGAAAAATGTTTGGAAATGTGCACACCAAAAGAATAATATTAAATATGTTACAATATGAGATTATAGCTGATTTTTTTTGTTTATTCTTTTTGCTTCTCTAGATCTTTAAATCATTCAACAATAGGCAGCCGTATCCATATAAATTTTAAAAGTGACAAATGTACTTTTCACTTCATTTGCAAACGTTGGTGACATTTTAAACAACTCTATTATTACAATTTTAACAAGTGTTTAATCAGAGGTTAATCAAAATGCAAAGAATGGGATTTCATTTAAATACAGAAAATGAGAAGGAATTTAAAACTAGATTGAAACATTCCACCTTCCTTCCTTCCTTCCTGTATCTATGATACCTAAGAGGATAAAAAATAAGAAAGAGTGGTCAAACTTTAAGATAAAATAATTTTGAACAAGATGTGATTTTTTTTCCTATTAAAAAAGGCTGCAAACAAGAACATGCTATTTTTCAAATTAAAGTCCTCATAGGTCTGAAGTGCTGGCTTGTTCGGATAATTCAACTAATGTATACAGGAATCGGAAGGCAGGATGAGCATAATTCAGTGTTATAATTACAGCTGACAGATATACACTGTTTCTGTTATTCACTGGCTCTGGTGCACTTACCCAGAGAGACCCTGTAGAATACTAAATACAAACCACTGTTCATGAGAAAGCATTTGGCATTCTCATCAGTTCTCATCAGAGGAATCAAATTCAGAGATGCAGAAAACCAAATTTGATCATTTTAACACTATCTGCAAAGGCAAGTAAAGTGAGTAATTTCCCCCGAGGCCTTAGGTCCAGCTAGCTTTCTTCTGCCAAACTCTTAACACAGATATGTGGGTGGGTCACTACTTTAGTGAAAGGTGTCTTCTAACTGGTCCCTGGGCTTTAGCTATATTCTTTTCAATCCCTCAAATGCTCCATAATCTTCCTCCTTTACTTTCTTTTGCCTATGCTCTTGCCTCTCTGGAAAAAAAGCCTTTATCTCATATATCTCCCTGTCATCCTCTGAGGCAAACTGAATGCTGCATTTCTGGAAACGTACCTCAGTGTCGGCAAGGTTAGAGCCTACTCCTTTTAGCTGCCATAGGACGTGGGGGGCAGAGACTGCTAACTTTTCACAGGAAGTTCATTTTCTCCGTTCTGTAGTTACCCCTGAAAGCTGCCTGCGCCCAGGAGCTTCATCTCGCAGCCCCTAGGCATCTAGGGGGAGCCCTGTGACCAGTTACCACCACTGGAATGAGAACAGAAGCAGTGTCACTTCCGGACCAGTGTGGGTAAGGAGAGAGAAGGCTTCTCCCTCCTTCTTTTCTCTCCTGCCAACCCGATTTAGAGTCTCTGAGGTCTTAGGAAATAGCGGAACCGCACCACCAAAGAAGCCTGGATCTCAAATCATCATGGGGAAGGACTTCATGGACTGGGGTACCCCTATTATACTGCCGCAAAGTCACTAAAACCTGGGGTTTTATTTGTTACAACAGTTTAACTCCTAAATAAGAATATTTCTTATTCCTAAATCTCTTATGACCTTATCACAATTTTTTTCACTTATTTATAGATTAAAAAAAAAATTAACCAAAGGATCCTCTCCATCAGACCACTGGAATTTTGAAGGGATGAAATGATGTTACTCTAGTTTCAATACCCAGCTTTGTATCAGTACACACTGTGATAATTAAAAATTTATCAGTCGTAGTATGATATTTGAATGAATCAGTGGAATTCTGTAATTCAGACGACTCTGAAGTCTTAGCGCCAAGAGAGTTGGCTGGGAGCCCAGTGGGAGCCTGTAGACTGACATATGCTCCTCACCTCCTGCGCTAACCTGGACAAACTGAGACCCAAAGGCAAGAGAGGCAGGACTGAGCTTGGCGTATCAGAAAGGCAAGCAAAGACTTTCCCTGCTGAGAACTTTGTCAAGGACAAACTTGACATCCAGACAACTGGGGACAAATTCCCTTTGATCTTCAACATTTCTATTGTATGTTGAATGGACTCCAGAGCCCAGAACCCGGCCTCACACCCGACGCACGAAGCTCTACTTTTCAGCTACACTTAAAAAACACCCAAACACAGAGCTACCGTGGTTAGCCAGGGGATATGAGTACCATTTACACTGTTATTTATTTATTTATTTTTACACTGTTATTTCTGTAGGAAAATACATTCCAGGTTCTGAATAACCAGCTCAGAAACTCCTATAACACAGTCCCTTTGTAAACTGGGAAGTAGCTAAACTAGAAAATGAATTAAAAAAAAAAAGAAAAAGAAAACATGGCAAAACATGAAAATTATAGAGATCGAAGAATGTCTTCTTTTCTTAAAGTATTGAAGAATGTATTTCAGCCATGACCCTGGTCCCGTAGTAGGTTTCATGTTTCATGTACGCCTCTGTTTCTGTGTCTCTTCAAAGTTCCTATCTTGACGGCTATTAAAAAATATCTTGCAATTGGAGCAAAACTTGTCTTTAAAAAAGTAACTCCCTGAATTCTTCATCTGTAAAAAAAATGTTTTTGTCAGGTTTCCAGTCGACGTCCAGTGGCTGCTTGTCACATGGTTTTAATTTAGGGGTTTGTCTGATAACTTGTAAAAATCTAGTGTTGCTGTACTTAAAATTGTCTTTGGACCTTTAAGATATTTTTGGCCCTTGAAGATTTCAAACCAGAAATCTTCTCAGTAACTCCCTATGTTTAAGTGAAGCTCTGCTCCCTGACTTATCTTATCTTCTTTTTTTAAACCAGCTTTAAATGGACTGATCCCGAGTGTCACCCTTGGGTGAATCAATTCTCCAGCATTAGTAGCGTGCACTAACTGAAGATGGCACCTACTCCTCCTTCTTGAAGCATTTGTTTTTATGAAAATATCAAGCCTGCAGAGACCCCGTTAGCTCCCAGAATGGCAGCTGTAAGGTCTCTAACCTTATTGTAACTCCACATATATAGTTCTACTTTTCTCGCTCGCCCACGTGTTTATCATTGAGTAATATCAGCATGCTCTTTCTCCTGTCTCAGTCTCAGATCAGAATGCATGCATCTGAGCTTCTTTAATCTCTTCTCTTAGAGTGGCTGCCGTCTTCCCGCTGGCCATAGGCAGGCTGCTTCCAGTAGCTGGTCCTTTTGATACTTTAGCACGCCTTCTTTTGGAAGGGAAAGATTTTGTGGCCTACCACACACAATAAATAATGCCGAAAATATCAGAATCAGAGAAAATGGGATAGAGGAAAAATTCCTTCAGAAAAAATACCTCTATGAAACTTTAGCATTTATCCATAGTAATGACACACAACATAAACTCTATTCAGACAAACGCTATGTGAAGAAGCTGTTTAATGAGGATGCCTATTATTTTCCGGGCAATGCACTGAATTAACTGTCTTGTGGAAATTTTGATATTTTTAGGAAAATGAACGACTCTCACAATATTTATGCTTTATATTTTAAATCAAGATGTAGTTAAAAAAAAGAATCTTTTGTGTGGGCAGGATTTCAATAGGGGGGGAGAGAATTCCAGAACAGGCAAAGACACGCTGGGTCATAGCAAAGTGGGGGTGGTGTCCAGGGAGTATCAGCGGAGGGAGACGGTGGAAGCCCGAGCTCATGGTGCTCAGAGCTGAGGGGCAAAGTTTGTATGGAGCAGAAAGAAGACAAAAAAATTAAGTCAAAATTTGCATCTCTTACCAAGCTTCAGCACTTGAACTCTGTCTTATAATGCACTGAGAAATCCTTATGGTCTGTAAGGGAATGACAGCACAGATCCATAGAAATCTGTCTTCACTGGGGAGGACACGTGTCAGGAGGGAGGGGATGGAGTGAGGGAGACAAATTATGAGGCTGTTTGAATCAAGAATCCAAGGCATTTCAGCTAAAGACTTCATTGTGAAGATAAAGAGAGATGTTCGAGAAGACTCCATTATCTTTGCATCTAGGACCCATCCATCTTTTTGCGACCAGCTGGAACTGAAGCTTTCTCTGGGATTGTTCCGGTATGAGGTCGCACCAGCAGGACCTCAGGACAGCATTAAAATACAGTGTTATGTCCAAGACAAACAGTCTGTCTGGTGTGGAGAGGTTAGTGAGATATTACATATGATTTTGATCTTCCGAACTTGGATAATGAACATGGTGAAGACATTAACTAAGATGGGCAGCACAGGAGAGGGCTTCTGGGTGAAGATGATGGAGTTCAGTTTTGATTATGTTGAGCCTGAGGTTCCTGTGGGCAATTCTGGTTGGATCCTGAAGTAGAATTTTGCACCTTGAGGCCAAAGCTTTTAGGAAATCTAACTGCAGGTACTTTAAGCACTATGCGGACTGGAATTTTCTGGAGCAGGTGTCATATGTTCTGGTATAGCCTTCCTCCCGTCATCTTCAGGAGAATTGATAAGCCACACGAGGCTGGTAGCCTCCCACAGGCTTACAGAATTGTTAATGCCAGAAGAGACCTTAAAGATGACCCACCTCACCCTTCTTATTTTACAAGGGAACATGATGAAGTCTGGGGAGGTTTGGTGCTTGGTCTCAGGGTTGTCAGCCTAGAATCCCGGTCTCTCTCTCTCTCGTTTCATTCATTTTTTTGTTGCTCACTCAAGATTTTCTCATAGCAGGGCTTTTCTTTTTCCATTTTTTTCTCATTAAAGTCTAATTTGCATAAAGTAAGATGTGCAAATCTTGAGTGCAAAGTTGAATGAATTTTTACATATAGGATCACTTTTTGGATCAAGTTCTAGAACACTTCCACTACCCCAGAAAGTTCCTGTGAGCCGCCTTCCAGTCTGCGCTCCCTACCTCCAGGGGTAGCCACTACTCTGACTTCTGTCTCTGCAGATTACCTTGGCCTAGTCTCAAAAGTCATACACAAGAAACCAGAATATATGTAATGTATATACAATGTAGTGTCTGTGAGGGAATCCTGCTTCTCGATGTTTGTGTCCTTTTTATTGTCCTGCAATGCCTTTAATTTGACTACATTCGTAAGTTGGAGGCCAATATGAGAGTCTAAGGACATGCCTTGTAGGAGGTCTTGAGGAGCCTGTGTTCTGGATTCCACCTGAGTTTCGGAGCAGCTGAGATTTTGAGGAGGGGCAAGCAATCTCTTTGGGTGTGGCTGAAGCATCCTGCCCTTGGGTGCTCGAGTCAAAAGAACTGCTACCAGGAAGGTGGTTTTAACATCAAAAGGAAGAAACCCCACTTGTTCTAGGAAATAAAACAATAAAACTACAGTCACAGACGCATGGACACATGGGCATGTGGCTGTTTCACAGAGCAGTGCAGCGAGGGAGATGGGATGCTGTGCGCCACTGTATCTCCAGGGCCAGAGCACTGCCGGCTCATGGCGGCTGCTGATAAGCATTTGGTTGAGTGAATAAAATGGATGAGGTGCTGGTCTCAGTGGAGAACCATGGGAAATCCAGGTGGAGAAGGAGATCACCGCCACAGCTGAAGGGGAGGTGACCAAGATGATGACAGGAATACACTGAAAGGTGGAAGGACGGGTCGTGGTTGGTGCAATTTCGGAATTCACAGGGAAGATTTCACAGGAGAGCAGCTTGGGTGGTGAGGTCTAAGATGCCTGGTCTGGCCATGCAGGTCAGAGGCTAGGCCGTATGAAAAGGCTGTGGAGGAAGTCAAGGAGGCTGTGAGCCAAATGTGACAGCCCTCAGGTTCCTATGATGGCAAGAAGGCAGGGGAGAGGGTCTGACACAGGAGGACGCAGCACCGAGTGCAGGATCTGGTGCCACAGAATGGAGGACAAGCGAGGAAGGGAGGAGTTGGGCCAGCTGCCCCCCTGGCCCTGAGATTTGGGCCACTGGGAACAGGGGCTATGCTGCCGGTGGGTGTACATGAGGTTCCCTCGAGGAGCACCGGCACAAAAGAAGGAAGTGTTTGGACGTGTCTGATGATGAACAATGACCATCAAAGCTTTTCATTTTCTTTTGTTTATTGACATATAACTCTCATATAACATCATGGCACTTACAGGTGTACAACATACTGATATTTGTATATATTGCAGAATAATCAAGATATGTCTATTTAACATCCATCACCTCTCAAAGTTAAAAATTGAGATTTTGTTTTTGCTTAACAACGTAGAAGAGATTTCAGAGGACACAGTGGAAGATTTTTAAAGGGGCTGTTCTCAGTGTAGGAAACTTCCAGGAAAAGCACCCAGAAACCATTGTAATACTTGCTCATCAGCTTCTGTGTTGACCAAGTTTGAGCTTTTTCAGCTATCAGGATAACTTGGAGAAAATATTTGCATTTGGCAGGCATATCTCCACAAAAATGTGGAGACAGCAGTCAAATGTACTGCTAATCTTAGGAAAGGGTATTAAGGAAAATCTTTCATTTTCCAAGATGCAGCCTTCTATAATCACATGCTCTAGAAAGCCACAGAAGGAA
This sequence comes from Phataginus tricuspis, assembly GCA_029783875.1. Taxonomy (NCBI): domain Eukaryota; kingdom Metazoa; phylum Chordata; class Mammalia; order Pholidota; family Manidae; genus Phataginus; species Phataginus tricuspis. The sequence goes on along the minus strand of JAQQAC010008880.1, from coordinate 82,174,816 downwards.
ATATTCTGCAATATATAGAAACTGATGAATCAGGAGAAATAAACTAATGGCAATTTATCTTCCACTATTTCAGAATTGGAACAACTTTTTGTATTAAAAGAGCTTCACTTTTATAGATATGAGGAGTGTCTGATTCCACCTAACTGGCCTCGTGTGCCACTGGGGTGTTATTTAGGGTGTTTTTTCTTTTTTATATATTGTGAGTTTTTAACACAGATCAGGTGTTAGCACCTGGTTTTTACTCTTAATTATATAAGCCAAATTAGGTGCAACATAGACTTAGGAAAAATTTACATTTTTCCACTACTTTGCAAGTCTAAATAAATTCAATTTGTATTAAAAATTTAAGAATGAAATCTAGGAAGGGATTAAAGATGGCAGCATGAGAGGTGAGACAGAGGCTTCCTCCTAAAACCGCATATAATATGAAAATATAACTAATACAACTACTCTTGAAAGAGCAACAGGAAAGAGGACTGCAACAAACTGCACACACCTGGTGACAAGAGCAGCCCTCACAGAAAAGGGTAATGTACTAAAGCTGAGGTTCTGCGGGATCTAAGCCCTTCCCCCACCCCAGCTCACCAATGGGAGGAAGAGTGGAGAACTGGGATTGCTGAATACCTAACTCTGGAGATCTGCTCTAGGAGCACAAACCTACATTTCATGGTGCTTGCATAATGCTCTTGTAATTAGGGGGTTGGAAAGCTAAGACAGGCAGAATTCCTGGAGAGACTAAGATTCCAGCAGCTTGTGGAAAGCAGGGATCCATATCCAGCTGCTCTGGGACAAAAGAAAGGCAGGCAGTCTGAGAGACTTCCTAACAAAGAAGCCCTTAACAAGAGGGCTGCTAAAGGGACAAGGGTTTCACAGAGTTTACTGCTCAGGAGAAAGGACAGGTAGACAAAATTGTCCAGATGCACTCTACCCAGAAGATTGGGAGCTTTCATGATCTTCAGGTGCTCCAGCTCCCTGGCTGCCTACACAGCTCCAAGAATCCCTTCTGTGACAGGCAGACTACTGCCCTTTCTCCTGGCCAGCCCAACCAGGCTTGCAAACCGGGAAACCCTACCCTGGTGTTAGGCCAGCCAGAGGGAAGATCTGTCTACAGTGACTAAAAACACAAAGCACAGAAGCTTATACCTATGTGCTCGACCCACGGGTTCACGCAGTGGAGACAGGCATAGCAGCTGGGAAGCAGGAAACAGCTCTTTCCTCCCCCCAGGCACCAATACAACTCCTCTGCAACCCCCGACATTGCTTCAGGGGCTGAGCAGCTCCAGATAGTAGAGCTTCTGGGCACTAGAGGGCGCCATATACAAATATGAAATGCCAAAGGAACCTGGTCCAGAGTAAAATTATTAATACAACTCCTGAGAAATATTTAAATGATACTGACCTCATGACTCTCCTGACAGGGAGTTCAAAATAAAAATCATTAACATGCTCATGGAGGTACGGAAAGATATTCAAGAACTCAGGAATGAATTACGGTCAGAGATCCAATCATTGAAGAGCACAGGATGATATTAAAAGCAGATTGGATACGGTGGAGGAGACGATAAATGAAATAGAAAGTAGAGAAGAGGAATACAAAGAAGCTGAGGCACAGAGAGAAAAAAGGATCTCTAAGAATGAAAGAATATTGAGAGAACTGTATGACCAATCCAAATGGAACAATATTCACATTATAGGGGTACCAGAAGAAGAAGAAGAGAGAAAAAGGGATAGAAAGTGTCTTTGAGGAGGTGCTTGCTGAAAACGTCCCCAATCTGGGGAAGGAGATAGTCTCTCAGGCCATGGAGGTGCACAGATCTCCAAACACAAGGGACCCATGGAAGACAACACCAAGACATATAGCAATTAAAATGGCAAAGATCAAGGATAAGGACAGACTATTAAAAGCACCCAGAGAGATAAATAAGGTCACATACAAAGGAAAGCCCATCAGGCTATCATCAGACTTCTCAGCAGAAACCTTACAGGCCAGAAGGGAGTGGCATGATGTATTTAATGCAATGAAGCAGAAGGGCCTTGAACCAAGAATACTTTATCCAGCAAGGTTATCATTTAAATTTGAAGGAGGGATTAAACAATTCCCAGATAAGCAAAAGCTGAGAGAATTTACCTCCCACAAACCATCTCTACAGTGTATTTTGGAGGGACTGCTATAGATGGATGTGTTCCTAAGGTTTAATAGCTGTCACCAGAGGTAATATAACTACAGTAAAGAAAGTAGAAAAGCTAATTACTAAGCAAATGCAAAATTAAATTAACTATCCCCAAAGTCAATCAAGGGATAGACAAAGAGTACAGAATATGATACCTAATATATAAAGAATGGAGGAGGAAGAAAAAGGAGGAGAAAAAAAGAACCTTTAGACTGTGCTTGTAATAGCATATTAGGTGAGTTAAGTTAGACTCTTAGATAGTAAGGAAGTTAACCTCGAACCTTTGGTAACCACGAATCTGAAGCCTGCAATGCCAATAAGTACATACATATCCATAATCACCCTAAATGTATATGGACTGAATGCACCAATCAAAAGACATAGAATTACTGAATGGATAAAAAACAAGACCCATCTATATGCTGCCTTCAAGGGATTCACTTTAAACCGAAAGACATACACAGACTAAAAGTGAAGGGATGGAAAAAGATATTTCATGCAAACAACAAGGAGAAAAAAGTAGGTGTCGCAGTAGTTGTATCAGACAAAATAGACTTCAAAACAAAGAAAGTCACAAGAGACAAAGAAGGACATTACATAATGATAAAAGGGTCAATCCAACAAGAAAATATAACCATTATAAATATCTATACACCTAACACAGGAGCTCCTACATATGTGAAACAAATACTAACAGAATTAAAAGGAGAAATACAATGCAATACATTCATTCTAGGAGATTTCAACACTCCACTCACTCTGAAGGACAGATCAACCAGACAGAAAATAAGTAAGGAGACAGAGGCACTGAACAACCCATTAGAACAGATGGACCTAACAGACATCTACAGAACTCTACACCCAAAAGCAGCAGAATACACATTCTTCTCAAGTGCACATGGAACATTTTCAAGAATAGATCATATGCCAGGCCAGAAAAAGAGCCTCAGTAAATTCAAAAAGATTGAAATTGTACCAACCAGCTTCTCAGACCACAAAGGAATGAAACTAGAAATGAATTACAAAGAAAATGAAAAATCCCGCAAACACATGGAGGCTTAATAACATGCTCCTAAATAATCAGTGGATCAATGACCAAATAAAAACAGAGATCAAGCACTATATGGAGACAAATGACAACAATAATTCAACACCGCAAAATCTGTGGGACACAGTGAAGGCCATGCTAAGAGGAAAGTATATTGCAATACAGGCCTACCTCAGGAAAGAACAATCTGATATGAGCAGTCTAAACTCACAATTAGCAAAACTAGAAAAAGAAGAACAAATGAGGCCAGTCAGTAGAAGGAGGGACATAATAAAGATTAGAGCAGAAATAAATAAAACCCAGAAGAATAAAACAATAGAAAGGATAAACAAAAGCAAGAGCTGGTTCTTCGGGAAAATAAACAAAATAGATAAACCTCTAGTCAGACTTATCAAGAAAAAAAGAGAGTCTACTCACATAAACGGAATCAGAAATGAGAAAGGAAAAATCACTCTGGACACCACAGAAATACAAAGAACTATTAGAGAATGCTATGAAACATTATATGCTAACAAACTGGATAACCTAGAAAAAATGGAAAACTTTCTAGAAAAATACAACCTTCCGAGGCTGACCCAGAAAGAAACAAAAAAATCTCAACAGACCAATTATCAGCAATGAAATTGACCTGGTAATCAAAAACACCTGCCTAAGAACAAAAGCCTGGACCAGATGGCTTCACGGCTGACTTTTATCAAACATTTAGTGAAGACCTAATACCCATCCTCCTTAAAGTTTTCCAAAGTGTAGAAGAAGAGGGAATACTTCCAAACTCATTCTATGAGGCCAGGATGACTCTAATACCAAAACCAGGCAAAGACACCACAAAAAAAGAAAACTGCAGATCAATATCCCTGATGAACATAGATGCAAATATACTCAAGAAAATATTAGCAAACCAAATTCAAAAATACATCAAAAGGATCATCCACCATGATCAAGTAGGATTTATTTCAGGAATGCAAAGATGGTTCAACATTCGAAAATCCATCAACTTCATCCACCACATCAACAAAGAAAAGGACAAAAACCACATGATCATCTCCATAGATGCTGAAAAAGCATTTGACAAAATTCAACACCCATTCATGATAAAAACTCTCAACAAAATGTGTAAAGAGGGCAAGTACCTCAACATAATAAAGGCCATATATGACAAACCCACAGCCAACATTATACTTAACAATGAGAAGCTGGAAGCTTTTCCTTTACAATTGGGAACAAGACAAGGATGCCCACTCTCCCCATCTCTATTCAACATAGTACTGTAGGCCCTCGCCACTGCAATCAGACAACACAAAGAAATAAAAGGCATCCAGATTGGCAGGGAATAAGTTAAACTGTCCCTGTTCTCAGATGACATGATATTGTACATAAAAAACCCTTAAGAATCCACTCCAAAACTACTAGATCTAATATCTGAATTCAGCAAAGTTGCGGGATACAAAATTAATATGCAGAAATCTGTGGCATTCCTATATACTAACAATGACCTAGCAGAGAGAGAAATCAGGAAAACAATTTCAATCACAGTTGCATCAAAAAGAGTAGAATACTCAGGAATAAAGCTAACCAAGGAAGTGAAAGACCTATACTCTGAAAACTACAAGACACTCATGAGAGAAATTAAATAAGATACCAATAAATGGAAACATATCCTGTGTTCATGGATAGGAAGTATTAATACTGTCAAAATGGCCATCCTGCCTAAAGAAATCTACATATTCAATGCAATTCCTATCAAAATACCAACAGCATTTTTCAATGAACTAGAGAAAATCATTCTAAAATTCATACGGAACCACAAAAGACCCCGAATAGCCAAAGCAATCCTGAGAAGGAAGAATAAAGCTGGGGGGGGATTATGCTCCCCACCTTCAAGCTCTACTACAAAGCCACAGTACTCAAGACAATTTGGTACTGGCACAAGAACAGACCCATAGACAAATGGAACAGACTAGAGAGCCATGATATAAAGCCAACCATATATAATCAATTAATATATGATAAAGGAGCCATGGACATACAGTGGGGAAATGACAGCCTCTTCAACAGCTAGTATTGGCAAAACTGGACAGTTACATGGAAGAGAATGAAACTGGATTATTGTTTAACCCCATACACAAAAGTAAACTCAAAATGGATCAAGGACCTGAATGTAAGTCATGAAACCATAAAACTCTTAGAAGACAACATAGGCAAAAATCTCCTGAAAATAAGCATGAGCGACTTCTTCCTGAACCTATCTCCTCGAGCAAGGGAAACAAAAGCAAAAATGAACTCATGGGACTACATCAAACTAAAAAGTTTCTGTATGGCAAAGGACACCACCAACAGAACAAAAAGGCATCCTACAGTATGGGAGAATATATTTGTAAACGACATATCCGACAAGGGGTTAACATACAAAATATATAAAGAACTTATACGCCTTAACACCCAAAAAGCAAATAACCCAATTAAAAAATGGGCAGAGGATATGAAGAGAGAGTTCTCCAAAGAAGAAATTCAGATGGCCCACAGACACATGAAAAGATGCTCCACATCACTAATCACCAGGGAAATGCAAATTAAAACTACAATGAGATATCACCTCACACCAGTAAGGATGGCCAGCATCCAAAAGATTAAGAACAACAAATGCTGGCGAAGATGCTAGCAGAAAGGGGAACGCTCCTACACTGCTGGTGGGAATGTAAGCTAGTTCAACCATTGTGGAAAGCAATATGGAGGTTCCTCCAAAAACTAAAAATACAAATACCATTTGACCTGGGAATCCCACTCCTTGGAATTTACCCAAAGAATACAACTTCTCAGATTCAAAAAGACATATGTTTATTGCAGCACTATTTACAATAGCCCAGATATGGAAGCAACCTAAGTGTCCATCAGTAGATGAATGGATAAAGAAGAGGTGGTACATATACACAATGGAATATTATTCAGCCATAAGAAGGAAACAAATCCTACCATTTGCAAGAACATGGATGGAGCTGGAGGATATTATACTCAGTGAAATAAGCCAGGTGGAGAAAGACAAGTGCCAAATGATTTCCCTCATTTGTGGAGTATAACAACACAGTAAAACTGAAGGAACAAAATAGCAGCAGACTCAGAGACTCCAAGAAGGAACTAGTGGTTACCAAAGGGGAGGGGTGTGGGAGGGCCGGTGGGGAGGGAGGGAGAAGGGGATTGTGGGGTATTATGTTTAGTACACATGGTGTGGGGGGGGTCACAGGAAAAAACAGTGTAGCCCAGAGAAGGCAAATAGTGAATCTGTGGCATCTTACTACACTGATGGACAGTGACTGCATTGGGGTATGGGTGGGGACTTGATAATATGGGTAAATGCAGTGACCACATTGCTTTTTCATGTGAAACATTCGTTAAGAGTGTATATCAATAATACCTTAATAATAAAAAAAAAGAATGAAATCTAGCCAACTTCTTGCCTGTTTTTTGTGACCCAGCCCAGGAATCACCTCAGCTTCTCCTTCATTCCCTGGATGGGGTATGTGCCTCTCCTCTGGAGGTGTATAGATACCTTAAGCCTATCATTATCATTTACTTTTTGTGTTTTAATGCTTATAAACACAATATCTGGGATCAGCCATGTAACCTGTGTGCCTCAATTTTCCTATCTGTAAATTGTGGATAAAAGTTGTTATGAAACCTAAAAATGTTAATCCCTAAAAAGCTTTATAACTGTGCCTGGCTCTTAGAAAACTCACAGCAAAAGCTACATGTCCATAGTGTTCTTAATACATTTGTCTCCTTCACTAGGGGAGGGTGTGGGGCTCTCGTCTTCATCTCAGAACCTCAGGACCGGCCCCAGTACCCCTGACACAGCAGGTAGTCAGGAAGTGGTGGCATGAAGATGGGACCGTGGTCAGGATCCCCACTGTGGTCAGGAACGGGAGCTACAGAAGTCAAGCTGTTCTGTCAATAGGCAAAGTATATATCCACGGCTGTTAGTGAATTTTTTAAAAGCAATATTCCAGCCATCTCGGAAGTACTAGCAAACAAAACATCCACAGGAGCAAGATCCTATCTGCTTCATAAAGGGCCCTGTGACTCCGGGGTGTGTCCTGTCCTCCTGACCGTGACCTGCTTCCCCAGCCCCTTCCGAGATTTGCAGTCTGGGTCTCAGTCATTCCCCCCTCCTCGGGGACAGTCCCTTTCTCTCTCAATCTGTACCAGGCTTTCCTCCATAATATACATGCATGCTCAGGTCACTACCACTTGCGACAATGAACAAAACCACAGTCTCTGGGGCTCCGTACCCACCAGCACTCACCCAGGACGCCGCCTTCCTCCCTGATAGTGACCTCCACATGTTAAACTTGACAAGTCCTTTATGTCCTTATTTCAGTGACCTTTCAGTTCAGCAGGGGTGAACATTCTTTTTTGTTACTGTGGTTGAAATTCCTTCTTCATTTGGTCCCTGGGGTCCCTGTCTTCCTCCTCTCTTCTCCTTTGAGCCCTTTCTGCATTCTCGGACACTTTGCTTCCTCTCCACACATTTGTTCTGGGCCATGTCATCCACGCTGAAGGCACCCAGTGCTATTTTCCCGATGGTTCTTTAAATGAGGGTGACTCTCAGACTATTTCTGACTCAGGAGTCTCTGCTGGGCTCCAGGCTTGCATGCCCAGCACCCTGGAGGCGTGTCCACCCGGGCAGATACTCCGGCATCATGCAGACGCTCACACTCAGAACACCCACTGTAGTTTGCATTTTGCTCTCAAATGCCATACTCCTTAGGAAAAGGGGCTCCACCCACACAGTCATCTCAGAGTCATTCTCATTTGTCATGAGCCAGACAAAACTAGGAACACTGGCTTCATTCTAGAACCTTCCATCCACTTCACCCTCATGACCATTTTGTTACAGTGCATGGAACCTATCCCCTGAGTATCTCTCACATTTTATCACCCCTCGCTGTTGTCTTCCCCTGTCTCTGTCCACTCTGCGTCACTCTTAACATACGCTGCCCGCTTCTTGTCTGGCTTTCCATCTTCCTCTGTTAATGAGAATCTGATGGGGTCACACTCCTGCCCCCCATCATGTTCAGGGGCCAGTTGACCTGCTCCATCCCCAGCCCAGAGCTGACCCACTTGCCCTTCTGCCCCAGCACCCACCCCCCTTACCACCTCCCACCCCCCGCAGGGGCTCCCTGCTTGGCGGTTCCCCTCAAGTCCTGGGGTGCAGCCCCCACACCTTCACTCCTCGTGTTCTCATCCTACCCTGGTTTTCCATTCCTGATCCCCACTCTTCCCCCTCCTTCTTCACCTTACTGCCTCCCGCTCAACCCTCAAAACTTAATTAAAACATTCCCTGGAAGCACTCCCGTCACTCCGTTCAGGCTTACATACTCTCCTCGCTGCTGCTCTCAGCCATCTTCTCAGGGTCTCTTCTGGGTGGCGATGCCCTGTGTGGGGTGTTGACAGCAATGACTCTTGAGCCAGACAAAAAATGCTTGGGGTCAAACGCTAGCGCGGCCACGTCCTAGCCGTGTGACCCCGGCCAGGAAGCGTAATTGCCCAGGGCCTCAGTTTTGCATTTGTAAAATAGAGACGTAATGTAGGGCCCACTTGCCAGGGAGGTTAGGAAAGTAAACAAGATGATTTCAGTAAATCTTGGGAACAGTGCCTGAGATGTAGTGAGTCTGACACAGCTGAGCTAGTTTTATTATCATTCATAGCTACTGATTTATTTGTCAGCATTCCAAGACAAACAGAAAGATCTTTGAGGGAAAGGAACCACGCTGGATTTGACCGTGTTCCCTCAGCACTGGATCAGAGCCGGTCCTCACTTAACACCCAGCGAATGAACAATGAATATAGATGGGAGGTAAGTGAGATACAGCCTTAAAATTTGAACTTAGGAAATTATTTAATGTGCTAATGAGTAACATCACTCTAATTTTCTAATTTTCTCATGTATGTTTTTTCACTTGTGCATTAAAATGTTACGGTATCTCAGTGGGTTGGTGTTAGTGACTCGCTGTCTCAGAGTCAAGAATCTTTCACTTATGAAAGAAGGGCACAATGTAGTTAATTAACAGCAATGTTATTCTGGAAACCACTATGTAGGCATGAACCGTGACAATTCCTTTGAGACACACGCAAAGAAACAAAATTTGAATTCCTATCAGAAAGAGATCAGAAAGCCTACCAAGTTAAAGGGGGAATAAAAAAGTAGAGGAAGTTTAAAAAAGTTTGCCTTCAGGAGACCCACGTTCCTGGGCCCCCTAGGCAGCCGGCTGTCGCTGTGGAGACAATTAGGTTTGCAGAGTGTGACTCTGGTAGGAGGGAGAAATGGGCCAAAGAGACTCCATCTTGCCTCACTGCCCCCACGAATCCTGCAGAGAAGAGTCTGGAGAGATGTGCTAAGTGGGACAGCGGCAAGCCTCTGTTGTGGCCAGGTTTTCTCCATGTTCTTCACGAAAGCAGTGCTTTTTTACTTTGGAGAAGTTTTTCTGGAATACAGAAACCTGCCTTTTTTGCCACAGAGGGTGCTTTGAACCTCAATGTAGATGCTATATGATGACAGTCATTTGACTCTCGGCCACTGGCATCTTCCTCCCACCCTTAGGAATTATCAGCAGGTCCAGAAGACTCTGAGGAGAGGCCAGCCTGTAATCCACACCTTGACTGTCCTGCCCTTCTATATAATTTGTCCAAAGTAAACTACAGGACAAGAAAGAGCTATAGGATAAAGTAAGGATCTAATCTACCCTCAGCCGGAGTGTCCATATTGTGGAAAGGTTGGGGAAACCTTGAAAACATCGCTGAAGATCCTCATAATCAGAAATAAGTAGAATTCTACTATGCAGGTGCTAAGTAGAAACACACGCTCTTTTTATACTTTGTTTGTCTTCTTTCCAACCCAGGCAAGGGCTTACAAAACACGGGGAAATGAAACACCAATGGGGTGAATGCAAGTGAGCTTATGGAAGCTTATAGAATTACATAAATATGGAATTGTCAATTTTCTCCTTTTTCCATGACATATTTTGAAAATATAATCCAATAAATGTGGAAGTCAGAAAACAGTTTGATTCAATTAATTTTAACTGTGGAAAGTTTAAGTCCCTTTTAAATAATTCCAGTCCATGATTCATGGAAAGAGGATTTCTCTTTATTTAAGTGGCCGACTAGAATATTCTCAGTGTTCTCTTTCAGTCAGATCTGGCTCAGATTGTAACGTGCACCCTTGGGAAGATGATTACACCTAGTAGATGCTTCACGGGCATCTATATTCCACTGACATAACAGCTCCCACAAACTACCATGCCCATTTTACAGATTAGGAAACTGAGATCCAAGAGATTAAGCAAGGTGGATTTCAGACTGACAATGTGATTTCCAAAGTCTGTGCACTTTCTGCTAGATTACAGTCTACCATTTTACAAAAGGAATCTCACAGGATTTCAGCATAGAGATAGTTAACTGAGATTCCCTTTGTAAAGGACCATAGTGCATAATTTTTGCTACAAAAAAGAAAAATGTTCCATCATGTATTTCTGGGAAATGGGTTTGGGATCATATTTGGGCCAGACCCAGTAACACAGGCATCAGATAAAGGGCAGAAGGGGACCTTTTGATCCTGGCTGGCTTCCCCATCCTGGTCACCCCTGTCATCTTGCTGATTTCTGCCCTGGTCTGAATGCCAGGAGAGGCTGGGGTTTGCCAACATTCACCAAACCTGTAAGTTGTGGACTGGAGATTCCTAAAGCTGCACTTACGCTTTGGGGATAAAAGGGTCCTGCTGTGATGAGAACTGCACGTCTCAGATCCAGCAAACCCCCACCTTCCACGGATGGCATTTCCCGAACGGTGGGACCCTGTGAGGGCGTTTGGGATCCAGGGCAAGCTGAGCCGAGCTGGGCAGCACCTGCTCTTGCTCTAGACCCTGGTCATTCCTTGGTTAAATAAATTCAGTACTGAAAGCTGCAGAGGGTGTGGACGTGGGGGCTCTTCTGGAAAGCTGCAGACTCACGCTTTCATTGCACAATGCAGTACCCTGTCTACGCTGCTTCACTTACTGGGACAGATGGATGCTAATTTGTATTATTCTCATTTTCCTTTGTGTTTCCCTCCACTCTCTTATTCCTGATCACTTTACACAATCCTCTGACTATTCTTACCCCCATCTCCTTGGAAAATAAGAATACACAAAAAGAAACTTTAAATATACATTCCTCTCCCACATTATTAGAGCAGTTGGTTCTCTTCCATCTTCCCTGAATAGCCTGGCTAGGATCTCTGTGTGTGCTGCTTCCTTGTGGGGAATCTGAGGACAGGGACCTCTGTCATAGAGGTCTATGTGACTTGACATAGAATTTATACTCACATTTCAGCTCGATTTTGATGAAATCTGTGTTCCCAAGATTTTCCAGAAACACTCCCCGGGGGATTAATGTTTTGAAGTAGAAAGAAATGTCGGCACTAGTTTCCCCTTGGAAAGTAGAAAAATGCAGGTAGGATGATGGATTTGGGAAAGAGGCAGCATTCCAATAATTCCCTGTGGAAGAAAAGAAAACGACAGGGTGGTTTACACCTTGGTCATAGCGTAACGTGAAAGATACCCATTTCTTGAGTTTTAATTACTTTCCGTTGGCAGTAGAGCTTGTTACTTCTCATCATGCTGAAGAACATTGCACAAAATTCCCACAAACATATTTTTGACTTTCTAGAAAATTCTATGTGTGTAGCTACATCAAATATTTCATTAAACATTGATAGTTGGGATTCTTGCCAAGAGCAGTCCTGGTGTGACTCTAGGGAGCAAATGACAGTAGAGGAGGTCAATGGAGAGCAGCCCCTGGTGTCACTGTCTGAGGGGGGTGGGGGCTGCTTTGAACTGGTGAGTGTGTCCTGGCAGCTTCAGCCTTAGACCTAGAGGGACAGAACAGGGGTGGGGGCTTTGGATTCTGCTCTTGCTTCTCAAGCACCTTTGCCTTGGAATAGCCAGCACCCGCTTCCAGGTACAGGCTCTGCGGGCACACATCTGGGGAAGTGGAGCAAACGGTGGGTGTGGCCAGGCCAGGTTAGGCATTTCCCTCCACTCCTGCTCCACATCCCCTGAGGCAAGATGCTGTGAAAGAACTATCCTCCTTTCCCATCTCTTTCTCCTTGGGGACTCTAGGTGAGCGGTATGGGGAGTGCTGAGCTGAGCCCGCCTATGGGCTCTCCATCGGCCTGTACCCTTGAACTCATGGGGAAGGAATGCTTGTTCTCCTCTGTCCCAAATTGCCTGATATGTGTCCCAGGAAAAAGGCAGTTCACAGGACAAAATGGAAACACTAAACCCAGATGACTCACATTCCATTAGAATAGATGAACCAAGAGTTTAATATAAGACCAAGTGTTAATTCTTGACTTTATCTCCAGGGCAGAGACTGAGTGTGCACATTTCTGAGTACATTTACTATCACAGCTAAGGACTAAAATATATGGGCATGCAAGATATGGAACCATCTAAATGTCCATTGATGGATGAATGGATAAAGAAGATGTGGTACATATATACATTGGAATATTACACAGCCATAAAAAAGAATGACATCTTGCCATTTACAACAAACTGGACAGACCTATAGAGTATTATGCCAAGTGAAATAAGTCAGACAAAGACAAATATTCTATGATTTCACTTACATGTACAATCTAAAAAGTAAATGAACAAATAAACATTCATAAATACAGAGAAGAAACTGGTGGTTGCCACAGGAGAGAGGGATGAGGGATGGGTGAAACAGGTGAAGGAGATTAAGAGGTACAAACTTCCAATTATAAAATAAATAAGTCATGGGGATGAAAAGTACAGCATAGGGAATATAGCCAATAATACTGCAGTAACTTTGTGTGGTGACAGATGGTGACCCCGCTCATCGTGTGGAGTATTTCCTAATGAACATAACTGTCAAATCAATACATTATACACCTGAACCAATATAATACTGTATATCAGCTATACTTCAATTAAAGAAAATACTGAAATAAAAAAAAACCACATAAGCATACTTTACAATATTTACTAAAGCCTTTACCTTTAATACTAAACCTAGGTCAAAGTCACCAGATTAGGCACAGGATGGAGTCACTCATGCTGAGCCCCACATCAGCAAACCAAAACAGAACTGAGCTTCTGCACCCTGCTGTCCCAGAAAAGCAGGGCCGGGTTCACCCTTCGGCACCTGCCTGCTCATTACAAGTGACCTGACCTGGCTCCAGACCTTCCCTTTGTTCCGTATGAGGGAAGCGACCCTGCTTTAACCAATCAGCAAATGCCACATTTAACCTCCTTGTTCCTGCTCACGTTGGCCTATAAAAATCTCTCACCAAAAACAGCTTGTTGGAGATAGTTTCTCTTGTCTAGACTGGATGCTGGCTGATTCATGAATCACTGAATAAAAGCCTAGTAGGTCAGTAAATGTGGAAAACTTTTAACATCTAAAAAAATGGTGTACACACACACACACACACATACACACACACACATATTTTTGCATATATATAAAATATATACTTTTTACTTATTTTTGCAATATCTTTCTTTCAAAGAACACAACGAATTAACTAAGTTCACTGTGAGTTTCTATATACTATATTTTTCCTTTCTTTTATGCAAATCAGGCACTTATGCAATATTAAGTGCAACTGCTATTCTTGAATAAAGTTAACTGTGTTGGTACTGCAATGCTTAAACAGTAACTTTCAATTAAATACATAATGTTGCTATATTATGAGATAGTGAAATACCCTTTTATTTAATTAATGCTATTTGCTTTTGTTCTTAGAGACATCTAGGATATAGTGACATTTAGACAGTGAATGGCAATTTATAATCATTAAGTCAGTGCAAAACATGCTTGTAAATGTCTTTATTAAGGCAAAAACAGCGGCGGTGGAAATCTAGTTTAAGGTGACCCAACAGCCTTAGTACAGTTTTAAACCATTGTTTTTTAAATTGCCATCTCATAAGTTTCAGTAGAAGGAAAATCGACTAGTTTCCTCTTGGGAAGAAGAATATGATATGATATTGATTAGAATACCACCTGAAAAGAAAGAAGCTTAACTATTGTTTAAGTTGCTGTCATCTGAGGGCTGAGTCCACTTTCTGGCTCAAGATCCGGCTTAATATATGGTGAGAGGGTTTCCAGCTCACCTTTCCCAGCTGGCTGGAAATGAAGGTCTCTCAAGATAAAACCTAAATCAAACTAGAAGTCGAAACCCTCTCACCAATCAGAGGTCGGGAAGGAATAAAGACGAGTCTCCAGTGCCCGTTGGATTCAGCTTATCCTAATTGGGTGGCAGCCCTTTAACAACCAGGTGCCTGCACGGATCAAAGTCCCAGTCTTACTACAGCCGAAGCAAAAGCAATTCTGTCTCTGTAGGTTGTATTCCCGAGACATGAATGTTATTAACATTTTGAAGTTTCTTTCCAATCAAGTGCATTCTTATTTTCTGGCGTGGTGATGAATTAACAGAAGAGCAGTTGTCTAAAATGATTCTAGAAAAAGGAAAGCTAACAGTAAAATATGTCAGTATTTATCTGAAGTCCAGCACTGGTTATTCAGAACAAAATATCCCCAGGGAGGAGAAAGGCAGTTCAATCAGTTATTTTAGCTTGATGAACTATCTCCACGGACCACAATTCCATTTGTTCTAATTCTATGCTCACTAAGCAACTTCGAATTAATTTGGTTTCTTGAATGGACATATGCCCAGGGAAACTGCACCTTGTATAAATGTGGTTACCAGTCATCCTTCTGGAAATGTCTGGATTGTCACATAGTATCTTTGGAGTGTTACTGGTGGGCTGGCCCAAATCTCTGGATGAACTGAGTCTAGATCCTTGACCGGCAACAGTGAGGACTCTACTCTGGACCTGACTGGTGGTGTTTGGAGTCTAGGTGTCAACTCAGGAGGTGCTATGGGAGAGCCATCTGGGGCACAAGCAGAGGAGATGAGAAATTCTGTTTATATATATTTTCATGACTTCATCCTTTAAAATATCTATTTCAGTTATACTTTGTAATGTATATAAGACACGAGTACAGTTGCACATGGGTAGAATTTATAAGCAAACATGCTTATCGGGATGGGGGCTAGAGGTGAGTGGAGAACACCGTCAGAGAGTTTGAATGCTGCTGCTCCAGACCCTGCTGAATTTTCAGGAGGCCTCCTCTGGTGAGTCCACTGCCCAAGCTCTGGGGTTTTGGGTAATAACAAAACAACATGAGTGCTTTTCCAGTGCTCATTGCATTTCATGATGCGAGGAGCTTATAGTATTATTAGAGTTTGTTTATATTGCTCCCAACTGACCATAAGCTCTGAAAACTGGGATAAAACAACTTCATCCCTGTAACCTTTGGCCCCAGTATATAGTAAGTACTCAATAAATAATTGCTAAGTTAATGGATAAGTGAATAGTTGTCCCTCTCAGTTACATCCAATTCCACTCCATATGTAAAGTCCTCATAGGATAAGACCTGTTTCATAGTAACCTGAGTATTGAAGATACTAAATAAATATAAATAAAAGCTAATGCTGCTTGAGCACCTACTGATAACTAGACACCATAATTTTCCTGCCACTAGCACACCATAATTTTCTTATCTATAACTTAATTTCTATTATTCCCTGTAGACCCCATGGAACAATGCCACACATTTACAAGACTGAGAGCCTCATAACTTTCAGGTTACTGAAATAGCTGCAATTTGTTCTTGCTCTCAAGGTCAGGGCTGTAGAGGGTAGGTGACATTGGATGAGAACACCAAGCTGGAACTGAGACATTCACTGTACGGCAAGGACTGGTGGTGTAGCAGGTGATGGGGACTGCCGGTGTGGATAGGCAGAAGGGGACAAGGTTGGAAATGGGGAAAAGTGCAAAGCAGAACAGAAATAAATACCTGAGACTTGGAGGGACCAGTCAACAGAAAATGGTCAGGGACCCAGCCAAGGGCAGGGGAGCAGTAATGATGGGCCAGGCAGAATTTCTACAGGCTTGAAAAGGACTTGGTCACCTAAGAAGCTCTAGAAATACATTCTGGGCAAGGCCTGGGCTCACCTCCCATGGCAAGAGGAACCAGGGCGGTAGCTCCCTCTGGGGTGGGACAGGAGGGTTGGGAATCACCACGCTTTGCTGGCATCCAACATCCCTTCAAACCCTAGTGAATCATTAGTATTAAATTTGATAGCATATATTCATCCGAATTCTTTAACAGCCATTGACTTTAATCTTCCTAATGATTCTGACTTCAAAATTTCCAAGGATATCTCTGATGGGCAGTATGAAAGAAATTCAATTTAAAATGGAACCAGAGGATATAAAATGAAAACTCACATGGGTGCCCTCAGGAAAACAAAACTTAAGGATTGAGAGACTGATTTTCCATAAATGCCTAACTTACAGAGAACTGATAATGGTGGGATCTTCTTAAATGATAGGGAGTTGGTTGGGGGTTACCTCTGCTCAACCCTGAGAAATTTCTGTTTTTGGTTTCCAGAGCATGGGCAAGAAATGACCCAGGTAGGGCTGGTCTCTCAAGATAAGCTGAGTTGAGCTTTATTAGTATGACTGCACTGGTCTTGTCTGCTCGGGGAATTTTCAAAGCTGGTCTCTGTTTGTTTTGATTTTAACAGACTTTAACTGAACCCTTCCTTCTTTACATGCTCTGCCATAACTACAGCCAACCCCAAGGCCCTACTGGACTCACCGGACGCTTGCTATGGTTTGCGTGTCCTGAATTGCAATTCCTCTGCTAATCCCAAATAAACTCATCTTTCTGACAATTTTGAGCTTGCCTTAGTTTACCTGCTTTTTAGGTTGACAGCAGCAATTAACTTTAAGCTTACATTTCTAATCGTTTTAAAAGTCAAGTGGTGCTAGAAGGAATATAGCAAAATGTAATTCCATGCTCAACCCAAACCGGTTTCTTAGCAACAATTCCTTCTACACATTTAACTCTTTTCATTAAATCCCTGCATTCCTAAGATATACTTGTGTGGACACTTACTAATTTATTTACTTTATATATACTCTACTGGCCTTCCTGACTGCAGGATGAAGATTGAGCATTTTTAAAAGTCCACCTCCCTATTCCCTTTCTCCAGATTCCCACCAAATAGCAATCTTGCAGACGTTTGGTTATATTGAAATTCATTATTTATATTTTTAGGATTAGGCAAGTATTATTCACTAAGGGGTAAACTAGTGAAATCTACTTGTATTTTCTTTTTTTTTTGGTGTAAGTTTTCATTTCTCTGGAATCAATAATTACCTATTTTTTTCACTGGCTTAGCTTTCTACGTACCTGCCATGATTTCTTTCCAAATTCTCCAACACATATGGGAAACTCTTCTTAAAAAAAATATCCCAAAGTTAAACCCACCAGATAATGTAGCAGTCCTGTTTCTGGCATCTTCGGTGGCCCCCGTCCTTCCCGCCCTCGGGCTGGTTCTGAGGGCTGCTGCATGCTCCAGCCCTGGATGTCCCTCTTGCCATTATTACGGGGACTTCCTTGAGCTACTCTTCAGCATTGAGTCCTCTAACATCTGGATCCCACCGCTTGGGCGATCAGTCTTTCTGGTCTGCAGCCTTCTTCTTAAGGAGCACATTCTCATCTTGAGATAAGGGATGAGTGAGGTCAACTTTCTAAATTTCCTTGCTCTCCAGAAATGTCCTTATTCTACTTTCACACTTGAGACAGTCCAGAAGATTATTTTTTCCATGGGATTTTAAGTGCATTTCTCCACCATCGTGAAGATAGCGTTGGTACAGAGAAAGCTAACCCTTTCTGATGAGCACATCTTGTATGTGACTGATGGGATTCAAGACAGGCCACCCCCATATATTGCACCTTGGCATGCTGAATATTTCGAGTTGGAGGCGTCTGAGAAATGGGCAGGTACAGAACGCATCTTCTGACCTTCCCTTGGAGCAAGTTGTAAAACTTTCTGTCCTTTCATGTCTTTCCACAGTTTTCTACTTTTCATCAAACCTAGCATAAAAACACTCGAGTTTAACCATTTCTTGGTGGCATTTCCTTTTGAAGGCTCCCATGTCATGTAAAACTTACATTAAAGATATTTGTATGCTCTTTTGCTCTCGTTAATCTGTCTTTATTAGTCTAACGTTAAGACCTTGCTGGGGACCCTAAGAGCATGAAGCAAAATTGTTTGCTCTCCTCCATGACGTGAATATATTTTTCTCTCTGGAAATTTTTGGGATCCTTTCTTTATCTCCCTTGAGACTTTGTATGACTGCCTGCATGTGGATCTTCTCCCCACATCGGGTCTGGGGCTATAATAATTTCTCTGATCTCTTTTTCTCAAACACCTCTTGGGTTTATATTTACCTTTATTCTCTTGCTCTTTGTATTCCTAATTTTGATCATTTTTCTTTGTGTTCTATTTCCTTGAATATCCCTTCAACTTTATACTCAACACTGCTCTTGTGTTTTTATTTCAGAAATCATGCTTTTGATTTCCAAGTATGATTTCTTGTTTGGACAGTCCCCTTTTCTATAGCACTCTGTTCTAGGTTTGCATTTTTGGATGCAATATCTTTTCTCATTTGTCGGAGGATGTTAATTGAATTTTAAAAGTTTTCTTCTGCTTTCGACATCGTCTCTTTTTTCCAGTATTGCCCTCCCTGCCCACTGTTAGTTTTGGGCTCCTTCTTTCACGAGGTCTCTGACCCCAGGCGGTCGGTGAGCCTTGCCTATCCACTCAGACTGAACAGCCAAGCCCTCGAAAGCAGACTCGACTCCGTCAGTGAATGAGTATTGGAGGTGGTGGATTTGTTAATTATTTGGCTTTAGGACGACTTGGAGAGCTTCCTACCTCATTGAAGGGCCCCCAAATGTCTGTATCTGTAACCTGTTTGCTCACAGATCAGTCAATATCCCGAGAGAAGACTGCTCCAATTTCCTCATGAGGAATGTATGTGTGGTGGTCAGTTTTCTGGGAGCTGAGAGGAAGGAGCTTAAAGAGGTTCAAACT
This sequence comes from Phataginus tricuspis, assembly GCA_029783875.1. Taxonomy (NCBI): domain Eukaryota; kingdom Metazoa; phylum Chordata; class Mammalia; order Pholidota; family Manidae; genus Phataginus; species Phataginus tricuspis. Next base: position 82,155,580 of record JAQQAC010008880.1, on the reverse strand, counting down.
TTTGTAGATTGCTGTGTCTTTACTCCATTTTAAGGAAGGAGTTCTGCCTCCATTGTCTTTGGTGCTCGTGCCTGGAGCGTGAGTCACTGGCAGTGGTGGAGAAAGTGACTGGAGGTCTAACTGACGTGCGGCAGCCTTCAGCCCATCCCCCGTGAGCCTCACCCTGACCCAGCCTTCCGGCGACTCCTGAGCCTCCTGATAGTCCGCAGTTTGCTTGCCATCCACCCGTCAAGTCTGGACTGAGAGACTTTCTTGTTCTCTCTGTAAGGAAGCAAGTGTGCCCATGCTGGATGGTGGTGGCAGTGGGGTGGGCTGGGGACAGCAAGCAAGGGGGGTGCTCTGGCGGGGCTGTCACCCGGTGAAGCTGCCGTGTGCTGGTGCACGCGGGGGCTCTGGAATTAGACGGCCCGGCTCTGTCTCCCACCCCACCACTCACTGGGCAACTCTGGACAGATTTCTCCATCTTCCTAAATCTCAGTTTCCTCATTTGTACAGTGGCGTGACAATGGAATTGCTCTTTCCGGTGCTGAGAATCACAGGAGATAATCCATGAAATGCACTCGGCAGAGTGCCGAGTTCACACATGTGAGACTGATCATTACTAAACCGATGGCTTCGGAGACATGTGCAGTCACGGTCCCAGGCCTTGGACAGGGAGTGCGGGGATGGGAGAGGAGCAGGGGAACAGGTACACAGCACCGAGGCTTCTCCTGAGACCGCCTTATCCCAGGGCGGTTCCTATAAGGGGCAAGCAGCAAGGGCCCCAGTGAGGTGACAGCCGCTCCTGCGCCTGACCCCTCCAGCTGGTCGGCTCAGCCGGGACTCAGGCCCCCACCTGCCCCCTGGTCGTGTTCTTCTCTTCCCTCACCCCTCTGCTTGCGGGTCACTGGCTTTCAAAACTGTGTGCTTCCTGTTTCTTCAGCTCCTTGCAGACAAAGACAGTTCCATCCGGGACACACACGTGGGAGTCATCCTTGAGTCCTGGCCTGTGGTGCACCTGGCAGGGCACCTCTCCTACCTCCTCAGAGGGGAGAGAAGGCATTAGGAGAAGGTGGAGACGCAGGGGCTGAAAGAGGTGACACGTGGCTGACACCACGAAGACTGCACGTAGGCTTCCCCAACTGTGGGCCGTGGTTTGGTGACATGTGTGCTGCTGGTGTGGTCAGGACACTGATGGGCTTGTCCATCCTCCCCCAGAAACAGCAATTTCCTCAGTGCCACCAAATGGTCCAGCCCCAGGACCACACGGAGCAGAGCTGCAGCTTCTGCTTTAAGTGGCAAACACTTTCCAGCAGAAATACAAGCTCTGCGGAGAGGCTAACTACTCTGACAATTTTTAGTGACCCAAAGGTTAGAAATTTGAGGATTGAGTTACACATTGAGCCTTCCACTGTTTCCTAGGGGCTGGGTGCTATTTACAACAATCAACCAGATGGCTTCATTTACATGCTGATTTCAATCTATTTGTAGAGGTGTCCTTATGGGTAGAAAAAAATTACTTCCTGAATGAAACCATTTTGTACAGGCTAGAGAGGTAAAAGTAACTTTGTTCAGCTCTCAGCCCCATTTCGGCAGGGGGGCGCCAGGTGCAGAAGATGCTGCACATTGAGCAGCGGTGGCCGCTGCAGTGCGGCATCCTTTCCAGTTCGCATTCCCACAGCCAAAGGGTGACAGTACCCACCCGGGGAGAGTCAGCAATATGAAATTTTCACTGTGTGTCCCTCTGTGATTTGGTTCCTTTGGGCAAGAATGGGGATGGGGTCCCACAGAGCCAAAGAAGATGATGGAGGAAGCCGGGAGCTTGTGATGCTCGGGGTGCTCCCTGCCCTGTGGCTACAGCCAGGTAATGGGGGAGGCGAGAAACAGGATATTCCTAGTGATGGGACTCATGTGTCGAATCTGTTAATTTAAACATAGTGGTGCTTAAGAGATTTTTTTTTTCTTTGAATGCTTGAAACTGTTGTGGTACAGGGATAACTGGAGGTGGGAGCAGGTGTAAATTTTCTTGCAAAGTTCTTCATATTAAATCCCTAAAGATCTTCAAAATTTCCTTATGGGGCTATTAGATATGCCTAATTAGTTATACTAGTCATATAAAGTATATTGGGGTTCAGTGTTTAATATTAATAGCCAGAAGTGGAGAAATGAATGACGAGGTGTGTAATGGAAACATGTGGGCTTCTGGTTCTTCACTCAAATTTCTTTCTTGGGTAAACTCTAAATGTTTCAGTGAGATTGATCCTGAAGGAGGGGAACAGCAAGCCTGAATCTCTTATGCTCTTGTGAATAAAGGACTGGAGGAAGATGTGCTTGATTTAGCAAAAATAAAAAATTGTTCTGTCTGGAGGTTGTAGAACAAATTCGTATCCACTACATGCAGGTTGAAATTAAGAATATTTAACAAGTGGCAAATACACAGAAGTGGCCATGGCAGGGCGACTTTGGAGATTGCCTGCCTCACTTTTAAAGGCTTGTGTGTCAGTCCCAGGGATAAATCTTTTCTTTCTTTCCCTGAGCCATTTCACCGACTTTCATGTCAGTGACTCCCAGATCCATGCATATAGTTATATCTCTACTGAGTTTAAGACTAACATATGCATGTCTGACTGGACAGCTTTACTTTGACCTACAAGGACCTCAAACTCCAAATGACTGAATGTGAACATACACTTCTGCCAATTAACCACCGGCAGCATTCTCTCCTTTGGAGCTGTTCCCGCTCTGCCACTCAAGCCAGAGACATGGACATCATTCCTTGGTATCCCATCCACCTGGTACCCGGAGGAAGTACTCTGTCATCCTATCCCCTCCTGTCCACTTCTCCCAGTGCCCTGGCACAGCCAGTCGTCTCTTGCCTGGATGCCGCTTTAACTCTCGGCTTTGTTTCCAGGGTGGTTTACTTTACCTCTAGCCTTTACAAAGCCAACAGACCAACCATTTCCCTCTCACGAGTAAAGCCCCTAAATGGTGCCAAGAGCTGGCGGAACACCCTGCAAGCTCCTGGACATGGTGTAAGAAAGGAAGCCCAGGCCTACTTCTCCAGCCCCCGTCTCCCTCACCCTCACCCCAGAATGTAGGAGCAACATGCAGCTGCTATGAGTTCCCCCCATACTGCTGTGCATAGATTCCAGGTCTTTATTTGTAAGGTTTCCTCTTTGCAGACTGTCCTTTTCTCTAACTGCCCCTACCTGCCCTCCCAACTCACACAACACTTCTGGCCAGATTCCTTCTCATCCTTTGAGACTCAGTGCAGGTGCCGCCTCCCTTTCCCCAGGCACCGTACCCTTTCATATTGTATTATTATTTCTATGTCTTCTCCTCCTCTGCTAGGCTGCTGGTGTGGTCAGAGAATAGAGATCATCTTTTCTATTTCTTTGGACCAGTAATATCTAGCCTGGCACCCAGAGGTCGTCAATATGTGTTTTTTGAGTGAGTGAAAAAATGTGTTAAAAAAAAATCCGAACCACTGATAATCCTACCACTAGTTATTTCCATTCTTTGATATGACCAACTTCAAAGCCTGCCTTCTACAGTTTCTGAATGGAAAAGTTATTTAGCCCATACGGACAGAAGCTTTTCTTGGTTTGGTATTATTTACTTGGACTTTTAGGCCCAGTCAGCATTTCTCCTCTCAGAGTTCGGATACGTGGGTCCTCTTCACAGCCACGGGGGCCCCCACGGGCACTCAAGGCCTTCACAGTGGCTCTGAGGGCTGCCAGCCCCATGTGTCACTCCTGTCTTTTCTGTGTTTCCCTCTGGTACCTACTTCCTCATACCTTTTCCTTCTTCATATAATTGTAATTCGTGGTCTAATACCATGAAGTTCCCACTTTATTGTCTGTCTGCCCTGTTGTGATGAAGAACGAGGACAGCAGAACCGTCGAAGGCCGTGATGTACTCCGCCGCCCTCAGCCGCAGTGTGGAGGGGGAATCCTGCCATGGGAGGCGGTCCTCATGCACTGAGAGGCCACAAAAGTCCAGAGCCCCCCATACATAGAAAAACAGATTTTACATAAAGATCCATGAGGTGAGTAAAATGTGGAAAAAAGCCACTCATTTCAACTGAATGGGAGCTGTGAAAATCGGAAACTGCTCTATATGGCAGAGTAATGGATTGATATGATCCACACAATTATGTTATACAAATCAAACCCTTCTTTTTTGTGCTCTTTTCATTACAGGAAATGAAAAGAGTCATGCGTCCTATTCATAGACACTGTCGTTTTCCTACTGAAACCTAACAGTCTGCATGTCAGCGGGACTGAGATCAGGGGAACATTCCACGGTGCAGACACGGAGATGAGGAAATGGGTGCAACCTTTTGAAATGTGTTTTATTCGTAAATTATAAAAATCATTCTTTTATCACAGGGTTGCTGTAATGACAAAAAGCAACAGTGTCGTGCAGAAGCATTTTGAAATACCAAAACGCTACAAAAAGGTAAAAAATCATTTTGGCCTATATTTATTAGTAATAATAGAAAAATAATAGACTGCTGTGTATGCAGAGATTTATACATAACATGCTGCAGTTTCTTCACAACTCATAACTAGTTGAGAAGAAGGGGACACAGTTCAAAGAGGCCCCGAAACCAATTCCATTCAGCAGCTAAGTGAAAATAATCTCTGATGTAAAAATAAATCATACATCAGAGCCAAAACAGATGTTCGGACTTTAAAGATAAAAACAGCACAGTGAACACATGAGTCCATTTGGCAACTGCAACCCTTCCTCATTTCCGTGACGTGAGGTGGGGCTGCGTGGACACTGAGCGTAGGTCACAGTCACCCTGGGGTATGGACTGTAAAGTGGAATTCAGGTTGATGGCCAAGACACCCATTGGTCTGAGATTATGTAAAACTAGCAGGAGTTTTATGACTTTGTGTCACATAATTAACACAAGTACTAAATACCATGGTATCCAGTATGTTGATTTAGAACAGTTTTAATTTCAAAGGAATTTGGGAATTTGTATGAGGGCAGGACAGGTGGCTTAAGTGTGTTCAGGGGAAGATGCTGCTGAGCGTAAGGTTGTCCCAGCTCTGCAGACCCTGAGAGCATGTGTGGATGATCTGCAGGTCCTCGTGGACCACACCGTAAGCGGTTTCCACCAATTCAAGAGGTACCGTGGCAATCCCAAGGGGAGAGACTTGCTCCACGTTTCCCAAGCACAACGTGGTACAAAGGCACAGGCCTGGATAATGAAATATTGAATAAATTATCACTATGCAATTCAGCGTGACATGCCAGTTTCTGTGGACTCACACCTCCAATGCAAACCTTCAGGTTGTAGAGAGAGGTTTTGGAGGCAGTCTCACAGCTGAGGTTATGGATAGCAATGGGAAGACTGCCTTTCTGGAATCAGGCTATTTGGGGATCTCAATATTTTTTAAAGTGAATTTAGACAATAGCAAAAAGCAAAAGTTCATGTTCTGACTGCCACGGCACAGGGCTGTAGGTTATGCTAATTTGAGCCTGGGTAGATGGTGGCATAATCTGGGCTTTGACAGCAATTATTTCCAACAGTCTGGCAGCTGCCCAGAGCTCAGAAGCTTTGAAACATGTTGCATTTCTGACCTTTTCTCAGTCTCGGGGCTCCGGAGAAAACAGAGGGGCTTTAAAATTCAGATTGGAAGGTGCACAAAGCACTGAATGGATTCTGATGGAACCAATCTCACATTTCACCTCTGCAAAACTTTATGGGAAGTTTATGGGGATTTATTGTTCCAAGAACAGAAGGACATTTACCTACAGATGCAGGGGAATAAATTTCAAGTACATTTAGTATTGGAGAATGGGCGCTTTACTGCTGATTTCAATCCACTTGATGTTCTCCTTAATCTTCCACTTTTCCACCTCGAGTTGAATCACACCCTACACACACCTTTTTAGGTCGGTGCTTCAGTGGTTTGTAAAATTTTATAGAGTTTCCAATAGCAAAAAAATGGAAACAACCACAATGTGTAAGTCTATTATGGTATGTTCGAAAAATGGAACATAGTGGCATAAATTGGTAAGTGTATATTACAAGTGGCACACAATTTTCGGAATAAAATGCATACGATAGCTTCATTTTGTTAAAAAGTATATGTGGGTGTTGTATATGTGCCAGATACATATATGTGTTGTATATGTGCCCCACACACATATGTAATATACACATCCCTATATACACGTTTGTGAGAGAGAGACAGAGAGAAAAGGAGGAAAGAGGAATGGAAGAAGAAGAGGAAGCAGAGGCGAGAGGCCGTGAGGGCTGTCGGAATGGGAAGGACTGGGGCGAGCTGCGTGTGGGTGGAGCAAGATGGAAACACGGGGCACAGAGCTGGGGGAAGGACGGAGAGTGCCATCTGCGAGGAATTACATGGCCTTTGCCATTCCTAGTGAGCTACAAGTAAAGGTCAGCTTGTTTTCATTACTTTTAGTTGCTGGACTGTTTCTGAGAAGCAAGTCCTCGTTGGGACTATGGGGTGGGGACAGAGGTGGCCTCAGCTTTTGCATTTGGATTATAGTCTCTGGGCCTCACCCAAGAGCCATCCTATAGCCGCAGTGGGAAAAAGGCACATTCTCCTTCATCCTGAGCTAGAATAAGGTTCCTGAGGCTGTACCCTTCCTACATCTGCCTGGATGCCATGGAGGCCTTCCTAGACTATAAACTGCCCTGTGAGCTAACTATGAACTGTTACCTATGATGCGATAAAGCTTTCTTCGTACAATGTTCACGGGCCATAAGCAAACTTCTTTTCACCGGTACTTATTCTGTTAAGAGTCTGGACTTCATAGAGTCATTACTACTTATTAATAGTTAATAGAGTTATTAGTAGGTATGCATAGCTGCTAAAACCTTCCGAACTATGTCCAAGCAATGCTTTGATACAGGCATTATCTCAGTCTTCACAACATCTCTCGCAGTACTTGTATTATCTTCATTTTTCATAGGAGGAAACTGAGGCAGGCATTTTTAATGTGAATACTTAGAGTTTCATTTTAAACCCAGGCTTCGTGCTTCGATACCAGCACTCTTTCCCCAGAAAACGCTGCCGTTCTGTTTAATAAAGCAATTCTCTCTCACTCTCCCTCAGTCCTCAGCTTTTCTTATAAATGGGAGTATTAACCCCCAAGACACGCCTGTGGGATTTCGCGCCATGCTTCCCCAGCACCTGCAGGGAGCCTGAAGACCCTGCCGGCTCCTGTCCCCGCATTTCAGCTGGTGGAGGGTCAGAGCAGCCGGCCACGAGGCTCCTCACATCCCCACTGAGTGGCCACTAGATGTCGCGCACGGCCCTACCCGGGGAAGACCTGGCCGCCAAGCGCCTCCTGATTCTGCCTCTGTTTCTTCCATCACCCAGTTCCACTCCCTCCTCTGCCCTCTGGGCTCCAGCCACACCCACCTTCTTTCTGTTCTTCAAAATGTCAAGCCCCTTCAGACCTCAGGACCTGTTCCTCCTGCCTAGAACGCTTTCCGCGGATCTCGGCAGGACCGGCTTCTTCTTGTCACTGAGAAGTCTTGTCACCTCCTTGGAGCCAATGCCACCTTCTCAAAAAATGGGAAATCCAACCTCAAGTTATCCTGTCATTCCCCATGGATTTCATTCTCAGGACATGTCTCAGTATCTGAACTATTTATTTATAGATCAAGTTGACTTATTTACTGACTCTTTCCTGAACCAGGATGTAAGGTCCGTGCAAGCAGGTGCTTTGCCTGCTCTGTCCTTTGCTGCGCTTCTGATGACCAGACCTTGCTTGGCGCACAGTAGGTGCTCATTAAACACCACTAAATGAACGAGACGTGCCAGCTCGGGTCCACCAGTTGGGGTGCTGTGGGTCACGTAGCCTGACAATTTTCCTTCGCAGGACAGCTTCAAAAGATCCGTCTCTGTGTGGACAGAGCTGCTTCCTAAGTCAAGCCTTGTTCCATCAGGGATTCATGAGCTCTGTAATATTTGTTGCAGTTATTTAGAAAGGGGAGCTTAAAAATAATCTCATATGACAAAATACTCAAGGTATTTTTATTAATTCTTTATATGCCTTGTCAAAGTATTTGTGATTTTTTTCAAATGACATCGAGCTTAGTTGAAGTACACGTTTTCTGGTTGCATGCAACACACAGAGGGAAGATCATAGCAGTGAGCTGGGACGTGCACGTGAAAGAGGCCAGCTGTCCTAAATTGGCTGGGATGGCCCAGCTGCCTGATGTCCTGTGCTCATAAGGAAGGTGTCTGGAAACGTGCAAGGTTGGCTGAACACTGGGTGGGACCATGTGTGAAGGGTCTAATTTCCCCACGTGAATTGAAGTTTGTGCTGTGATACTTCACAAAGACATCTACCACTTTTAACAACTGATCTTGAGTTTGCAACCCTGTACCCATTTCCTGGAGCACGGATTTGGCTGGCAGAAGGCATTCCCCAGCTCTGATACCTCCAAGAAGTTTTATGTTAAAGGGAGGCTGAGTGCTGGGCCAGACTCATCCAGTATTCCTGCCCAGGCTCATAGGCTGTCCTCTTCTCTCAGGTTGGCTAAAGATGATTTCAGTCTTATTTTACTCCCTGGGTAAGGTTTATACTCCAATGCTCAGTGGGGTAAGTCCTTTAAAGTTGTGCTTGCCTTCATAGCACAGGCTCCTGTAGAAATGGGAGGAATCATCCCGTTTGGAAACTTCAGGAATGGAAGACGGTGATGTTTGCATTCAGTCTCCTCTGCCTCTTGTAACCCTGGTCTCCCTGACGTGTCTCTAGCTTCACCTCTACCAATCCTGCTCTCAGCTACTTATCAACCAGACTTTCATAATGAGGTGACCAATACTGGCTTAGTGATTACTCACCCTTGTTTTTTAAAAATTATTTTAATAAGAGATTCCTGAAGATTCGAATGCCTTAAGACCCATAATGGTATGACTTCCAGTTTCAACACAGGGTGGGATATAAATATTGCAACATCCATGGTCTATATTTATACTTATAGTTACCCAGAAGTTGCCTTTCAGCCACGATCTATGCTACACTGTGGACATATACCCACCTACACAGAAACTGTTCAGCTTAGGAATCTTGACAAACTAGAGGACAATGTTAGAATAACTTGGTGGAACACAAATTGTTCTAATTTTCTCCACCAACAAAAATCAAATAGCAATTTCCAAAGTGTACATGTGATGATGTAAATGAATTGAACATCGATACTTTTAAGTTAAAAAATTAATGAATTTTATATTTGAGAAACGTGAAGTATACTTTTGAAGAGTTCTTAATGTAAGTAACAGTGTGAACACAACTCACCACACGCCATGAAAAAAAGTATTTCATGACCTTTTCTTTTAACACTAAACTTCAAAATACCTTTCTTTGAAGAAAATTCATGGGACATTTTCCTCCTGCTTTATTTTACATGTTTGAAAACCTGTAAAGCATTCCACTGTGTATTAATCAGACAACTCAGAGCAGGAAGGGAGAAAATTTTCACTGAAAGAATTTGGAAAGTTAGAGACTAAAAAACCTGATTAGTTTGCACAAAGTATTGATTCTGTTGAGGATTATTTCCCAGGAGTAAAATGCAGTATTCCCTTTACATTATTATTCTCAGGTGGTGCTCTTTTTTCATAGTTCAATCTGATACTCTGTTCTTTTAGAATCAGTAGCTCACAGACTTCGGTGTGCATTAGAATAATCTGCAAGGCTTGCTAAAAATGCAGTTTTCTGAGCCATAATCCCAGCTATTTGGAACCACCCAGTCCAGGACCCAGGATGTGCCCTTTTAAGAGCACCTCAGCTGCTTCTGATGCTGGAGATCTTTTCTACAGAAGCTTTGGAAACATGGTTTTGGAGTCTTTGTACCTTTTAGATTGCTCGTTAGCAGCCTGGCTAACTTTGAAAGAACATTATGTTGAACTTTGTGAAGTGTAAACATGACATTCATTCTTGTTACGAGAGCAGCCAGATTGGAGGCTTCATACTGAGGACACGCAGACAGCTGCCAAGGGCTAGCCTCGCTCCTGATTTGGGTTTCAATGAGCAGGGATGGCTGGGAAGCCACACCAAGGCAGAGAGCATAGCTCCATCCGCATGGATGCAAAAGGACAGCACTTCTTTTGCCAGAGAGAGTGTCACACTGACAGCCAAACTCGGCTTCTCTATGGCTCTCTGGGCAAACAGGCTTTGTGTCCAGTCCGTGGTCCAGCGAGGAGGATGTTCCGGAGCTTGGCATGCAGTCTTTATCCTTGATTTCTGCTTGTTTTCTCAAGCTTACTTAGTGCTCAGGACATGGTTCTCTCTGGTTCTCTCCTACCACTTTACTCTTGGTCCACTTAGTGGTTCCACTGCCTCTGAATACCTCTTGAGTGTCTGCAGGCAGTCTGCCCTGCTCTCTTTACACAGTTTCTGTGTGAGCTCCACTGCTGGTACCTGCCTGCCATGTCTCCAGCGGGCCCAGGGCTGAGTCCCAAAGGCCCAGCAGGATGCATCCATCTGCCGGAAGCTTGAAAGGGCATGTATAAAACCAAATCACCGCCCTCACCCCCAGATTAGCTCCTCCTGTGCTCTCCATCTTAAGGTTCACGGAGTCCAGCAGTCTTAGGGAGCTTCAAGATCTATTCTGAGCCACAGCTTCCATGCCTGTGCAAAACCAGATGTCAAATTCTGTTAGTTCTACCTCCAAAGTGTCTCTCGCGTCATCTGCCCTCTTTTCCCGCTGCTCTCGCCTCTCTGGTTGTATGCAGTGATTCCCCTCCGAGTCTCCTCTACAGACCTAACAGGGCAACTTTCTCAACAGATTCAATTAGCAACGTGCGCCAGAGATCTTACTGGCAGGTTCAACCCCCTTGATCTGCAATGACGTTTTCCTTCTTTTCAATTCTCGGTCTTAGTTAACAAAAACGCTATTATTTGTAGAGATAATGATGATGACATATAATAGCTAATATTTATGGACAGTTACTATGTGTCGTTCACTGTGCTAAGAGCCTAACATGCATGATGCCACTCGAGTTTCACATGACCCTAAATATAGGTGCTGCTGTTTCTCCCTTTTGCAGGTAAGGCAGGTGAGACTTAGGTTAAATAACTCGCTCGAGTTCACATGGGTAGTAGGAAGGGCTTCAGAGCAAGTCTGTCTGCATCCAGGGCCTGTTCTCCTAATCATTTCCTTTGACAGCTTATATATTTTTTTGCACTTAAAGAATCCCACAAAGAACTTCCGGGAATATGGCGTCGTGAACGGACCAGCAGAAAAATTCCTCCCAACATTATATTTATTCACGAAAATACAGCAAATACAACTATCCCTAAAAGAGAGATCAGAATACACAGGAAAGTGCACAGCGTACAGCTACACCTAGCTCCGGCGGCCAGACACTCCGGACAGAGGACTCGGCACCCGGCGAGGCGGGACGGAAACACGATCCAGCGAGACCAGAGCGCCCCTGCACCCCAGCACTCCGGCGGGAGTCCCAGCAAGGCGGGTAAGGTACGGAGCCGCGAGCGGACCGAGCGCTCCTCTCCCCCAGCGCTCCGGCGGGAGGAGAGGATTCAGAGCCGGGAGGGAGTGGAAGTCTGCACCCGGAGCACCGACACACAGCCGGCGGTGTAGCGGAGATAGGAGAGACAGAGGGCACAGGGTCCCAGCCCGGAATGCGCAAGTTGCCCGCGGCAGGCTCCGGGAAGGAAAAAGAAAGGAGAAAAAAGGGAAGAAAAGCGCACGCTCTACCTCAGCGGTCTTAAAGAGACAGGAGCTCAGTAGAGGGGCCGGATAGCCCCGCAAACTGAGCCCAGCACGCTGGGAGTCCTCGGGAGCTTTGGACCCCGTGGCTGGCGACCGGGAAAGAGTGCCCGCCATTGAGACCCCCACGGAGATCAACAGCTTACCATTCGTTCTCAACCCAGCCAGAACTATACAGTGGCGCTGGAATAGTGGAGCAACAGCACCACCTACAGCACTCGCGCGGAACCCACTCCCGGTGGCTTTTTTTTTTTTTTATTGTTTTTTCTCCCCTTTCTTTTCCTTTTTTTCTTTCCCTCTCTTTCAACAGCCTCCCATTCATTCTCACCCGGCCACAGCTTTAAAGGGCCATGTGGAGCGACGTGGCCACGGCTCTGAAATAGTGGAGCAATAGCGCCACCTACAGCATTCACACAGAAACCACCCCCGGTGGGCGTTTTGGTGTTTTTTTTGTTTTTTTTGTTTGTTGTTGTTGTTGCTGTTTTCTTTTACATGTTGCTGCTTCCTCTTTTTCTTTCTTTTCTTTTCCTTCTTCTCTTTCTCCTTTTACTTTTTTATTATTAGTAGAAATTTTTTTTTCTTTTCTCTCCTTTCTTA
>JAQQAC010008880.1:82125169-82138273 GCA_029783875.1 Phataginus tricuspis | reverse complement strand
AGTGAAATAAGCCAGGCCGAAAAAGACAAGTACCAAATGATCTCACTCATATGTGGAGTATAAGAACAAAGAAAAAAAAAAAATGAAGGAACAAAACAGCAGCAGACTCACAGAACCCAAGAATGGACTAACAGTTACCAAAGGGAAAGGGACTGGGGAGATGGGTGGGAAGGGAGGGATAAGAGGGTAAAAGGGGCATTACGATTGGCAGACATAGGGTGGGGGGGCACGGGGGGGACTGTACAGCTCAGAGAAGACAAGTAGTGATTCTCATCTCACTACACTGATGGACAGTGACTGTAATAGGGTTGGTGGGGGGGGGACCTGATGAAGGGGGTAGTTTAATCATCACAATATTGCTCATGTAATTGTAGGTTAAGGATACTAAAATAAAATAAATTGTAAAAAAAAAAAAAAAAAAAAGAATCCCACAGAGAGTCTCCTTACTGTACACATTGAAAATAACCTTTACATTGGTAGGTGGAAAACGGGTGGATTTGAGGCAGTCCACCTATATTCTCTTACTCAGTTGGGTAAGTGTGGATGAGTTTGTCCCCTTAGTGTCTGTAAAATAAATGTATGTATCAGAGGACAGAGCCCATGGCTCCGGTTTCCTAGGTTCATGCTTTATTTTCTTATGCTAATGGTCTTTCAAATGTATTAGCTGTCAGTGGCTGAGGAACTTTGCCACTCTTTCCATTGCAAACAGATAGGTTAGTTAAATATTTTCCGAGGGTGTTCAACAGAATATTAACTTTAGGATTCTGGGGTATGAATGGTCATCACATCAAAAAAGGTTTTTCAGTCAAATTTGTTTGAGAAATGCTGGACTAAACAAATGTTAAACAGGCCTCTTTGCCGCAGGATGTCTCACTGTGCATTGTGACTGAGAGGAGTATGTACAGTAGACAGTGTGCTGCATACAGCGCACACCAGTGCACACATGTGACCACAGAGCTCTTTGTTCCTTTTTTTTTTTCCTGTTTTATATGCAGAGCTCTGGGATATACATGTTTGGGAAATGCTCTATCAAAAGTGCTACCTGGTATTTCTGTCATGCACAATCAATCAAGCATATGGACCATGTTACTTACTTTTATTTAATCCCCATATATGTTATTAAAGGGCCCCATCATTTTTATTCTATTTAGAAATCATAACTGGAACAAATCACTGTGTTTGAGGGGAGAAGACGGAAATAATCAGTTAAACTGTTGATCTGTATTGTCAGCGGGTGGGTTTATGAATCAAAGCTTGATCTCTTTTCTTTAAATGGAAACTGTGGGTCCTTTCTCCTTGGCAGCCTCTCAATGGATCTCAAAAATCATTCACATGCCCTTAAACAAGCTCTACAATAGGTGGGGGTGGGGGTGCGTTCTCTCTCCTCTTCCACAATGTTAACCAAGACATTTATGGAAGCAACCACCTCAGCATTACTAGATTATATCTTACTGAGAAACTGGAGGTTCAGCAAAAGAACAAAAGTTGGGCATGCTCACCATGAAGGATTTTTAAACCAAGGTAAAATGTATTCAAAACTCTCTTCTTACTGAAAATGACTGGGTTTTGGACCTCGGCACAAAGACCTTCACTCCCACGAGGGCAGCAGCTGCCAGCCCACTCCGTGTGCCCCCAACCTCCCCTTACATTCCAGAATGCACTGCTGTGCAGCCCCAGTAGGGACCCACCTGCCGCTGTTCCTCCCTGTATCCAAGGCTTTAGGCTCCCGTGGGTCGTAGCCCTTTTGGCATGATGCCGTTTGTTAAGATGGCAATACCTGAGCATATTTCTGTGTGGATTTATGCACTTTTCACCAGGCTAAAAAGAAAATAAGGACTTTCCCCCACCAAACACAATGTAACATTTGCTTTTGTTGGCCAACATTTAACCAAATGGCTTTAAGAATTAGGAACCTGTTTCCCAAAGGAAATGAACAGATTGGGTCTTAAGATCCAGACCAGAGCCTCATACCAGTTTATCCTGTTTTCCTTCTGTGAGTGTATATTATTCTCAGCTAAATCACTGGCAAAATAAGGCATCTCCCAGGCCGCTTTGGAGCTATCAACGTATGTCTGCATCCTTCCTTCTTTTTGTTCTACGCTGAGAATTTCAGCAAATGACCTCCTTCCTGATGATTATAAATTCTTTACTTTATGCCTCTGGAACCTGAGGGAAGTTGTCTGATCTGGACCCCCTCTAGGCCTGTCTCTTAATTCCCCCACATCCACGTATCACCAATTCCCAACGAGCTGGGATGGGATTTCCTGCTGCCCCTATATGGCTGGGTTCTCTTTGACTTGGGTGCCTTTAAGGTTGACCTGACCCTTGGAGGTAGATGCTCAAGGGAACAGTTCAACATAAGATGTAGCAGACATACTGATAAAGGGGATGTTTTAAAACCACTCAGGATGAATACTAGAAATGGGGAAAAAGACTGAAGAAAGAACTCATCCCATCTCGGATTTTCTTTGTTTTTCTTATATCATATATAATGGTTTCTTAGAAGCAAACATTTCTATTTGTTGACTTTTTTTAATGTAAAGAAAGTTGCTTTGCTTTCATCCTGAATTTTTCCCCATGCATTAACCTCCCTCAGCCACACATGAACCAAATTAAGCAACTTCATCGTTCAATTTATTACTTGTCAATTTTGAGAACTGGGATCTGTACATTATTCCAAGGGGAAGGTATAAATTGTTATGTGCAGGCATGAAGGAGCTGATTCAGACATGTATAAACACAAAAGACATTAAAGTGAAGGTCATTGTTCATATTAATTCATTGTGGGGCTGGGGAAGCAAAATGCAACAACTATTTACCATAAGAACTAGATAAGAGGGTATTACCTGCCTCTGGAAATAAATCTACACCCTTATTGCATTTATGCACTATACACACTCATGCAGGACATTCTAAACACAATCCTGGAAGGTATATATGGTTTGGCATCCTTCTAGAACTGGGCATAAGAAATATGTCAGCGTGTTTTGTCTAAGCAGAAAGAATGAAGGTCAAATGATTCATTGTAAGAAAATGTCAGTGGTCAATGAAACCAAGACTCTGAGAAAAGTAGAGCATAGCCGTATATAATCTTATTTAGGAAAATCACTACTAACTTACCATATTAAAACAACATATATTTTCCATTTCTTTCCTTATTCAATTATATCCCAGCAGTGGTAGAAGCAGAGTACAGAAATCCTACCTATTATCCGCCTCCTAGTCCCCCATGGTGCCAGATTTTGGGCTTGAATATTATTCTCTACTGTTCTCTGCTACACTGATTCCATGTTTTGGAGCAGTAAAACAAAAGAAAATAAAACAAAGCAAAACAAACCAAAGCAAGCTGGAATGAGACTAGAACATCTTGTTGTTGCCAGAAAGCAAGCATGTGTTCAAGAATGTTGGAGGTAGTACTGAAACTCCCAGAGGAGGGAGTCAAGTTAGACGCTCCTGCTGGTCCAATTTTCCCGAGGTGGCCTGAGAAAGGGAAGTGAGAGGGAGGAAGACAGAGGGAAGGAGGGAGACAGAAAATGCAAGCGAGAAAACTGTGGTTGGCTAGAAGAAGTTGGGTCTAGTCTGTGAAAGGTCATCGCTTATAATGATACTTAGAAAAGCCAACACAAGGCATATAAAAGTTACAATTCAAAGAAGGGTAAACAAAATAGGGTAGGTTTAGTGGTGGTTAATGTATGTGAGTACTGTTTCATCTGCTAATTATATTCCTGACTATAAATCTTTTGGTGTGTATACATGGCAGGTAGTCTAGTAGGCACAAACCCAGTAAACCAAATAACCCTAAAAAAGGTAGTTATTAGGAGACCAGAAAGGGCCAACCAGTAGCTGAAGCTACACGTGAAAACTAGACAGAAATGAGGACTCAGAGTTCATCAGCACCAGTGGCCACACAGTGCAGGAAGAAATTAACAGGGATTTCAAAAATGATCATTTAAACCACTCTCCTGAAGAGGAGAACTGAAATGTTAAGTCAATGTATTACCTACTTGGAAGTAATGCTTCCATAGGGCCCTAATCATCTTAATAAAATTCCCAACAAGATAGTCCAACAGACAGGTCAATCTATCATCACGATGGGAAGACACAACAGATTTTGGGGTGCTGGCCAAGTCATCAGTGAGGAAACCTTGTTGTAAAAATAAAACCAATTTGACACATGTGGACTTAAATGAAGCTTACTCTTCTCATCACTGGCTCAGGTTTATAACTCTGTAGACACCAAGACCTGTGATCGCCCCAAGAATCAATTGGTTCAAAACCTAGACCCTGCATTCTTGGCTGCTCTGAGATGGTTATTCATTTTTCATTCAGAGATGGTCATATTTTTGAACCTTAGAAAGCTATAAAAATAGTGAAGTGGTTGATCAGAACATAAATCAAGAAAAGACTAAGAACAAAAATATAAATCAAGTCACAGATAAAAACATTTAAATTCACTACATTTGCATATTTATAACTGATTTTAATATAAAATTACCAATTACTTTTGTATTTCTAACAATTGTATGAGAATTTTGAATAATTTTAAGGTGTTTAAAATATTTAGGAAAATTGGATGTATCAGAATTTTTTTCAACTAAATGCTTAGAAATACTTGATTATATAAGTTTGTAATCAGTGGTTATATATTTGGGAAATGTAACTTGTTAGGTTTCCAAGTTCTGGCTGTTTTTTAAGTAAACAAGTAATCTATGGATACTTAGGAAATGTTGATAATTTTAAATAAGTGCATACTGCTTAATTCATAAAACTAAAAAATGGGCAATAAAGAAAGCACACACACAAAAAATGTGTCTTTCTAAAGAAAGTGCTGTAGACTGAATGTTTTGTGTCCTCCCAAATTTGTATGTTAAATCTTAACATACCGTGTGATGGTATTTGGAGGTGGGCCCTTGAGAGGTCATTAGGTCATGAGGGTGGAGCCCTCGGCACTGGTGCCCTTATGAGAGACCCCCAGAGAGCTCCCTCGTCCCTTCCCCCATGTGAGGATAGCGCAGGACACAGGTGGCAATCTATGAACCAGGAAGTGGGCTCTCATCAGACACCAGATCTGCCAGTGCCTTGATCTTAGCATTCCCAGTCCCCAGAACTGTCAGAAATAAATTTCTGTTGTTTTATAAGCCACCCCATCTATGGTGTTCTGTTACAGCCACCTGAAATAAGACAGAAAGGATCTTCCTCAAACCCCACTGACATTAAAGTATCAGTTATAAGGACACAGTTTCAAATCCTCCTCAACAAACCAAATAATTGTGGTCAATTTCTGTTTGGGCAAATTAAACACCCTTAGACTGTTTTCTGCTTGCCATTGAATCTGAAAGCCTTTTCGAAATGAACTGAGACAATATTTAAAGATTTAATAGGGGCAGGTGCAGGTTTAGGGCTGGTATCAAGTAGAAGTTCAGTATATGCAATAGTAAACATTTACTGAAAGCTTTCATAGGGTAAAATAACTGGACAAAACCAGCAGCCATGCCATGCTGTCAGTCCCTTTCTTGAAGGGTGATGGGGACTCTGGGTCTTTTTGCTGGAGGGAGTTGACAGGTAAATGATTTCAGAGAACCATTTCCAGCAGACTTTACAGAGGGCGGGGAGATGGAGTCTGGTGCTTTGAATTAAAGTGAGATGGCCTAACCCCTATGAGGACACGAGTGTGGACACGCATCCTTTGGATAGTGTCAGCTGATGTTTTCTCAATTTTCTGCAAGCGTTTTCCAATAGATCGTGTCGGCAAACTCTCCGTATCCCACAGATTCAGAGAGGTGACCGGTGACAGCGATAAGCAGGCATAGAGGAGGGTCATGGACTCTCCAATTCTCTCAGGCCATGTAAGTTTCTTCCCTGTACCTCTACACAGAGTACCCCAAAATGACTGCTCTTGGCTGTCTTGCCAACCTTGCCGGCTGGGGGCCAACCAGATTCCTAATCTATTTGATTTAGAAAAAAACAACAAAAAGAAACACTTTGGGTCAGTAGAAATTTCTGGGAGGATTGTTTAAATGGAAGGCAGGTTACTACTCAGGTTTACTTCTCTTCTTATCACTCCATGGCGTCCATCACTGGCCTCAGCAACCACATGAGCCCTTCACGTGGGCTGCGCAGGAAGGCCGGCACCACGCAGCATGTGGCTACACCTGGACTACGCGACCCCAGTCCCCGCCGCCGCCCACTCTGCCTGCATCTGCTCTATGGCCTCTATGACCGGCTGCACGTTACTTTCATTTCTCCCACGTCCACGCCACACCTGCTTGCCCGTGACACGCAGAGCGCCCTGTCCTTCATCCTGAGTGCGGACACAGACCAGGCGTGGGAAACGGAGATGTCACTCAGCCTAGAAACTTTTTCTTTTTTAAGAAAGTCTGTATGTTTCATCTTAGAAAATTCTACGGAAAAATATTACACACATTTAAAACAAATGTCAAAAATTTTAACATCATGAAGTGAACATAAATTTGAATAAAAGGTGAGAAAACACAGTACTAATAATCTGTTCATTTTGGGAGCTAATAAAGCACTGCTACTCTTTTAAAATTAGTTCAGATATAGCACCTACAGCAGAGGGGTTACTCAATCAGTAAAAATTATATATATATTTAATAACAAAGATTTTTATAAGACTTTTTATCTTGCAAAATAAAAGGCCAGTTTTAAAAGCACTAGTGCTTAATAACCCAAGCTCTGTCCTCATACAAATAGGCAAAATCATATTTGGAGTTCAATCTTTAACAATCTCCATTTTCCCTCATAAGATGTTCTTAGGTTTATGCAGTAGTTGTGAACAGGAACACACTTGACTTGCACTAAGTTTCAGATCTCTATGTATTTATATAAATAATCCAAAGAGAAATAGGTTGTTTCCAACCGCTTTAATTAGTTTTCCATATATGTAGGTCATAATCCAGTCTTACTTAGACATCACATTCAGTAATGGCCATTAAATATAACTTGAGTTGTGCACCCAGGAACTTTAATTTATATACATCTCCTCAAGGAGAACATGGAGCATTGACACTGCTTTCCTGTTACTCAGAGTTTTATCACTGGCCTGAAACTGACCGACTAAATGACTCACGGGTAACCCATAATGCTGTAAAACTGAGTATTGACTTACTGCTGAATAAAAAGCTCGAGGGATCATTGGGGTATTTAATACCAGGACTGGCTTGTTTTTTCCATTCCACTTGATGGAAGAACCAGCCAAATCCCCTTGAATGAAACTTTATTAAACAAAACAACGTCATTTCTGTATATGGTGCTCCTTTAAGTGAGTGTAGATCATTTATGCTCCTAATAAAAGCACTTCCCAGCCTTCTCATGATTTCTCTGCTGAAGAGACCCAGATGTGTAAAATGTAAATGACCAATCATATCAACTTGTTATTGCAGTGAGTTAATGAAATCAATCGAGGTATGTAATTTTTATGCAAGCTTCTTTACATTAAGGGGCCCATTCCCTTCCTCCACCCTTTAGCATCCCTTGAAAAGACAAAGAAAGAGAAAAAAGGAAGAAAGAGCAAAGAAAGAACAAATAGTGGTTTAAAAGAATCTTTGGGAAAGAATTATATTCAAGGTCTGAGAGGCATAGGGGTCTAAAGATAAAAGAGGAGAAAAATGCTGTGGGCGTCCCGAATGTGACATGCTGCACGGTTCCGGGGGGCCAAGGTTAACAGAAAGACCTGCTCTTTGTTCAACATGTGGGATCCTGGGACTGAGAGGAGGCCGGCCTGCTCTCCAGGCACTGCCAGGGCCTTCCTGAAAACTTCTACGTGGCTTCCACCAGGTGGCAGCAGGAACTAAGGTTTATACGCAAATTGGTGTCCCGGGCTAGAGTAATGAAAGCATTAAAGGAGAAATAAATTCTCAGTCTTGTGAGAATTTATATTAGGAAACACCGCCATAAGAAAATACAGTCTTCTTCCGTGAAAATGTTTCTCAATTGCGGATTGTTGCAACACAAGAGAAATTTCATCTTTCAGATCATTATTGAAAGAAAATATAGCATTTTTGAAATACGCAGATCTGTGATATTACATCTGTGGCCATTTAGGGAGTTTCAGACCTCCGTTTAAAAAGCACTGGATGGAATGATAAGCCAAGGGAAGAATGTATCATTTTTTCTGTGTTCCTGTTTTAGAGAAAGAGTGTACCTCATGGAGACCAGTAGATAGTTTCTAGATATTTACATAGTGACCAATAAATGGTGTGCTGAGCACACACAGTAGGTATTCACTATGTAAATGTACTTTTCTGCACTTTTGCAAGAATCTCTCTTGAGAGTCTCCAGAGATAATAGTCACATATTCACCACGTCTGAATGGTTTAAGAAATAGACATAACCAATCTTCTCTTTCAAATGCAAGTCAATTATTTCACGCATAAGGGAAATGGTATGCAGCATGTCTGACAATTTCTGCCTTTGGTGGAAGAAGGGGATGTTCCCCTCTTTGGTGAGAAAAGCACGCAAATTTTAGTCTACTCCTTCACATTACCTCTGGTCTTACAGATACATTTTCGTCTCACTGTTACCCTACCTGAAATTTAATTCTCTGCTCCACCCTCTCTGAGTTTGTTACATCCCCAGCTAGTTTTCTTCCCTATGAATGAGTCCAGGCTACAGAAGAAAGAACAGTGGAGCCAGAGCCTCTCTGCTCCCCACTCCATGACTATACGTAACTTCTCTCATGTTACTGTGAAGGCTGAATGAGAAAATGTCACCTATAAATTCTGTCAACCATAAACTGTTCTACAAATTTAAGAAAATCCTTATTTCTGAGCACTTTCCTATTATGCTTTTCCTTTGCTTTCAGATATCTCCTATGTTAACACAGCACAACGCAACAAGAAAACTGGATAAATTTGCTGTCCCCTTCGGGCACCGACCCTCTTCTTCATCCCACTGATTTGGAATGGATAGTACCTCTCAGCGTCTTTCCCATCCTCTCCATCTATGTCCCCTTATCCCTTTATAATGAGGATTTCCCCAAATCTAATGAAATGCTTCCTCTAGAGCCGCCAAGACAACCCCCAGCCTCAAGTCCAACAGCGTTTTCTCGGTGCTCATTCTCTAACCCTGCTGACCCCAGCTTCACAAAACCCTCTCCTGCCTGCCCAACACAGTGGGTATCCCGAGTCTCTGGGTGGGTTTTCTTGGATGACTTTTGCCTCTGCGACCACGCCTCCTCTAGCCCTTCCCTGAGCACTGCTGTGGGGCCTTTGCTGTGGGTGTTACAAAAGGCTCAACCAACACGCCTTCCCTCCAACTGTCCCTCCTATAGCTCGTGAGAGGGAAGTATCACCTCCTTTACCCCTTTCCTGGCTCCAGCATGCCCAACTGCGGGTGTTCACCAGATGCCCTGCAGGCCTTTGCCATCTGGGCCCCAACACCATTATCACCCTAGTTCTCTTGGTCCCAACCCTGATTTAACCCCTCCCACTTTTGCCCACGGCCCCTCAGCTCCTGTTGCTGGGAGTCTTCCTTTGAAGGGCATCACGCACCTGTTTCTTCACTGCACAGATGCCGCAGTGCCCTCTTGCATGCCTTCTGCACTGCAGGCCTGGAACTGGGCTCTTCCTTTTCGCGCAGCCAGCTTCTCCAACCCTACTCCTACAGACCCACTCCCCCCACACCGTTACCCAATATCATCCTCCAGCACCAGTGTCGTTTATCATTTACTTTGGAAGAATCATGCCTCCTTTCAGGCCTCAGCTTTCTTGACACATCTCCCTTCGCCTTGCCACTCATCCTTCAAGACTTAGCTGAGCTACCATTTCCCCCACAAAGCTTCCCCAGGTCCTCCCCACTCAATCAAAATCATGCTTTGAAACATAACAGCCTTTCTTGTTGCAATATACAGTGACCTATTATTAAGTGTTTCATTTGGTTAAACTATTAACTTCCTCACATGTTTCTTTTTTGTTTTGTCATTGAGATTTTAAGTTTCTTTACGGAAGGCCCTTTGTTTTATTCTTGTTTCCATTTCAATACTTAGCATATGCATGATACATACACACTCAATACATAAATATATACCATACGATGCATGGTTTCCATCTATACCTGACTGCCCCTGCCTTCTTCCCATTCCATTCCCAACATCCACCCACCCCTCACACATTTTTGTGGAAGAACACTATGAAAAAGTATTACGATGAACTCAATTCACATAGCCTTTGGGAACGTACTTCCTTATCTTCAAATCAAGGGGTATAGATTAGAAGACAACAAAGATTCCCATGAATGTTGACATTTGAGATTTGTTTTCTCACTTTTTTTTCCTGCTCTGGAATTTTTCATCATTAGTATCAATAAAGGTGTTCCTAGACAAAGTATGCTTTGCATACTGAAGGTTTAAAATAAAAAGCTCTTAGATTATTACCATTCTTTGGGGAGGCATAGGTGGAGTTATTCAAAACTATTTTCTCAGGCTTCATAATTCCTTGGGGCATTTATACCAAAAGCCAACCACTTGAATGGATAAGTGCATCAGTCAGCATGAACTGGAGCTTGCTGCAGAACAAACAACCCCGACTCCTCGGTGGCTTCACACAGCAGATGTTTATTTCTTGTATCTGCTGTATGTTCGCGGCAGAACAGGCTCTGCTCTATGTTACCCTCACTCTGGGATACAGGCTGATGGCCCCTCAGCCATCTGGAGTGCCATGGTTTGTAGTGACAGTGGAGGGAGGAAACAGGGTGAACTGCACTCTGGTTCTTAAAAGGTTTTGACACAAAAGTGACACATTACTTCTACTCCCACCTAATAGGCTAAAGCAAGTCAGAGGGCTACAATGAAGTTCAATCCAAGCAAAAAGGAAATACAACCCAACCATGTGCTTGAAAGGAGGAAAACCAGAATACCGGTGAGCAGGGTAACAAATGCAGATTCGGTGAGAAACTCAAAGTATAGACACCTCCATTTAATCACCGGAAAAATTTGTCCTTCTCCTTTTGTCCTTCCACAAACACTGATATTTGCTGAATTTTCTTGAGAATGTAGGCACATGTGAGAGAAAGCAAAGATATTTGGAAATGTAGATTTCAATGCATTGCCATTTTCAAAACTTTTCTTGATACTTTGTCTTTATTGCTTTAGACTGGATGAAATGGAAGAAGGAAGATCATACAAATAAAATAATCAGTTATTATATTTTAGGTACATTGATCTTTCCTTTATATGAAACTGTATTTATTGAGGTATGCTATAGTTGAATCCAGCTGTACTACTCTGAGGTATTATAGGCTTTGTATGAGAAAAAAATTTATTTTGGCAACAAAATTTACAAGAAAAGAAGAATCAGAATAAATCATCTACAGCTTGTTGAATTTTATTTTTAAATAACAGTGTGTATCAACTAATTGGGACCTTGTACAGTATGTAACATAAATTAAAATACTTGTTTATTTTATATTTTAGGCAAATTCTAATGAGATGCAATTAGCCAGGTGATACTTTTATTGATGAGATAATTCAGGCAAATGTGTAATTGTATTACCTCCATTTCTTTTAGGGCATGTAGTTTTACATATGAAGAAAAGAAAGATTTTAAGTGAATGACATGCAAATTCCGTCCCTTGCGAGACTTTGATGAACTGCTCTGAATTTGTTTATTTGAGTTTACCATGTTTCTCAAAATGGGAACAGCCAATATTTGCAGTCTGTGGGATGCTGCTTTCAAGCAGCAAAACAGAGAATATCTGGGTGAGGAAAAAAGGGCCAGAAATTATCATCCCGAAAATTAAAATGTACCTTTTAGAACCGCTGATGGAAGCATATGTCGAATCAAATGTTTCCTTCGCTAAATATAAATTAGTACTACCATATCATAGACATGTATTGCAATATTTCTCCTTCTTGGTGAGAGTCCAACATCATGGCTCCATTGCTGTTAGATCTTGTGCACCCCATGCAAATAAAGAATGCATTGGCAAAATTCATAGACATAGGTGACTTACGCCAAGAATCCTTGTTTCAAATGTAGTACTAATACTCGCTACACTTACTTACAGTTGGTAGGAGGCGAAGGCTCCTGTGATGGTGGAAAGTAGGAGGCGCCCAGAACTGATGGAATTGACTGCATCATATCTGTACACGGTCCCCATCAGGGTTTCTCAGCTTCGGCATTGTCAACATTCTGAGCCGGACAATTCTTTGTTGAGGAAACATGTCCTATGCGTTATAGTTGTTAAGAGCATCCCTGGCCTCTACTCACTAGATGCCATTAATACGCCCTATCGCCATCCCCTACCACCCCCCGTATGCCATGCAAAAATGTCTGCTCATTGCTAAAAGTACCCCGGAGGGCAAAGCCACCCTGCAGGTGACAACTGCTGCTCTATGAGAGTATTTGCCACTATTGAATCTGAGCTGTTGATTTTCTTAATTGCTTTTTGACCTTAATTTAATGAATCCAGGTTTTCTATAATAATCTAAATCTTTGGTTATATCAAACTCTGTGATTTATCATTTATATTCATCCTTACTGCACATTCTGCAGATAAGGAACTATAAATAGTATAGGAGGAGGGTAAAATAAGAGAAATCAAAGAATTCAGAGACATACACATTATTATCATTTTTTTTATATATTAAAAGGAAAGCTTTTGACTTCCGGGAATATGGCGTTGTGAATGGACCAGCAGAAAAATTCCTCCCAACATTATATTTATTCACGAAAATACAGCAAATACAACTATCCCTAAAAGAGAGACCAGAATACACAGGAAAGTGCACAGCGTACAGCTACACCTGTGAGAACTTAGCAGCCGGTGAGGCGGACGAGATACGGGGCGGCGACCCGGTGGGACTGAGCGCTCACCCCCCCCAGAGCTCCGCCGGCCAGACACTCCAGACAGAGGACTCGGCACCCGGCGAGGTGGGACGGAAACACGATCCAGCGAGATCAGAGCGCCCCTGCACCCCAGCACTCCGGCGGGAGTCCCGGCAAGGCGGGTAAGGTACGGAGCGGCGAGCGGACCGAGCGCTCCTCTCCCCCAGCGCTCCGGCGGGAGGAGAGGATTCAGAGCCGGGAGGGAGTGGAAGTCTGCGCCCGGAGCGCCCCTCCACCCCAGCACTCTGGCGGGAGTCCC
>JAQQAC010008880.1:82083289-82124669 GCA_029783875.1 Phataginus tricuspis | reverse complement strand
GTGGTACATATACACAATGGAATATTACGCAGCCATAAGAAAAAAACAAATCCTACCATTTGCAACAACATGGATGGAGCTGGAGGGTATTATGCTCAGTGAAATAAGCCAGGCCGAAAAAGACAAGTATCAAATGATCTCACTCATATGTGGAGTATAAGAAGAAAGAAAAAAAAAAATGAAGGAACAAAACAGCAGCAGACTCACAGAACCCACGAATGGACTAACAGTTACCAAAGGGAAAGGGACTGGGGAGATGGGTGGGAAGGGAGGGATAAGAGGGTTAAAGGGGCATTACGATTGGCAGACATACGGTGCGGGGGCACGGGGGGGACTGTACAACTCAGAGAAGACAAGTAGTGATTCTCATCTCACTACACTGATGGACAGTGACTGTAATGGGGTTGGTGGGGGGGACCTGATGAAGGGGGTAGTTTAATCATCACAATATTGCTCATGTAATTGTAGGTAAATGATACTAAAATAAAATAAATTGTTACAAAAAAAAAAGGAAAGCTTTTATTGGGAAAAAATGGTTTTTAGAATTTGTTTCTTAGAAATGGCATCATTGTGGGGATGAACGAAAGTGGGGATGGGGAACAAGGGACCATACAGATTAGTTTGAACTGATCACCAAATGCTTCCAACTATGTGATTCAGAATTTTGGCAACACTCTGGTGCCAATACTTGAATAGGCAATACTGTCTGATTGTTTTTGCAAGCTATAAAGTCAGGTCATAAGATCAAGGGATTTTAGAAATTAACCTTTTATTTTGGGGATTAAAAAACTGAGGTTCAGAGAAGGTAAGACTTGTCTAGTCAGAACAGCCAGAGGCTAAAATTCAGATTCCTCTTCAAAGCACACTGTTCTGTCTCTTAAAAAGTTACAGTTTTTTGGTTGTTCCTAAAGCCCCATTTTTTATTACATGCATCTAAACGTGATCTCTTCAGATGTGTCATACAGGCCTTTCTCACTCATTAAGAGACCTGAGTAAAGGTGCCTTATTTCAGCAGAGCAGTACTGAATCCTTCATTCACCAGAAACCTCATAGTTCAGGCAAAAGAAGGATTATTCATTTTTTCTTATATTGAGACATCAAATTAAGTATCCAGGGGGATTTTCAGACAGTTAAGACAAAAATATTCATAACTAGGATGTGATACACCTCAGAAAGGGTCAAAAGTTACCTATTAGGCAGTAAAGGATGAGAGGGAGAAGTATTATTTAGCATGTATAATCTGGCATTCTATAAGAACTTTTACTATAATCCAGTAAAAAAATCATTAAAATCATATTCTAAAGTGAGGAGAGGAAGTTTGTTTATATCAATAATTTAAAGTTGGAAGTGAATAAAAGGTAGAGAAAAATAAGAATGTCTCTGCTTTTGCGTCATTATTGTAGAACATCACCTACTATGGGTCTTTGGCCTAAAGAACTACCTAAAAAGATCAGAGTATACCTCTTACAGATTGCACATTAAAAGGAAGTTTGGAGAAGAGGGAAATTTATGTAGGATGAGGATTTACAGCAATGAATTTAGGTTCTTATTTAATATAAACTGTGTCCTGTGTCCCCCACCTCATCCTCTCAGAGTTCTGGTCAAATAAATGAAATCATTTAAATATTACATTTTTCTTTGTAGTCTAGAGCAAGGTGCATATTGTACAGTTTGAGTGTGAAGGGGTGGAAAGAAGAAGGATTGGAAACAAATATAAAAAGAAACAAAGGGGGGTGGGTGGAGAATACTGACTTCTAAATTCAAAGTAGATATTTTTGCACAAATACTCCAACACTTGCCTCCAAGTTACACAATGGGTGCCTTAGGTCTAGGGCTTCTTCAGTGGCCATTAACCAGGAAGTAGTATTGCCTTTCTTTATTGGAAGCATGAGAATCCTAAGGGTATCTCTAGGTGGTACATGAAGCTGTCTAGTGCTAGGCAGCCCATTAGCTCCTATTTCATGTGGTACTCTAAGGTCGCAGTGTGGTTAGTTGAGTGTGACCAGTGCCTCTCAATCAGGGGCAATTTTGTCCCCAAGGGACATTTGTCAATGTCTGGAGACATTCTAGTTGTCACAACTGAGGGAGGAGGGTTCTACTGGCATCTAGGGAATAGAGGCAAGCAATGTTGCTAAACATTCTAAAATATGTAAGGCAGTACACCATACCAAGGAATTTATCTGCCCAAAGTGTCAATAGTGCCGAGGGTGATAAACCCTTTCTCAGATAGTCTACTAAGCCTCTAGAGAAAGGGTGGGCAAGTGCAGCCTGGTGCCTGTTTTTGTGTGGCTTGCAGGCCACACAAAAACCAGTTTCTGCCTCTTAAAATTGTTGAAGAGATAATAAAAAGCATAGTATTTTGTGACGTGGAATTTATATGAAATTCAAATTTGTGTACATTAGTAAAGTTTTACTGGGACACCGCCACACCCACTCTTTTACTTACATTGTCCATGGCTGCTTTCACAGGACGATGGCGGAGTTGAGTAGCTGTGGCAGACACTGCAAGCCCTCCAAAGCCTCAAAGACAGACTCTCTGGCCCTTGACTGATTGAAAAAGCTTGCTGAACTTTGCTCTAGAGACCTATCAAATCAGCTATCATTAATTTAGGAAGGCGATGTGACAGATTTCAGCTTAACTTTGGAGTATTTCCATTACTTGGAGATTGAAAGTGTTTTCATAATTTTCTGAGCTCAGGGGTGGTAGTGGAGGGCAAATATGAGGAAATTCTGCAAAACAGTTACACAGCAGGCTGTGACAATTAATAGATGAGGGGATGGGGGCCATGCAACACATTTTAGCTCTCTGAATAGGAAGGTAATGTATTCAGATAATGGACAAGCAAAGCTATCTGTTATGAACAGAAGGGGCAAGGTGTGGCCTCTCAGAAGTTTTTATAACTCTTCCAAGAGCACACCACAACCTTTAAGAGTGAACTACCCATGAATTTTCAAATGACTTCTCCAGCTTGTCTTTCTAAAAAAATAAATAAGCCTCAAGCAGGTAGTGGTGAATTAAAGACCTGTATACAGCATTTATAAAACTTATTGACAGCAGAGATTGCAGAGGAGTTTTCAAAAGGTGAGTATTTATAGGAAAAGAATCAAACTCCACAATTCATACGTTTGGAAATGACATGAAAAGTATTACTCTTTTCCTTTCAGGAGGGTTGTCGGTGATCCTGAAAGTCAGTGCTGTCTGGGAAGCTCTCCTGGGAGGAACTCCTCTGCTCGAAAAGTATTTACACATGGTTCTCACCTTCCTCAGACTGTTACTTTTTCCTCCTACTGTATCTCTCACGGTAGACATTTTATCCACATTCTAGGCAGAAGTGAGGTTCTCCCCAAGACATATGACAGGAAAATATTTGTTCTTGTCTCATGATATCAAGGTATGTTTTTGGAGGAAAGGTGAAGTCGTCAAAAAAAGGTGTTCTGCATTCGATCCCGGAGACGCTACAATAAACATTGTTGGACACTTTTTACCTTTGAGATAAAAGAGGCCAAATTCTACTTTAGTGCTTGCAGGTAGGATTTTAAAAAGGAAATGATTAAATAGTATTTAAAAATGCTTTGCTTTTTTAGCACTTTAGGGGTATGAGATGACTATTTAATAATATTTAAAATGAGCTCCTAATTTATTTATCTGGTTGCTCAGGAATAATGTTTCCATAAAACAAAGCGGACCTCTACCAGGTTATGTATATAGAATGCATTCCACGGTAAAAATTCTTTAATTGTCAGAGTAGCATTCAAATGCTAAATTGTAGTTTAAAAAAACAGAATATTAAAAAAAATCAGAACTTTCATGAAAAACTCTTAACCTAGGTTAAGGTTTTTAAATGACTAGTTCATTATTTGAATCTTCATTTGCTAACGTGCTAATGATAAGCTTCTCTGTACTACCAACTTCTGAGGTTTCTATATCTTTGCCTTTTTATTTAACAGTTTGCCAGTGTTTATTTTTTCTTCCATTTGTTGCATTCGCATCTACAATTCTGTTTTTAATATGTTGTGGGCATAAAACCAGAATATCAAGACTTAACACAACATAGCCGTCCAGGAGCCTGGATTTAAATCTGAGCCATGCCATTTTCTAGCTGTGGGATCTTGGACTATTTGCTTAACCTGGTTCTTTATCTGTAACATGGAGATGATAATAACTTAGTTCACAGAGTTTTCAGAAAATTAAATTAAGTCTATATGTAAAGTGCTTAGAATAGTGACTGGTACGTAAGTGAGAGTGCGCTTAGCATCTGGTTTTTAGAGCATGGGTTTTATCAGGCTCTCATTCTGTCACTAACTTCTCTGTTGGAAGCTCCATTTTAGAGTTGAAGTTGACCCAGTGATGCCCATCTCCTCTGCCCTCCCACTTTTCCTCTTCTTTTTTTATTTCTTAAGCCCTTTTTTCTATCTTTTCTAGGAGTCACCTATTAGGATGTATAAGACCAGAGAAACTTTGTGCCTTGTCTTCCCTGTCTCCACTAAGAGCATTAGTTGATAGCTAATGCTTAAGACTTAAGTTCTAAACTGACAACCAGGAAAAAGCCTGAAGAGCACATGCATATGCTCCTTCACATTTTAATTAACCATCAACATTAAAAAAAAAAATTTTTTTTTAACTTCTTCTTCCAGCCAAGATGGAGTAACAGGGACCTGATTGAATCCTATCTGAAACAATTAAAAAACTGGAAGTAAATAAGCAACAGTAGTTTTCAGACCTTGGACATCAAGTAGTGCAGGACAGTTATTATATCTGAGATGGGACACTAATGATATGAGCCCAACAACCGACCCAGATGATTGTCTGGTAAGATTTCCCAGGCCTCAGTGAAGGGGCAGAGGGGGAATCCAGGAACCCGGTAAACTCCCTTGGTTGGGGAGACAGAGTTGGTCGTTTGAGGTCCTCAGGATAGAATCCCAGAGAGAAGAGAGCTGCCCAGACAGAGCTTCAGTGATCTACAGAGGATCTCCCCAGTCTTCAGCTGAGTACAGGTAAGTTTATGCATGTAAAGACTACACTGGTCAGGGGGAAAAAATGGCCTGAAAGGAGCTGAGGGAACAATCTCCTAAATTACTCCTAAAATCTCCGATCTTACCTAAACCAATAATAGGTCATATTTCCACCAGTCAGAGTGAGATATCTTGTAATTACATTGGGTAGAGTACTCAGAAGGAAATTGCATCTGTATTGTGGAAAAATGAGCCCTAGATAAAGGCTGCTCTGGTCCCATCTCACAAAGTTTAAAATTAGGTCTCAAAAGGATCAATTGTTTTCAAGTGACTTAACTATATCCCAGAACAAAGCTCAAGAATATCATAGGGATATAGGAATTCCCCCAAAAAGGGGGGAATTCACAGTATCTGCCATTTAATAAAAATTACCAGGAATGAAAAGAACTAGGAAAACAAAATCCTGGAGGAGAAAAGTCAGTCAAAAGAAACAGATCCAGAAATGACAAATGATAGAATGAATAGACAGGACATTAAAAATTGTAACTGTTTTGTGTATATCCAAGAATGTAGAGGAATGATGGAACATGTTAAGTAGAAGCATGGAAAATATATAAAGACTCAAAAATAAAATTCTAAATGAAAAACACACTGGCAAGGATTAACAGCATAATAGATGCCACAGGAGGAAAGATAAGCTTAATTGAAGACATAGCAATAGAAACAATCCAAGTAGAGAGAAAAAAGACTGAAAAAAGTGGGGAGAGCATCAGAGAACCATGGAACAATTTCAAGCAGTCTAATATATATATATAATGAGTATTCTCAAAAGCAGTGGGGGAAAGGAGGGAAAAAATATTTGAAGAAATAATGCCTTAGCTTATTTACAATAGCCAAGATATGGGAGCAACCTAAGTGTCCATCAATAGATGAATGGATAAAGAAGAAGTGTAACATACACACAATGGAATATTGGTCAGCCATTAAAAAAAAAGAAAGAAATCCTGCCATTTGCAACAACATGGATGGATTTAGAAGGCATTATGCTCAGTGAAATCAGCCAGGAGGAGAGAGACAAATACCATATGATGTCACTTATTTGTGGAATATAGATACAAAACAAAACAAAATGAACAAAATAGCAGTGGACTCACAGACATTGAGAAGTGACTGGTGGTTACCATCAGGGAGGAGTTAGAATGGGTGGGGGGAGAAGAAGAGGGGGATAAAGGTGCACAAAAATTCTCAATCATAATGTAAGTTGGTCACAGGGATAGTAGTACAGCATGGGGAATACAGCCAATGATTCTGTGACAACTTCCTGTGTTGACAGATAGCTATACTAGTGGGGGTGATGATTAATAATATGGGTAACTGTTGAACACTGTTGTATACTTGAAACTAATAGAAGATTGTCTATCAATGATACTTCAATTGAAAAAAAAAAAGATTCAAGACGAGTGACTGTCACTCAGCCTGAGAAGAAAATAGGCTTAGACTAATAAGCTGTGATGGGTAATAGCTAAAGATTTGTAAGAACCATACCAAGTGTCTATCTCTTTAAATCAAGATCTAAATGATATATCTGAACACTAAAATAATATCAATATATTTGCTTAAATTGTTCTCTAATTCCCATTTTGGAAGGGAAAAAGTAAAAACGAGTAATCTGTATTTACTGACAGTATACTGGCTGGAAGCCATTTGGTTCAAGAAATATTATTGTAATAAATAAAAATCTAAAAGCAGAGACAGATAAAAAAATAAAAAATAAAAAATAAATAATGCCTTAACATTTTCCAAGTTTGATGAAAGCTATAAAACTGCAGAGCCAAGAACAATAAACCCCAAACAAAGGAAACATGAAAGAAACCCCACTGAGGTACATTATAAGCACATTGCTTAAAAGCAGCCAGAGAAAAAGGACAAAACTGTACATAAAGGAACAAAGAGATGAATGACAGCAGATCTCTTGTGAGAAGCAATGCAAGCCAGAAGAGCAGAGAATTTTCACAGTAGAGAAAGGAAAATAATGAACTGTCAACCTAAGATTCTATACCTAGCAAAAATATCTTTCAATAACTAAGACAAAAAATAGTTTTCTGGTATGCATATGATATACTAGGAATTTGTCCATACTTTTGTCTAAACTTCCAAAATGCATCAACAAAATTTGTCCCTGGTATTCTCTTATTATTGTTTAAAATCTTTGCTGCCTATAATCATTTTCCATTTTCATATTCTGTATTATTTTGGGGTGATCTTGTTTCTTAACCAATTGTGTTGGAGGTTTTTAAGAAACTTATTACAGTGTTGATCCTGTGCATTCTATTTTATTCTTCAAATTTGATTTCATTAAGCTCTTACATTATCCCATATTTCATATTTTTTGGAATTTAGCTATTAGTTACTAGCCATAACTCATTTCTCATTTAAGGATTTACAGTATAAAATAAACTGTAACTACTTTTGTGTTATATCTCGTGGACTTCTTTATTTATAGGATTATTTATTATCTCTCAGTTCTAAGTACTTAAAAACTTTTTCCTCCTAAAAATTGTCAAAATGTTTTAAATATTTTGTTTATATATTTGAATGATTTTTTCTTTATTTCTTTTTTTCAAACTGTATTTATGTCTATTAAATCAAGTTTGTTAATTATATTTTTGGAAACCTATTTTTAACTACGTTTACATGCTTAAAATTATCAGCTTTGAAACTGGTATGTACAATTTTCTTCTATGATACTGGACTTAATAAATTATGTATTTCTGTCAAATTTTGCTTTATATGTTTTGAGGGTATTTTATTTTGTGCTTTCAAGTTTAGAATTGCTATGTTTTCCAGGCAAACTAAATCTTTTATTATAATTTAAAATATATTCCTAAAAAAGCTCTATCCCTAAAAAAGGCTTTTGTTTTAAAGTCTGTATTTCCTGATATCATTATAGTTATCCAGTTTTTCTTTATTTATTTTTTGCTTGTTATATATCTTTTTATCCTTTTACATTCAACCAGAATCCTCCTATTTTATGTGTCTCAAAAAACAGTTAGCTTTTTAAAATTCTAAAATGACAAGTTCTTTTAGCTCATGTCTTTAGTCCAATGACATGATATATATTTATGAAAGACTCAAATATATATAGATTTTTATTTTTCCTGACTTTCCAAGATTCTTTTTGCCTTCCTTCCTATTCTTTGAATGCACTATTTTTGTTTTCTTATTCTATTTCCTCTGGTATTCTGGCTTTGAAGTTATATATTATTTAATATTAAGCAGGCACCTTTGGAATTTTATCATACACACTTAAGAAAGTCTACAGTTAATTAGCCTTTTGAATCATCTTTAAATCCTCTTAAAATATAAGCTGCTTAGAAAACTTTAACTCTGATTACTTCTTTCCTGACTTACAGGCTTCATTTTAATTGTTTCATTTGCTCCCCCCTTTTAAAACACACTAATTTATGCATTAATATTTCATTAGACAGTTTTAGTAATTTTTTTACTGGTGTGTTTATCAATTTCTTTGATCAATACTTCTTACATCTCAGGCATCTATTCTGGGTTTACTTATTATTTTATCAATTAAATCCTTTAGAAGTTGCTTTAATAGGTCTTTTAGTCTCAACATTTTCTCAATTTTTGTTTATCTTTCTTTCAACTTTGAAGATAGAGTTCTGTGGTTCTGTCTTTCGACTACAACAAATACTCTATAGAAAAATTATGGTTATGCATTAAGGTATGAATATAAAACATTTATTTGAAATCATTCTTACTAGTTTATATTAGGAATATTTTTACTTAATAACAGGCTTATTTTAGATGACTTCAAAAAATCAACATGACTTATATTTATAAGTGATGCTTTTTCTCAACTGAGAAAAACTAGTGGATCTAACTGATGCCTTAGTTGAACTATTTTGTTGATACAGTCACAATAAGTACTACGGAAATCACATATGGCAACAGCTTAGATTTCAGATACTTTACAAATGAATGATGCTGAAAAGGGTACATATTAAATCCTTTGTGTGAAAAATAAGTATTCCTGGAAATGCATCATAAAATGGATACTGACAATGTTTATTTCACATGGAACACTTTATAACTTCTAAAGCAATTCATAGCTTGACCAATTGAAAAATATATTTATTATTGCTCAAATATTAATTTTTGCTAAACATTCTAACTTGGTGCAGAATTTGTACCAAATTGTATGTATTATTTCCCTTATCTAAATAATATATATATACACATATATATATATTTCTTTTTAGAGAAAAATATTTCTTCTCCTTCCCGGTTGCTGTAGCCCTGGTTTCTATCTTAATTTTTAACAAGTAAGCTGTGTTTTGAATAGCACACAACACTACTGAAAAAATGTTTTATGGAAATTAAAATTTGGGCAAGGTCATGTACTCCTTCCTTCTATCGTACATCTATTTGGAATGTATCTTAATCAAAAGATGAAAATCTGACACTTCCTCTGCAGCCAACCCTCTGCATCCCCACCCTCTACCCCAAGTACACTTTGGAAAGAAATGATCACCCTCTCAGATACGCAGATGTGGTTCTGCTTGCTGCATTTTGCCTAAGGTTTTCTGTGCACAGAGGATGTTAGGTGTCAGAATAGGGGCCATCAAAAGCCAGGTACTGCCACAAGAATTATACCCTGGCTCTGAAGTGCTCCAAGCTACCCAGGACATTCCCAGGCAAAGATATGTCGAGCTGTTTAACCATGTGTAGAAGGTATGTTTTCTCTCCTTTGGCATGAACTTCTATTGCTGGGGAAGGCACAGATTTGCATCTGCCTGTTTTCTTTGCTCTGAGCATTGAAAGCATGCCAATTCATAATGGAAATCTGGTACTAGGTGATGTGGCATGAAAGGCTGCTTTTACCTCAACTGTACAATTAAATTCTATGCTATCTCTTGGTATATTAAGATATGTTGTCAAAACACTCTAGAGGCCATACATTTGAGTTGCCTTCTGAATGGCTAGTTTATGTTTTAAGCACTCCTCACTAGGATTATTCTAATAAACTTGATTCTACTCTTATACTGCTTTCATCATATGGCCTGACTGACCATGTGCGATCCATCAGGATGCACCATCTGCCTGGAGTTTCTCGATGTTTTATTTCTGGAACAGCTGCAATGACCATAGTGTTGCTGTTTTTACAGTTTACTTATATTAAGGTACAGAAGATATTTTCAAGTGAAACAAACACAATATAAGGATGATTTTTAGATGCATTAACAGAGTTTTAATGCATCTTTTGCCACTTTTGTTTCAAAATTGTAATCATGTTTATGATCCATCCATCCATTCATTGAGTGCCCATAGGAGCCATGTTGCTTTCCCATGTTATCTAATTGTACAAGGAATTTGAGGTCCAGAGAGATTCAGCAACTTCTCCAAGGTCACACAGCCAGTGAGTGGCAGAATTATGATTGGAACCAAGGTTAGACTCTAAAACCCAAGCTTATCCGCTATGTAATATTTGTAAGACCTTGAAGAAATGTAATGATTAATAATAAAGGATATTACAGCCTTTAGTTCCTTCAGCAAATTTTAACTGAGAGTAGGAGGCACAGTCATCCCAGTAGTCTTTTTCTTCTCTGTTATTCATGTTCCTAAATAATTAGCCCTCACTTAAAATGCCATTCATATTTATAATCTGTTAGATCTTACATTCATATAGCACTTCATCATTTCAGAAATGTGTTGATAAACACATTTAAATCTCATAATAACCCAGGTTAAAAGGGGCATGTGTTACTACTGCTATTTTACCCAGAGTTCCTCTCAGGCTGATTAAAAGTCTGGAATTAAATGAAATATCATGTTAGGATCTTTTGACACCAGAATTGCTGAAAGTCAGTTTTACTGAGTGAGCTCTGCTCCTGCTAATGTGCTATCCAACATGTAGACTGTCCAAGATCTTGAACAATTATTCCCCATGGTGATCTGGCAGCTCCCAGCTACTGTGTATTCCCCTGGCCACCCCCATGTGGCTTCTGCTTCTAATGGCCAATACTGCTTAAGGGCTTACGATTTCTTCCTGCTCTCCGTGAATCTCTTAATTTCTGAACTATGTCAACAGCTATTGTGGCTCGTACTGCGTAGGAGACACTGCAGTGAGAGCTCTGAGCACCATTAATGCTCACAGCCATCACAGGGTGTGTACAGATGAGAAAATGGAGACCCAGAAAGGTAGGCAATTTTCCTAAGGCCACACAGGCAAATTGTGCACGTAGCATCCAGACCCTATGAAGGCTGGCCGTAAAGTCTGAGCTTTTAACTCTAAGTGGATTCAAAGCTTTTGTGGGGGTTAGCTTCTAAGGTTGGTGCAAAACTGGAAAATTGAGACAAGCCAAGTTGCTTGTCACGGATAGCTCTGAAATCACCCCCGAAGTACCATGCCCCACCATCTCCAAAGAACAGCCAGCGCAGATTATCACACTTCAACGCAAAATAGATCAATGTATCTTTGCATGGGCAACAGATGCAGTGGCTATTCTTTGTTTAAGAGCCACATTGTATAAAAATATTGAAAGCACATTAGGCTCAGCAGAAAACTTGCCCTATGGGATGGAGAAGGAGGAGCCACAGATCCTGCCCCTGTCTCATCTTCATTTGGGGGATATGTGCTCAGTGAGCATGTTGCAGAAAAACGTGGAATCAGTTAGCAGATATATTCTTCTGGGTTTATGTGGAACTTCAGGGAATGTGCTCCACTCGGGGAGAACATCTAAGTGTTCCCACATGTAAAAAAGTTTTATATTGTTAAAATGCAATATCAATGCCCACAAAGCTATGATCTAAGAGAACTTTGAGGGGTCAAAAATTTCCAAAATATCAATGAAGTTACATATGTGACTTTAGGCAGAAAGCTGCATGCCTTCCGGGTAATTGTGACCAAAATACAACCCAGAAACTAACTCTATCAAGCTGCCCTATGAAACACAAAATAGTTGGAAAATTCTACAAGGTGAATGACAGACAAAATCTCCTACAATATTTAAATTCTGTTCTGTCACTCTCTCCCCCCCAGATTCCCTCACTCCTCTCCTTAGCAATATGCTAAAGTTTGCAAGTGAACAGAGGCCACCTAAGAATGCTATATATTCTGTGCATCTTTAATCTAACATGACTGAGGGAAGGTTGGGTGGGGTCAGCCCTTTGCCATTCAGTACAGAAATTTTTGGTTGGCAGAGTTCTCAAGTAAAGACGTGAGGCTACAGTCAAACCACATATAGCTGTCTAAGGAATGAACCCAGAGCCCTGGTTTAATTAGTGGTGGTCAGGTTCTCAAGGCTACATTATAACAACATGGTGACTTAAATACAAGCCTTGCTTCTGACTGTTCCCTCCGGAAGGAGGCCATGGGAATGATGAAAGCAAATTGTTCCAGGCTCCTTTCTAATATCAAGCTTCTGTTTCTTAACTGCAATGGAAGAACTTTGCAAGAATTAAAAGTAGGGCTGAAACAGCCTTTGTGAATCAGAACACTTTTGAATGGTGCAAAACAAGATTATAACTTCTATTCTATTTTTATAAATTTCATAATTGATGTAGCTAATATTTATTTAGGTCTCAGGTACTGATTAGGTACCTAATTTCTTGGGGGATAAGTGCTATCATTTATCTTACGGATCAGAAAGTTGAGGGGTATCATAATTTAAAAACTTGCGGAAGATCACACACTCGGTAAGTGACAGAACTGGACTTGAACACAGGAAATCTGGCTTGATCCACAGTGTCACTGCCACTGCTTCCCATGACATGCACACATAAGCTCCTTGCACAGAGAATAGGAGAATAAGGTCCTATAAGCTACTGGAGAGGATTTTTGTGGGTTCCAACCCATGGTGGCTTCAGAAGATAATCATCAATTATCATCAGGAGGAATATTTAAATGAATATTATAATTTAAAACAATTACCACTGGCAGATGGCCTACAAAATGCAGTTACTTTAAGTCCAGTAAAGCCGTAAAGATGCTCACTCATTTATGTATTTAGGAGTACATCTGGTGCCTAATTACCTTGGTGGGCCTACCTGGACTCTACGTGGCTGAAAATGAGGGGTTACTTGAGTGTTTTGCTGATACTGTTTGTTTCTGTTTATGGTTTGCAACTTGTCAGACCTACTTTTGAAAGTTTTCCCGGTTATGATCAGCAGAGAACTGTGAATCTTATTGACTGTGTGGACACCACCTGGAGGAATCCATGGTCATCTCCTAAACGGAGAGGGTTGGCTTTTCCACTCTGGTGAAGCTGTGTTTAGGGAGCATGGGCTAATTTCCAAAAAGTGATCAGTGTTTGCTAAAGCTTACATGCACATCCTCTATCGGCAGGTCAGAATGCCTGGTGCTGTAGTTTCCTTTTAAGAATAAAATTCTCATCTTTTATTATCCAGCTCTGTAAAACGAGGCCAGGGAGAGAAGTCATGCTGATGGATTCTTTAAGGCCACTAGGCTCCAATTCCATTTGTGATTAAATCAGACTACCAGGCACATACCTATTATACTCATTCTTATTTTACAGATGAGGAAGCTACGTCTCAGAGCAACTGCCCCCGGCTCCAGAGCTGCTGAGAGGAACTCAAGATGCAGGCCTGGCTTCCGGGCCCCCACCTTGGCGCTCTCCATCATCCACTCCGCAGTGATGCACCCAGAGCAGCAGGGGAGCACATCCTGAGTATTTTAGCCTTCACTGGTTTTAACGAAAATTCAAAATCATTCTTATAATTATCCAACAACCCATAAAATGTTTTATCTTTGGTCCTATAATGTAACATAATCATAAAACTCTTTGGAATCGTAACAAAAATCCTAAAAACAAAACAACACAGCCTTTGGAGGCAAGACCTGAGACTTTACTCAAAATAGTCTTTATAGCAATATTATAAATAATTCACAAGCATAATGATTATAACAAGTAATAATGAAAAAAAAAGGCCCTAGATTTTCTCCTGCATTTATGGGTCATTTATTCCACCCCTCTTCTGTCATCTGTCTTGAGCCAAAGCAGATGAAGTGCAGGCAAAACCAAAATACAGATAATGTGTTCAATTTTTTAAAAATTGGCAGGACTTTTGGCTTGAACAGGCCCAGCCATAGCTGAGGATATGCCAGTATTTAAAAGCACACAATATCACTAGGAAGAAAATTAAGATAAAAAAATTAATCTATGGAATGTTCAGTATTCAGTTTGATGATTTTGAGAAACATAAACTTACTGGTTTAAAAAAGGCCAAATTGCAAATTAAATGAAAGGAGATAGTTAAGATACAAATATTTTAAGTTTATGAATAATGTATATTTTATAATATTTGGAATGCCAGAAAACCATAAAGAAGGAAATAAACTTTTATTTCCCATAAACTCAGTGTCAAGAAATAATCTGTTATCATTTTCATTATGTTTCTTCTTAGCTTCATGTAAATACATGTAAAAATATTAATTTGTAAAACGGGGATAATATTTTATCAGTTTTCTACCATGATTTCTTATTAAAATTATGCCATTATCATGTGTACAGGTCATCTTCAAAAACATTCTTAGGTGATTTATTTTTAGGAAATGCCATTACAGGGCGAACAAATGTATTTAGCCATTTCTTCCCTTTCATGGGGAACAGATATTACTGATTCATGTGCACAATTATGTTTAGCTTGTATGTGATCTTTAATTATTTCCTTGGGATATGAGTTTAGAAGTGAAAATCCTTTTTCAAGAATGACAAATAATTTTGAAGATGATTGATCTGTTCTGCATAATTGCTTGTTAGAAATGCCACATTTTGTATTTGTTAAAGAAAAACGCAATATCTTACCAATAGTATTATTTTTGTTTCTATTTCTTAGATTGGAAAGAACATTTTTTTTTACATTTCTCCCGAACAAGTCCAGATCTTCTTTTGTGAGCTACTGTTCATTATCTTTTACTTTTTGTTGCTGATTTTTAAAAGTTTTAAAAAACATTACATGGATGACTTTTATGTCAATATATTTTTCAATTTTGTTGGTTTGTTTTAATTGGTGGATATTTCATTAGCTACACGGAATTTTAATTTTATGTAGTCCTGTCTACCAACTTCCTTTGTCTTTATGTTTACAAGGACTACTCTAATTTAAAGATGAGAAAAGTAATCATTTGTAGTATAATTTTTCTGGGTATCCCTTTCCTTTCACCATGGAATTCTTTAATTCTAAAGCTGGAATTTGGTTTAGCATCCAAGGTGTGGTAGAAAGTTAAGATTCTTAAAACAATAGTCATACAATTTTCTCAGCACAATTTGCCTTCTTTTCGCACTATTTTGGATTGCCCGCTTTAGTGTGTACTGATTCTTACGTAACCAGTATTTTGACATTCTAATTGGTTCCCGTGATCCCTCCTCTGTCTATTCTTGCACCAGCGACAAACTGGTTCAGTTGTGATAGTTTTGCATTTCACTTTAACATCAGCTAGTGCAAAGTTTGTGTTTTCATAGCAATCGCAATCTTTAAAAAAAAACCCACAATGGAAACATGCTGTGTATCTTCTAGATGGCTACTTAACAATCAAGTTCTGCTGGGACATAAGGATTCTCATTTTTATTTGATGCCAAATGTTACCACTCTAACTTTGGTCACCTACTGAGAAAAGATCACAGGCCAGTTTAATACAGAAATGACATTTCTACCAAGTGGAGACAAATCACATCAAAACACACTCGAGGGTTGCTAGTGAATGTGTTATTAAATGTAACGCACCTAGCTAATCTAAGTGTTCAAAAAACGTCAGTTGCCTTCTACCTCTGATGCCAAGTGGAACTGTGGCTTTTATTTTTGTTTAAAAAGATGAGGCCGCTTGATCTTCATTCTTTGTGGGTTCCATATTTGGAAATTTGCCGACTGGCTAAAATGCATTTGCAACCCCAAAGTCAACACCGTATTTTTATGGCTGCTCATGGACATGTGCACGTGCAGAGTGGCCAAAAAATTCAGTTGCCTGACACACACGTTCCCCGCTGAGGTCAAACAAGGCGATGCTCTGCCTTCTTGCTTCAGATTTCATACTGTAAACAAACCTTTTTCTACATTTTTACAGAACTGTCCTTTTCACGGTCTATTAAATGCCACATTTTCATGCACTTTAGTGGTGATTTCGCTGATCAAAATGGTGCCTGAGTAGCGAGCTGAGGGCTGTCTCGTGTTCCTAAGTGTAAGAAGGTTGTGATGTGCCTTATGGAGAAAATATGTGTGTTAGGTAAATTTCATTCAGGCATGAGTTACCGTGCCGTGGGCCATGAGTTCAATGTTAATGAATCAAAGATATATATTAAATTAAGTACTTTAAAACTAAAATACACAGAAGACAAGGTTATGTACTGATGGGCTGATGAAAATGTGACAATGGCTCATAGGAGCCTAACCCTGTATTTCCCCTGAAGGCAGTGGTCCAGTATTTGTTATTCAGTGTTTGTGTGGCTTTATAGAACATACATTAAGTCATCTGTGAATAATGAGAGTTCACTGTAATTAATGACCAATGGTAAATAGTTACCACGAGCGAGAACTGAAGAATCAAAACAAAAGGAGATTCTGAAAGAAGTAGCCTGGTTTCACGGAGAATAGATGCAGCTAGAGTGGTACCCAAGGAGAGGCATCTTTTGGGTCTCTTCCCAATCCATCAAGCGCATGGTTAACAGTGATTCTGGATGAAGAACTAGTACTACACTCTTACATGTGAGGGTCTGCACGATCATTTTGTAAAGGCTTTTGGGCTCACAAATGTAAAGCTGAACAGTACTCTTCTACACTTAGACCTGCTTAGGTTGAAAAAGAAGCATCTGGCTTACATTAATGCAGATATAGAACTATTCCAGAGAAATTATAAGAATAAATATTTTCTGTGCTTTGATTCAAATGTATAAACACATTTATGAAATTCATTAAAGTTAAAGCATGTACGAAATATGCACCTTACCCTTGACATATACTCATGTTGGCTAAGATAAGAACAATCATATTTAAATGTAATGCTTCATTTGCATACGTATGATTTTGGAAATGAAAACCAGAAGAGAAAAAGTCAGGTTGGGTCTGAATGCTGTCCAGCAGAAAGCTATCCACTAAGGTTTCTAGCAAATAAAAAAGAACTTAGTAAGGAAGAGGGAAGGAGGGAAGACATTTAAAATCGGAGTCAGAAGTCTTACTGGAATTTGTTCTTGGGCAGGATGGCTTCTAGAGACTGAATTATTCAAAGGTTTAAGAACTTGATTCCAGGCCAGGTGGTCTATGAGGGGCAGCAGCAAGTCCAATTAGGAAACGAGATAGAAAGAATTATGTTAAGATGGACGGAGCTAGAGGGTATTATGCTCAGTGGAATAAGTGAGGCAGAGAAAGACAAGCACCAAATGATTTCCCTCATTTGTGGAGCATAACGATGAAGCAAAACAGCAGACTCACAGACCCCAAGAAGGGACTAGCGGTTACCAAGGGGAGGGGTGGGGAAGGGGAGGTGGGGAGGGAGGGAGAAGGGGATTGAGGGGCATTACGATTAGTAAACACGGTGTGTGGGGGTTCATGGGGAAGACAGTGTGGCACAGAGAAGACAAGTAGTGACTTGTGGCATCTTACTACACTGACGGACAGGGACTTTCATGGGGTATGCGGGGGACTCAATAATATGGGTGAATGTAGTAACCATATTGTTTTTCATGTGAAACCTTCATAAGAGTGTATATCAATGATACCTTAATAAAAAAAGAAAGAAAGAAAGAACTATGTTAAGAGTTTATCATGCTTGAAGGTAAGACTGGGATGGATGAGAGACCAGGATAGTATATGATAAACTATGCCAAGGTGAACATTATATCTTAAAGATCTCATAACCTGTAAATTGGTTATCTGCATGTAACTGGACATAAACCATGCATGTGTAGAACTACAGTTGCTCAGTAGAACAGACTTTGCATTTCATATGGTTAATTAAAAATCAAGTTCTATGTTTGGGTGACTAATATTGAAGGGTAGTTTTAGAGGAGAGAAAGGGTCCTGTCCACTAATCCAATATCTAATTCTGATCACAATCTGTTGCATAATTACTTCTACTTTTTACATATAAACAATGTCCAACATTATGTGATTGTCATTCATAAAAATTATTTCTCTCATGGTTAGTGAGTTTATGAGGACAACAGTATCAAACATATTTTACCACTTCGTGAGAAACTGCCTCATGTTATTTCTGAGTCTGGTAACACATGAACTGTGTGCCTGGGTCACTAGGTATGGTCCGTCTTGTATCACTGCTTGTGTGATTGTGTAATTGCCTTATATCTCTTTCTCTGCTGTTCTTCTAGGATTTATTACGGTTTTGTAAACATTCTAGTCACTCAGTAAATTTTCGTCGACATTTCTTCTTCCATTGAAATGTTTCTCAAATCGTCTTATTTTCTTTCCAATCCACCGCCGCCCCCTTGACCCCCTCATCCCTCCCCGTCCTTCCTGGCTGGACGGCAGCAGGATCCAGTGCACCAGCTCGGCCTGTCTGGCTCTCCCGGCTCCGGGGGACTGGGGAAGTGATCTGCTGGCTTAACTGGCGGTGATATGACCCACAAGAAACTGATCACGAATAAGTATTAAAGGCCTCCGATGATCAACTTTAGTAAGTTAGAGCAGTTGTCTCTGTGATAGTGTTTGTGTTCTTACGTGCTCGTCTACCCAGCATGCTTTATCGAGGAGGAGGGAAAGGGATGGTATGCAGCCAGAACACTGGGAATCAGGTATAACCCTAGATCTTCCCAGGATAGTATGACATGCAAGGGGACATTTTCAACTGACAGAAATTGAGAAAAGTCCTAATTAGAAGATGCAAATCCTTAGGTGAAAAACTGACATTTCTTTTCTACTAGTTTCTTCAGCTGTTTCCCATTTTCCACAATATGAATCTTCTGGGTCAGTCAGGTCCATCTCTTTAACGCTGTTGGAATATAATCTGGATGATTCTTTCCAACTAAAAGGTCTTCTCCTTTCAAATGAAGTCTCACATTGTCCACAGTGCCTTCAAACATCATGCCAGTTTACAATGATGTTTTCAGAGCCTCCTAAAGGTACTCTCCTGGGGACTGTACAATTCATACTTATTCAACATAGTACTCAGATATATTATTTACTACTCAAGTGCTTGTCTCATAACTTTCCTTTGTCCTTCTAAGCTTCTCACTGGGGGAGACCAATCTTATATAACCCCATACCGTTCAGAAAACCTCATAAAATGCCATTATGCACTTGCAGTTCCTAAGTTAATATTTATTTAGTAGAATTAAGTGCTCTCAAGAGGAAGATTAACAGACTTTGTTTACTACACTGATGTCTATGAAGACTGTTTCTTCATTCTTTACATTTTTGGTAAGAAATTTGTTCTATGGGACACCACTGATACACTTAGAAAATCTGGTTACG
Organism: Phataginus tricuspis; assembly: GCA_029783875.1. NCBI lineage: Eukaryota > Metazoa > Chordata > Mammalia > Pholidota > Manidae > Phataginus > Phataginus tricuspis. The sequence goes on along the minus strand of JAQQAC010008880.1, from coordinate 82,105,259 downwards.
TTACTCTATGATAGTCATAGAACACAGGGATTTTGTTATCTAAATAAGGGCTCTGAAGTCCAGAGGGTAGAGGTGACTTTCCTGGTGGTCCCCAAATTAATGAGATGTTGCAGCAGCCTAAGTCATTAATTAGTAGGAATTTACCAATTGTTAGTCTTATGTATACTTTTCTGAAACTTACTACATAATTTTAACTTCAGGATGAACATGCTGACAACATTTTCCATGTTCTCTGCCTCTGACAGTCCACAGTATAATATAGTGCAGTGGATTATGGTGGGTTTTGGTTTGTCGCTTACAAACCATGTGGCTCTGGACTTCAAGGTCCTTGTCTATAATATACGTATGACAAAAATATCCCATTGGTTGGATGGTTGGGAAGGGTAAATAAGATACTGCACATAATAAGCATTCCATAAAAGGTGATCATGACAATTATGATATACTTTTATTATATTTCTGCACCTTTGTGAATATCTTTTGAATGCATATTGCATGATATAAAAATGTTATTATAGTATAATACTTCCATTTGTTTTTAGGGAGGAAATCAACTGTTGTGAACACCTATAATTTGCCAGGGATAGATGACTTTCAAATGCTACCTCACTTAATTGCAAGGTAGATGTTCAGAAAGAGAATTTGCCTAGTTGTTAGAACATAGGCTCTGGAGACAGATTGTCTGGGTTTAAAATCCAGGCCTGCCAGTTACTAGCTGTGCATCCTAGAGAACATAACGGCTCTGTGACTTCACTGCTTTCTCCTATGAAATAGTAATAAGAATAGGAGTGTTGTAAGTATCAAAGGGGTTAATATGTGTAAATCACTTGGCACAGTTCCATAGTAGACATTCAATAAATTTTGGCTCTACTATTTAGCATTTTTTTTTATAAATTGGAATACTGAAGCCCAGTTTCCTTGCCTAAGGGAGCATAACTAGCAAGCTGTTAGGCAGCTGAATTAGATTTGAGCTCAGACTCCATGTATTTAAAGCTTGAGCTCTTCTCATTATTACTGTGTTGTCATCTTACACTTTGCTTATCTGGTTAGTTTTTTAAATATAACACATTTACCACGGGTCATTTTCATGTCGCTGCTGTGAGCTCAAAGGGAACATATCTATAACCATATAGGACATGAAAAACACCTTATGAATTATAAAGTCAAATATGCTACTGGACAGTTAGATGCAACCACTTAAAAAGGATTATTTAGAAAATTCTTTAGAAAATTATCTTCGGATGTCCAAAGTAAATGCTTATTTGTCCCTGTCAAAAGGATCCTGGTGAAGAATGAGTGCAGACACTTGGAGGAGGGAAAGAATAATCAGCACAGGTGTCTTGATGGCATGAGGGAAACAGAAACGCTAGGCTCCCCAGAGCACGTCTGGGTGCAGACCAGGCACCTGCTTATTTGTCTAACCAGCAATTAAACAGGAAGAAAGGGGAAAATAGGGAGAGGAATAGAAATCTTTGGGCTAAAAATAGTATTCTGACTACAAAGCGGTCAAAAACCTTATTTCTTTTCTTTTGTAAGACATCCCTTAGTATTATAGTTAAAGCAATGGGCAGTGGTTTTCCCATAACTCAATAATCAAAGCCTTAGCTTGACAGGTGAGAGCCAGCGCCACACAAGGAGTAGCTCCCTGCAAATTGAAGACACAAAGGAAAATGGAGGGGCCCCCTGTGGGTTTCTTATATCAAATATAAGTGTTTTCTTCTTAGGAAGTCTTATAAAAATCAATGTCTTTGTTAGGTACGTTTATCACAGCACGTGATTTTATAATGGTTGATAATAAGGGAATCAGAGGTGTGCTGATTATTTGCCTTCCTGGGGGTAATTGTCAAACAACCTTTATGTGCTTTGCAAGGGCTGCAAAGTGGTTTAGCAACATGTTTAATTCTGAGTTAGTGACACTGTGACTCACTGGGAGGTGGCAATGAATCAGGCTGATGGAATATGTATCACGTCAAAATGTCAGAGATGTAGTGTCAAACCATAAATAGATGCTTTTAGCAGGTAAAGTCTCGTATTGAAGTTGATATTTAGAATTGTCTGGAGAACATTTAAATTTGCACATAATTCTCAGTAATAGTTCTCAGAACATTAGCATGATGTATGAACAGCAATGTGCTGAAGTCCGAGATTCCCACATATTAGATAGGGAACCATGATATTTTGAAATTGTTCTTGGTTTAAATTCATTCACTGTTCCCTGCTTCCCAGAATGTTAAGGTAGGGTCTTAAGTATTTTCCAAAACATAGCGATTATACCTGTTAATTTTGGGTGGGAGGGATGGATGTGCATTATGCAGCCATGTGGAGGATGCTAAGAAGGGATGAGGTAAAGTGCATCTAGCCTGGTATAAGACAGGAACAATCAGTGAGGCGGGGTGTGGATAATGAGGACCCCAGAGGTGGTGTGCCCGAGTGTGGTGAAAAGCAGTAAATAAGTAAGTTTGGCAGAGCAGTTACATAAACATAAAGTAGGCATAAAACAGAAAGGATAAGGAGAGGGTAAAGGAGAAGAGGGGGCAGATCCAAGCTGGCAGAACCGGGGTACAGGCAGGGAGGAGCAGGGCCTGTATAGTCAGGTGGGAGACAGTGCATCTAGAGGCCGGGCAGCGTCTCTCCTTAGGGGTAGTGATGGATGGCTATGATGTCAACTTGCTCAGAATAGGAGTCCAAGGGAAGCATGAGATTTAAGAAGAAGTCAGGCAACAGCCCCTTATTCCCCCTCTTCTCAGCCCTGGCAGCCACCAGTTTACTTTCTGTTGCTATGGATTTAAGAATGGAGATACTTCACACTAGTGGTCATTGTTAAAGGAGTATAGAGTTTCCATTTTACCGGGTGAACATCTTCTGAAGATCTCTTGCACACCAATGTCCACACCACTAACAGTGCATGTGAAATTGGCTAAGATGGTACATTTTTGTGTGATGTGTTTTTTTTAACAAATTAAAAAATTTAAAAAGAAATTGGGCAAAATAATAGGCGGTAACTATGATAGCTTCTTGGCTTGGTGTATCCTGAGCTGATCTCCTAGGATTCCCGACAGCAAGCTCAGAGCCTGGCCCTTGGCTTGACAAAGGTTTACTGTGTGAATACACTTCTGGGGAAAGGATGGACTGCAGCTCGCTCCAGCATGCCGGTAGAGGAGAGCTGCTCAAGGTACATTCCAGATATTTTGGAGAGTTTTTATTTGTCTATATTCAGCTGGGGTTCTGGCTCATTTTACCTGTGTAACCTTGGCACCTAGAATAGCATCATACTGTGTCCAAGGTAGGTTCTCAACAGATGATGACCGTTTTGAACTTAACATCATTTACAATGAATTATTTGAAACTATACTAATGATAGTCCTTCCCCAAGCCTAGACTGCATTCTGACATTCCTCATAATCCAGGTTCAGTTGTGTGTTGGCACTGACTTTGTGGAACTATAATCTGATACAAAGGAAAAAATAAGAAATACGATAGAGAATATTACAGTTTGGGAAAAATTTTTACCCTTTAGATTTTTCCCTGTTGGGTACCAGCAGCACAAGGGAGCCCCAGATGGATCCAGAGTTGGGATGCCACAGTTCTTTTTCTCCATTCCAAACAGGCTCCGGGCATGTGCTCCACCACAGCCTTTCACGTCTTTGGAGTTGGTGCCCCATCGAAGCTCAGTGTTATTCCCTCTCTAGGCACATCTGTACATGTAAGAGTCAACCCTTCCTTTACAGGCTCTGGGGACTTGTTGTCAAACTGCATCAGCGTGTGTGTACCTGTTTGTCGCAGTTTGAGCTCCCCTTCTCTGCAAGGCGCCTTTTCTGAAAGGCCAGTATTCATTTGCCTGGAATTGCTCAGGGGTTGGTTTGCCTGAAAGCATAGTAGACGGCTAAGTGAGCACGAATGTCCCTTCCAATGAGAGGATACTCAAAGTAGTGTCACTCTTGTTTTCAGACAGGTCGTAGTCACATGCTTTCAGAGAAGCTTTGGTAATTTAGGAATTATCTCTATTTGTTCATGTCTTACATTTACAAACTCTGAACAGAAATCACAGTGGAAAGTTGAAGTCTAGAACCTACAATCATCTAAACCTGTCAGGCACGTTTCTTTCCCTCTCACACAGACAAAGGGGGCCAATCCAGTGCCTGAGGGCAGTGAAAAGAAAGATCCCAAGATAGAGCAAATCAGAAATGACCTTTAAAAAAATCTGCTCCCTTGTCACTTGCCCTCCCTCCACCCAGAGAGCGGTTGCTGTTTCCAGGGACCTTCACCCGCTCTCCACACCTAGCCTGGAAGCTTCTCGGACACAGGAGCATGGCTCTGTGCACAAAGCTCAAATTCAACTTGTCAATGAAATGAATGTACAAATGAATGAATTGTTGTGCGGATGTGGGAGTGGGAGTGTGTGCTCCTCGCACTGTGTGTGCATGAGTGTGTATTTTAGGGAAGGGGTGGGTTGTGTGGTAGGGCTTTTAGAGAGGAGAGGTGTGTGGTCAACACCTGTTTGAACGGTTTCTGGATTTTGTTCATACATCTTAATCCTGGTATCTTAATCCCGGCTGCACATCTGGATCACTGCTGAAGTTAAAAAAAAACTGATGCCGGGGCTCTATTCTAGACCAGCTAAGCCAGAATATGTAAGGGTGGATCCTAGGAATAGATATGACATATCATTTTCTGCTTTTCCTTTAAGGCTTTATGGAAGAGAGTGTCTCCATAGTTTGAAGCTTATGTTGAGCATACATTGTTTCTAAGTTAGTCCAGAAAGTTACAGCATTATCCATTTAGTGCTTTTGCTTATTTTAGAGGATTTTCTATTTATTTTGCCTTATTTTTCTCTTAAGCTTATTTTGGACACATGGTTTCATTTCAGAAACTCAAATGTTTGCCTTAAGCTACATGTGAATTTTAAGAAGAACAAGTGAATTTTAAGCAGGTAAAAACCTCAAGAGAAAGAGCTGACATCTGAAGCCAAAGTTAAGAAGTTCTTATTTATACAAGGTTGGCTCTCTGGCCGATTTGGAGACAAGGGATAGTTTTGTTTATGCCCAGGGAACAAAGCGGCTTTGGTAGAAAAAACAAAGAACTCCTTCCTAAAAAGCCTCTGTTTTGTAACTCCAAGGCAGCCACGACAGTAAGATTTCTGGAATCAGTTTGTGAGCAAATGTTTTAGAAATTGAAGCCAGCTTGCATGTGCTGGGTTGGTGTCTGTGAGACTTTAGAAGTGAGGCGCCCTGAAGGTCCTTGTTCCGGCCCCTGGAGGAGGTGTGTGCACGGGGGCTGCTTCCACCACAGAGGGCAACACAAATGCGGGCTTCCACGCATCTTCACGTCTGAATCGTGCCCCCACTTTACAGTGGATGTTATGCAATGACGGCGCAGAGCATGAAACGGGGGGTCAGGAAACCTGGGTATTAGTACTGACCCAGCCTTTGATTAGCCACGCGACCTTGAGGCCAGTCATTTCTCTCTCTTTGGTGCTCATCTGCCCCACTGGCTCGAATGGAGTCAGCTTAGACACTTATTTATCCTGCTTACTGGGGTTGCTATAGGCATCAAATGGAATCACAGAAAACACTCTCAAGCTCTTACATAAGTCCAATTAAAGAAACACTAAATGAGTACCAAGCATGTGGAAGGGCTAGGTAAACTCCCAGGACACAAGGAAATTATGAGATGCTCCGTGACTCTCCCCAACAGTTCACCATTTGGAGAAGGACACAGGCATAGCAAAGACCATATGACATGAAAAATGCTCGAATAAGGGTACAAAGAAGGTGTGGAATCCTTAATGAAGAGGAAGAATGGCTTCTGATGGGATGGCAGGTGCCACAGGGAGGGATTGGAGGGGCTTCAGAAGATGTCAGAACAGAGTCCTGAAGGATGGGAGGAGGGTTTGTTGGCAGGGGGCACTTGGGAAAACACAGATGAATGAGATGCAAAGTTCTCAGGAGTGATTGGCAGGTGGGGTTGAGTAAATATAGTAAGTGGTGAGGCTGCCTGTGTGGGTTGTGGCATCAGACAAGGAACTAACTGCCTTTGAAGATCATGTTCTGTGGTTTGGATGACGTTTTGTAGCTAATAAGATATGAAAAGTTGTTGACTAGAAAATGCCATGATTGATCTGGACATACATGAACTATAACGATCCCTGTATTTGTGAAGGCAAATTTTGATTTTCCTATTTTTCCTAATTATGTTTTGAAGTCCTTGAGATCATATTTGTATCTCAATGCAGCCTTCACAGGACTTGGTGCACAGATAGCTAGACTTGGAGCTCAGTGAGTTGAATGGTGAATGTGTTTGTTTTGTATCACTGCTCTGGATATGAAACCCATTGCAGTTTACCAGAAACCCACAGAAGCACCAGGTGGGCAACTCGGACAGGTTTCCACTTCACAGAGTGGAGAGTAGAGAGGAGTGGGATTTTAGGGAAGTTGTTTTAGAGGAAAAGATGGTGCAGGAAGGGCCCTTCCAAATGTGCACATACAGGCGGTACCTCCTCTTCAGCCCAGACACTAATCTCTGGTATGGTAAATTCCAAGGTCCTTTAATTCTGAAATGGGGAAGACAGAACCAGAGAGGCCCAGAGAGTCTTATATATAAGACACATACTCTGTGTCTTATTTCTTCACCCCACATCAAGTCAGAGGCATAAGGCTGTTGCTGTCAACCCACTTTTACACACCAAGGCTAGCATTTCGGATGGACTTCAGTATGAGTGATGGGGGAGAGGAAGCCAGATATAAGTGACCTCTGTTTCCCAAACATTCACAAGATAAAACCTTAGTAATGTCTTCAGATATTTGAGTGCCACACTGTCATCTTTACAAACAATTATCCGTGGACCATATTGAAAGTCAAAGTTGCAAGAAATTTATGAAGAGAAAATTAAAGCCCCTTTTTGAACTTCCCAGGCCAAAGTTTTAAAGAAGCCTAGCAAATCATCTCAAAATAGCTCTTAGAAATTTGAAAAGAAAAGTGGCCAAAAATATTATCATTTGTTCTTACTTTTTGACTATTAGGTTTTAGATAGGTCATATTTATATCTAAAAAGTACATAAAGTTAACTGTGTGTCCTACATGTTCACTCTCTGGGGCTTTTGAATCGATCGATCAGATATTATATGCATTTTGTCAAGGTTGCTAACAGTAGAAAGCAAACTGGTCTAGAAATTAGGAGTCTGCATTCTCAACTTGATTCTACAGCTAAAATAGGATTATGGGAAAATCACGTAACTGCTAATGAGGACATTAGATTGGGTGATTCCAAATTTACTTTAAATTATAACCTTTAATATCCTCTTCAATGGATGTTGTGCACTGGAAATTCTATCATTGTAGATTCACTCCCTTTATGTCTACATCACAATCAAAATGTGATACTGTGCCTTCTGATATAACTAATAGATAAAAAAACAAACATGCTAAGGTTTCATTCTAATTTTTAAAACCAAAATGTATACTGTGAATTTTAACTGACTCAAACATTTTTGAGAAACAGACACCCCAGAATGATTTCATGGTGCTCAGAACCTCAGTGATACAGTGTCTTTCTGGAGGTTGTGGGTAAAGAAGGAAGAAAGACTAAGGGAACTGGATCTTCCTTTTCAACTATGAAAGATTTCTCCTTTTATCCCATTATACTGTCTGTAGACTCAGAGGTACCTTTAAAGTCTTTTAGTCATGAGACAGAAGAGGAAGGAAGGCTGGCAGGGATCAGATACAGGCAAAGATCCCTTCACTCGCAGGAGCTCTGGGCTACATCACTTTTTAATGGAACAGCCCCCACTGGGCCTGTGACTGGGTATCGTTCCACACCCCTAGGGACTTGTTGTGCAGAGCCACTATGCGTGGGGATCTAGGAGTCCTAATTACTCTTGCTGCGTGGAACTTAGCTGACACTGCACTGGGCTACCATGTGCCTGCCATGACAGGAACTCATGAACTAAAACAGACCAAAGGATGGAAATGAACCAAGGGGCATACTTTTGGGCCATAAATGGGATGTCTTGAAAGACTGTTAAAGAGGCATTTGCCAGAACAAGGCAAAGTGGCCACTGACATGGGAAATCCCTAGCTGGCTGGCGGCCCCCCATCAGCGGGTGGAGAGAACGGCATCCGTGTGGCTCTTTCCTCTGCTCCCTGCCTGCTGCGGCTTCCGTGGGCTGGCTGCTGTGGGTCTGTAGGATGAGAAGGGCCTCCCAATAGCCCCGTAGGTGGACTGTCGATGTCATTCCAGAACTTCTTTGACAGGCAGATTTTCTCCAACGCCCACGCCCCTCCTTAGCATTAAGTGAGATGCCGAGGGAGGCACATTAATTCTTTCAGACCACTAGGGAAACATGTAGGGCACGCTGCTGCACAACACGGTCAGCGCGGACAGATGGGAAGTGCTCGGTCCACTTGGAACAGTACAGCTGGCAACGTCACCGCGGAGACCTGGAGGCGTTGCGTGATCTTCCCTGAGTAGCTGACTTAGTTGCGGGGAGTGAGGCAGCCTCCGGGAACGGGGGATTGTTGTGCCACGAAATTGCTGCTTCTGGGGAATACGACTGATACTTGTATCAGGTAGTATTCAGTACCGCGTGCTAAGGAAAGTGTATAAAGCACTTGGGAGGCATAGAGAATCACAACACAACAAACCGCTGCATATCCACCTAATTTTAGGAAAAAGAAGCTCAGCGTTAACCTCGGAGGCTTCCTGTTGACCCAGGAGGCATTAATATTCCCCTCAGCTTGACTTAATGCAGACAAATCTCTTCCTGATTCTAGGCCCCTGGCCAACCTTCACTTGGAGAATTGATGTCTTCCCCTGCAGTCTCCATTAAAATAATGGTAATGGAATAATGGTAATTAAAAAATCCTCTGTAAACGCACAAGGACAAAATCAGCACTTGAGAAACACAAAAGCAGGGGACTTGCTGCGGTCCGTTCTCTCTGTCTCCTGGTAGACCTTCTACAGCCCAGGAGTGTATTTCTCAAGGGCAGTGTAACTGTTCCGGTGAAATGGGATCATCAAGAAAGATAGGACCTCCCTCTCCCCTCTGAGTCGGAGGGAGACTAACCTCCATCGGCGGTTAACAAGCACGGTGTCTGTGCCACCCCCCGTGGGTCCTCCTGTGCTTTCTGGCTGCCTCATTCCAGTGCTAAAGACTCGCCAGCCTTGGGTCAATGGAGCTGAGATCTCTGTCTCTCCTACGGCAAACACCTTGACTCGGCTCCAACAGTCTTCACTGACGGCTTCCCTGCCCTTTTTAACTAGCATCTCTGTACTTTTCTGTTGTGTGCCCTGACTGACTCCACCCATTTGCTCCTGACTCAGATGAAACTGCTCTCCCAGATTTGGAGTTTATCAGCGCTTTGATTTCTTTAGAGTTGATCACATCTTGTATCTCTACACCATTTAATTGTTTAATTTTGTGTGTTTTAGAACTTCATGTAAATGAAATTACAGTGCATATTTCACATTAAAGTATAAGAATAAACTTTACCATCTGCTGGAAGAGTTGGGTAAAGGAAATTGTTACCAAAGTAATCATGGTTGCCATAACTCTACAAATAAAAGAATGGGCCAAGAGCCAGAAAAACTAAAATCATTGAAAACAAAACAACAATAGAGAATTTCTAATCCTCTAAATCTCACTGTAATTATACTTTCTTCAAACATATATTATTCCCTGACATTGAATTTCTGCATCATGTATATTCAGTAGTCCCCATTGGTAGATAATTGCAACTATCAAAGATAATCAAGCTTATCTTTAACTTAAGATTTTAAAAGAAAAAACTAGTGACATATTAAGCAAATGAAAAATTCCCCTTTCTTTTAATTAGATTCCAATATTTTCCCAATGTAGCAATACAATATGCACAATGATTAAGAAACTCTAATTGCAATTCTAGTTTCTGATTTCACTGAGGCCCAACTGTCAAATCTTTGTTGATGACACAGAATAATTCAAATTAGAGAGGTACAAAGAGGGTTAAGAGAAAAATCCAGAAGGACCAGCAGGACTTGCTAATTGGGCTGGGCTATAGTGGAAAGCGGCACAGGCAAGTACAGAGCCCTTTGACTAGACCTTGGAAGGTGTTATTTCCCTGGCACACGCAGACAGGTTAGAAGTTGGCTGGAGGCGTTCAGCAGCTGTCTGTCCTAGGAGGGTTTTCCAATCAAAAGGTATTATGATATTAAGAATATATCCATTCTAGGAGGCAGAAATGTTTCCAAACGCTGACAACGTCTCCCTCTTCCTTTCTACAATTCTGCCAACATAAGACAGCACTGCAAGTATTCCTTGGGGATTATATGTAGATAATGGGTCTTATTTTCATAGTTTGGTCACCAGAACAACTGCCCAACTTTTATCATCAAGCACTTGGATAGTCTTCATAGCACGACTCAAAATTTATTCTATAAATGTATATTTGGAATAAAATATGACCATGTATTCCTTAAAATTACAGTCAGCTTAGGTATTACATTTGCATATTTGAAATTGTAATTAAAATAAAGTATAGATGTTGGACTGATATTTATGGAAGCCATCATTTGTAGTAAGGGAGCAGTATCTCCATGGACCCCACAGTGTTTTCAGAGTATGTATGCAGACAGAGATTTTGCTATGCATTTACATTTCCACAGCCACATAACTGTTCCCTCTGCCTGTTCAAAACATTAATATTCTTTTTTGCAACTTTCCTCATATCTCCAGAGTGTCCCAGCTGGAAGCCAAAGCCATATATTTCCTGCAAGCATAACAAGAGAGATGCAGACCTATTGTTGGGTGGCAATTAGCAAACTCTGCAAAAGAAAAACATTTCCCATATTTTCTGGAACATAATGCCTCTAAGACTAATTAGAATATTCCTTATTATAGCTGTGTTTCTAGCTGCTTGGTGAAATTTATAACTGACATTAAGTAGAACTTTGGAGGTGCACATGTGTTTACTCTGCTGAGCTCACCATTACCTGACTAGAATAATCAAAAGAGAAAATTTACAAGGGCAGTAAATAGAGTGACAACAACCCACTCTAATGAACATCTCCTAAAAGAGTAAGAGTGCGGCCCCACAGGAGATTCAGATCTTCTTGGCGGAAGAAGAGACAGCCCTTCTCAACGGCTGCCTGTCTGTAGAGTGTTCCTGTGGTTTGGAAGATCGCGGGAGGCAGCTTTGCAATGAATGGAACATAATCACTGCCATTTTGGGCTCAGCAAAGTCGAGTTCTGGAAGCTGAAAGGGCCCAAGATGGGTGTTTTGGGTATATCAGGCCATGAATCCTTCAAGACCAAGAAATTCTCCCATCTTGTCATAGAGTGCACGTGCAACCAAAATGAACATCCTTCTCTATCAAGGGAAATATGGAATTCGACAGTGTTTCCTAAACTTGCTTGATATGATTAACTAGGATGTTTGTTAAAACTACAGATTCTGTTGTCTCTGATGAGATTCCAATTCAATCAGTTGGAGTGGAGAATAATAATCTGTATTTTTATCAAGTTTCCTGGCGATTGTTTTTATTTGATGAGTAGGAATAAGCGACTGAATGACCCTGGTCATCTCTGCCATTGTAACATTACGTAAGTCCATAATCATTGTCCATACTAGATGTTCCCTTTAAAAAATAAGAACAAAATCTTTTTTTGATTGGTTAACAGAGTGACACACACAAACATGCACACAAATTGGTAGACTGGATTTGAGAAAAAATAAAAAGATCAAGAAAAAAATCCAGATAGCTGGGGAAACCAAAAAGGGCTACATAGGTTCTATTGGCTAAACTCTTCATCCAGTTACCATGACAACCTTTATATATGCTGTAACGTAGAGAAAATCAGGTATTAAGCTGGGTATGCCTTTGCAGAAGGAGCTCATTCAGATGGTGCTGATTCAGGCTGTTCTGGGCCCCCCAACCTCCTGTTCTCATCAGTTCTTCTAATGGGCCTTGCTAACATCTGAAATCTCTTGCTTTCCTCACACAGAGTCATGTGAAAACCCAGAGAGAAAATGAGGGCGACAGTGAGATTTGTTAGTCCAAAGCCCCTTGGGTCAATACCTGCTCTATATTTTGCGTCAAAGCCTCTACTAACAAGTGAGAAAGCTCAAGGAACAGTGGAGGTTGCCCCTGCTCAGAGGCTGTGTTTTAACATTAATGGTGTGGGAGAGGGTTGTGGTAGGTTTTAAACAGTTATACAACAATTTGGTTTGATGATATGTTTACCTTTTGGTAAATGTCAGATACTACGTGTAGAGTTGTTATTTTCACACGTGAAACCTTGCTAGCCTGTGGCAAGATGATTAGGGTCTAAAAGTTATTGCAATGTGGTAGCTCTGAAGAACAGTCCCACAGAGTTTTAGAGCTCTACAAGGGAGGGACGGTGTCTGGTTCACACTCTGTATTTTAAAAATGAGGACTCTAAAAGTCCAGGGAATGTAACTAGTTTTCCCAACTTGCAGACACCAGCAGAGACAGGATGAAAGCCCCATTTACCCTGCACACTCCCAAGTCTGCGCTCACTATATTGTCCAAACATCTTCCCTTTTCACTCTCACGACAGGGAATAATTTCAGTGGTTTTTCTAGACTAATAACATTATCTTTTTCATGAGTTGAGCCACCATTTCCTGGAAGGCAGCAGTAAGCCTGCCTGCTTTGGGCTCCGCGACACGCCCTCAGGACTCCAGTCCAGCCTCATCTCCGTGTCCCAGGTCAGAAAATCTTACTTGGTTGGTGGTGAAGCAAACAATGGTGAGACACTCTAAGAAAGAGACCGCTACACACCGACCTATAGCAAGCCTTTAAACACGTTCAAAGCTATCATATAGCCACATAAGCATTTTGATGTAATTTTCAAAAATAATTTGCTTTCAAACATCCATTTATGAAAAGGATGCTACTATTTTCTCTCATTATGGATAATTCTAAACCCCCATTCATTAGAATTAAAATAATAGCAATTGATTTTGGGGGGTTCACTCCAAATTTAATTACAGTGATGAGAATAGTGTAATGAGAATAGTGTAATGAGAATAGTGTAATGAGAATAGTGTAACAACAAACAGGTTGTTGCAGATAATGATAAACAAGTATAAAAACAGAAACAGTTTAAATAGTCTAGAGAGAGGAGAGGTTGGGACGATGGACCCCCACATTGTTCTGAATAATAAGTAACAGGAAGTATTTGCTTCCCCCTTTGGGCTCCTCAGAGATACAATGTTGGGCCCCTGGAACTCAGGGAAAGGAGAATCCAGGGTTTGAGTCCTGAGAGCATGGACTGATGGCCCAAGGAAAAAGTGAAGGGTTTCTTATCCCTTGATGCATGATAAGCTTTAATAATGATAATTTCCCATGTGCCATATAATGTTCTCAACTTCACTAATAACCTCTAACATGTTATCATAGAATCATATTAGTTGGGTTATAGTGTCCATGACGGGGGCCAGATGATGTAGAATAAAGCCAACTATTACAGACGTGATATTACAATGTTCAATAGCAAGTGTTAAAAAGTTGGGAATAGGAGGAAAAGTTGGCCTCTAGGAGAACCCATGTCCTCCTTACCCACTCCCAGGAGTCACTGGTAATACTGGGAACACAGTCTGATGCCTTCCTATAGCAGTGTGTCATGGAGAATGAGGGTGTTCTGTTCAGATATTAATAGAAAGGACAGTCCCCAAGGCTGAAAAATTGGGGGACACTATAATTCCAGCACCACGCATCAATTCTTTTGTAACTGGAGGTGTGTATGCACACCTTGTTTCCCCTGACGGGCTGGGAGACAGCAGTAGATGAAGCAACATGCCTGGCTCCTATGGAGACTACGACTTCCAAATAAACTGACTTACCTATGAAGCTGAGCTCTTAACTATCCTTGGTATCTGGAATTCCCCATTCTATCTCTAGCTAGCTCTCCAAGGATCAACTCTCAGGCTATAATAATATAATTTCCTGCATTTTAAAGGTTTAGGTACTTGTTGACCTATACAGGGCGAGTCACAAGTGGAGGAAGTACGGAGTAGGCTGGCAAATTGCACAATGACTGCCATTGCTTAAAAAGGCAACATTTTCTGTCTGCCTAGTGTTAGGCTCAGGATGGTACCCAGTGCAGGCACTCCTTCATTACATTAAGATCTTAGAGTTCTGCTATTAAAAGATCTTGTTAATGTTACTCTTGTGGCCTTTCCTTTCTTTACCATGAATGCAATTTCAATGTTTGGAGGAGAGTTTCCTATTTGGGAGGACTATTCATAAAATTCCAGAAGGTAGAGTTCCTGGAATTTCCAACTTGAAATTTAAGTTGTGAACTCAGGCGAACGAGGGAGGACTTAGAGGAAGCTGGCATTCAAGCACTGATGGATGGACTTTATGGGGTGTCTCTAGGCCATCAAACTGCACCTGACTTTATTTAGTGATTCCTTTTCCACAAATCAGAAAACTAAACCCCCACACTGACACCAACACATCTCATCAAAGTAAGACTGGGCAATGGGTGTGTATTTCACTGTACGAAATGAGGTGCTACTGGGGCTTCAACTCCCCTAACCTTGAGCAGACTGTGGGCATTGCTTCCTAGAGGGTCCCTGGGCATTTCTTCCCAACTGCAGGCAAGCATCTGCCAATCAGACAAGAGGAAGCACTCAAGGGGAAATTGAAATAAAAAGGAACACAGAGATTCATCATAACAAAACAACAGATGAATATTTAAACTAATTTAAGTATGACCAGTGAGCTGCATAAAGTGTCTCATTAATCACTCTGGCACACGAGAACATGCTTTCTGGGCTAAAAACTCTGCCATTAAAATTCAGAAAAACTTAGTCACTGTGCATCTCTCTCCAGTGATCATGGCTAACGCTGATAAGTCCCAAGTTTACGATGTGTTTTCTGCATGACTCAAGAGATTCTTGTCTTCTCTCTTCATTTTTGTGCCGGGAAATGGGGACACAGGGAGTGGGTAATTTCCAAGGGACTATGGAGCTGAGATTTAATCGGGGACAGCTTGCCTCAATTTCTAACATCCTGCATGTTCTAAATTGTCAGAGCTCAACAGAAGAAGACTAAAAGCTATGTGAGCAGTAATAAGGCTCAAAGAAAAAATCAGACACGCCAGGACGGCCCAGACAGAACACCACGGGGCACAGCAACAGGACCGCAGCATCCCACAGCTGCAGTCACAAAGGCGTTGCCCATTCCGTAGGGAGGGGTGGTGTCAGACATCCCCTATGTATTCCTGCGCACGACTGTATGCAGTTGGTTATGTGTAGCTCTTGTTTAGAGTACATTTGTTTCACAAAGCTCCCTGTTGTTATCATGAAGCCTTGGTTTAAAACATCCTCATGACAAGTTTGTAAGTAATACTTGGATCAGGTTGGGGTAGAGGCACTCGAAGGGAGGGGAAGACAGCAGCGAGGTGACATCGTAGGAACAGAAAAGGACGTGCAGGAAGAGGGAGCAGGGAAGGTGCCTTGCCAATGGGTTTCAGCCCCGGACAAGTTCACTATGGATTCAATGAGACTGAAAAATGACAATGAAATGTTCTTGGGGTGAAAGGGTGTATACCTAACTTTATTCCCACAGTGGCAGGTCAGTCACTCGAATCCCATCCACTCAGAGCAAGTCAGCATACAGCAAGCCAGTTTCTGCTTCTGGGCCTCTCTGTCCCTGCAGCCGTCTCAGTCTCTGTCCTCGGCGTTGCCACCACTCCAGTCTTGCCTCTCTCTCCTGCAGCTGTGCAGCAGCTGTGTGGTCATGCCACCGTGTTGCCAAGAGCGCTGGGCGGAGCTCTTTACATACAGTCAATAACAACATATTGCCCACATGTGTGCAATGAGCAAGCCGACTAGGACCGGGTGAGAATCCTGACCACAGGAAGCTTCACTTATTCCACGGAAGGCCACAGTGTTCTCTTCTCCATGCTTTTCCCACCCACAAAGGAGATGGAGGCGGTGAGGTGTGCCTCTAGGGACAACAGAACAGGGAAAAGCCAGAGCAGGGACACAAGGTCTGAGTTCTTGCCCCACTCTCACCCTGTCCTCCAGATCTGACTCTGCACAGCTTTGGGACAGTCGCCGTGGCCTTTGGGGAGATTTGTCCTGACTTTCCAGGTCTGAGGGAGACTTCCCCATGAGCCACCATGGTCCTGTGCTGTGGACACTGGGCTGTTCCCCTGAATACAGACAGCCCTGAAAAGTGCTCACCGTGTGTTCCCAGGGACCCACTTGCTCACCTGCTGGCACATAGGGAAGCTCACCCGCATTTGTTCAATCAAACAAAACTGAAGTCCTGGGTTTTTCACAAGTCAGGTGTTTCTTCCACAACTGGCCTCCTGGAAGCCTCTCTCATCTAAGGACTTGGCCCAGGGGGTGCCTTCTAGAAAGCCATCCCTGCTGCCTCCCCCCTCAGGTAGACGGCCCTGCTCTCCTCGGGGTGCCCTGGGCTGACGGCGGCATAGCAGGGGCTCACGCTCTCTTACTTATTTACAAGACTGTCTCTTCCTTCCATACAATAGGCACCTTTAGGCTAGAGAGCATGTTTTATTGTTCTTTTGTGTCATAATACCCAGCTGACTCAATGGTGCATAAAAGATGTTTCATGGGTGTTTGATAAATTTCACTGAGTTGACATTTGAGAGACTAAGTCGCCAAAAAAGGCCATCCTGCCTTGACTCTGAAACTGCTTGTCCAACCATCTTGGTGTTATTTTCTTTCCGGCCTCATGGTTAGAAATTCACTCAACAGTCTACACAAGGCAGGGAATAAAACAGGTGCTAATTAAGGATGTGATGCATTTGCTGCCTCACATGGGCGCGAGGTGAAGAAGGAATGCAAGGAATTACTTAGTCACCAATTCAGTGATTGACAGCCTCATTGCCAAGTGACACCTGCAGCAGGAGCTGCCTGAGATTTACCCCATTCTAGTTTTTGACCTTTTCAGTTTTTATGTAATTATGGCAGAATTCAGTACTGCTGGGATTCTTTTTCAAGCTCACCTCAGGAGACAAACACATTGTGTGTTTCAACAAAGTAGTCTGAAGAGAGGTAATTAAATGTGTTTATTGTAAAAAAGGAAAATACAGTTGCTTTATCTTAGCCAGATTCCAAGGTTTTAAGGCAGATAATAAATACATTGAAGGAAAAAATACTGGTTTCCTTGAGCTACAGGGTACAAAATCCTAAAACTCCCTCCTACAATCGCTGAGTCCCTGTAAGAATGAATGAGTAAAATGAACTCAATGCCTCTAACTAGAATATTTCTTGACCAAACATAATATGAATGCTCATGCAAAGATGATTTATTTGTAAAGCGAGAAAATGATAGTAAAAATGTGAAAGTTCAGTTATTTATCCTCACAAATCATACCTTGAACTTCTGGGCCCTCTTTTATATGTTTTGGGGAAAATATGCTTTGCCTCGACCACATACAGTAAACTTGGAAATGTAGTTAATCCAAGACTAGTGATAAAAATAAGATGAATTACTCTTGCTTTTCTTTGTTTTGGTGAGAAAGGAAAAGTAAAAAGAAATTGAAAAATAGGTGATAATTGTGTGTACGCAGAGGAGGGCACAGAACTTTCTTTTCAGGGGGTTAGCAAGCTAACAGCTGTGAAGGTTCAAGAATAAAGGAGGTCCAGCCATACACTTTGGTTTTTGATGGCTCAGAGAAGAAAGGAGGACCTGGAGTGGGGGAGACAAAAATCGGGTGCTGGGGAATCAGTAAGATTTCAGGAGGCAGGAAGAGGAAGTAACCCTCGCTGACCTCAAGTGGGAAAACTGCAGGCCTGCTAGAAGGACACCTGGGCCCGAATGCCAGGTCCCCGGAAATGGAGAATTCCTCATGTGATGCTGCGGGGTGCACCCCGAGGAAGTCAGAAGAGCAAGGCCAGAGGTGATCTGGGCCACATCAAGGAGGACTGAGTGCCGTGCTAAACGAAAGCCTCTGGAATTCTCTGGAAACTTATTTTCACACTCACACAAGGTCAACCCCTGCACTGACATGCTGACATGCAGTGATACACCCAGCCCAGCTCTGCTGCAGACTGTCAGCAGACTGTGTCAGGCTGGGGCAAGGCAAGGAGAGGCTGGGGGAGGGGGGGGGGGAGGGCCAGAGGGGAACAGACCCTTGCCACCGAAACAATGCTCAAGATCTCAAACGGTGATTTCATGAAACCCTAAGGGTGCAAGAGCCCTCAAGTTCACTGATCTTCTTTCTGGGAGCCCTGGACCAGTTTGGGGAAAAAGGACACTGTGACCCATTTCCCAGCAACCTCTCAGTTCAGGAAAACAATGCTAAACAAAGAAAATGTTCAGAGGCAAGCCCAGCCTTTGACAGGGTCTAATGCTGTGTAGTGTGTCAAATTCTCTTCATGTCACAAATCAAAGGACATGACATGGGCTCGTGTGACAAAGATCTGGGCCGGAAACCCCTCAGGAGGATGCTCCTGGACACCGGTAGCTACTGGTCTCAGCCATGGTCTCTGTTGGTGAAGAGATGACTCGGCTTCCCTCTCCCAGTGCCCCTGGGGCTCACGAAGTCTCGAATGGAACTGCCACGCCCCAGACCCTCGTGTCTCCTCATTTTCTATCATGCTCCTCGTGTCACGCGATTCTAGTTCACGGTGCCATTTTGTTCTTTAGCTGCTAGTACTTGGCTTTTTGAGTATGTCTTTGAAAATTCAACCAAAATTGTGCTTGTATTTACTGCCATCCTTTAGAAATGAATTTTCTGCTCTCTAGCACCGATAATCACTCGATTCTATCTTACAACCATTAATATTGTAAACAAATAAACTGACATAAAGAAATTATGGGGACTTGACCATTACTATCATCAGCCCATATTTATAGAGTCCTCACCAACTACCTGGTACTAACAGCTCAATAAATCAATAGTTAGCCGCAGTGGCAATTAGACTGTGGGTCTCTTGTAGATATTCATAAAGCCACCGAGATTAGATGGGAGATTGGTGTCAGAAATTGCAGGTACCAATCTTGTTTTTTTTCACAAGATGATGCAAGCCACCGTTTCTTGGGAGCAGCTAACGCTCCTGGGATGCTCTGAGAGAGTTTGCGATCTGTGTGTGTCTGTGAATGCTTTTCCCTTTCTGACTTTGCAGGGATTTTAACAGGAGACATTTCTGTCCTAAGAAATCTTGCACAGGAAGATTAAAAACGTCAGTCACTGCCTTTCACAAAAACAAAAAAATCTTGGGCAATGAGAACTGTGGGCAGCCAGCCCTATTTTGACTAGACATTCTCTTATCAGTTCTGATGCAACATTTTTCACAAACAGGATGTATATGTGGGAGGGGGTTAAATGGACACCCACTATAGTCAGTTTCCAAATCAGTCCAACATATTTGGGCATTGGTTATTAACCTTTGGGTGGGAGGCCTTATGATTTTCCGGCTGAGTAGTGCTGCAATGATTTTAGAATCTAAACTAGTTTTGATTCTAGTCAGATACTTGTCAATAGTTAGGTGCTAGTTAGATTCTAGTCCTAGTTTAGATTTTATAACTAGAATGTGGACAGAATGGACTTAGTCAAGTTTTATAGTTTGTGAAACCAACCTAAGATTCCATTTAAATTCATATCATTAATACTCTTTTATATTATCTTTTTAGTTACTATCCATTTTTAACAAAAGCAACCTTTTTATATAATAGATATGAAGACATTTTCACAACTTCAAGTGTCATATGAAGAATTTTTACTACTTCTATTATATCTGCTTCAATTTGAATTGTTTACTAACATGGAATTCCTTTGTTTACCAAATGGAGTGTGGTAACAGTAATTAGTTTTATAACATATTGATAGGTTTTTGAAAGGATTTAATTATTTAGGGAAAATGTTCATTTCCCTTTTGTACATTTCTGGGACCAGGCAGATGAGAAACTCAGACATTGAGTTCAAGGCTGGACCGCCACTGTCATCAGCGTGATTCATGCTGCCTGTCTATCAAGAGGTCTTGTGTTTTGTGTCTAAGTATCATTACAAAGCATGTTACATGAATTGGGTTTGAGCAAATAGCCTTCCTGAATATTTCTCTTCAAATCTAAAAATGAAGGAGACTCTTTTTTGGAATTTTGGAAAGGGGCATACTCTATCTTTGGGAACTATTTATTAGTCAGGAAAACCTAAATGACTGAACAGATGTGGAGGAAAGGGAAGGAGTGATATTCTAGAAACACTCTCCGTCTTGGAAATTTCCCATTGGAATGCTATAACTTAGGACCTAAGGTTATTTGAAAACTTACGAGATCAGGGAAAAGACACCTTGTTACTTGACAACCAGAAATTTCTTTACTATAAATACACCAAAATGTTAACTGGGTAGTATGATTATGGTTAATTTTTTCCTTCTTTGCACTTCTCTGTATCTTCAACATTTTTACAATGAGGATGTATGACTTTAAAAATCAGAGAACAGACATTGCCTTTAAGCAAGCAGATTCTCTTGTGAAGCCTTGTGATTCTACTGTTCTTGTCCCCGATAAGCTAGACACACAGGGCTTGATGTGATCAGTCACTGCTGACGAGCGAGCCTGTAGCCTGTACAGAAGCTGGCTTCGCTGAAGCCTCTGGGTTACCTCGGAGTTGAGAGAGGGCAACGCGTGGCCCCAGGGGGAAGGGGCATGCACATTCAGAGAGGCCATCAGAACGGTTCAAGCGTCACAAATCCAGCTGAGCGCTGGCAGGTGCCAGGGGGGCTGCAGTATAAACAGACTCTTCCTTGGGAGGAGACAAGCCCCCGGGTACCTCTGAAGTGGGCCTGGAGACACTCAGGTACGTGCAAGACACTGGACATCTGAATTTTAAAACCAGTGCCCAAATCACAGGGATGTGTGCTTTTTGGGGCCAAAGTAAGTAACGCTGCACAGCTCAGTCTCAGGGCTTGCTGACTTTCTTGGCTTCAGAAAAACTTTTATCTTGTAAACATAGTTAGAAGGGAAGCTTGAACTCAGAAGCCGAGGGACCCTTTCATTAGGCTCTGATACCATGTTTTGGGATAAAGTGAGTTGGTGAGTTGGAAAGGATTAGGATTTGAGGTCCTAAAGCCCTGAAAATAAGTATCTTAATCCACCAAATCTACAAAATAGTACAGAAATCTCTCACCTGGAAACTTTCATTTTGAAAGCTCCCGATTAATTTCTGTGTATTCTGGAGAGAAATCCTGAAAAACAAAAAAAATCAATTTTCCTACTGGCAAAAGGCAAATACACGCAGAAGAATCTGCTTCCGAAGTGAAACGTCCATTTGATGATGAAATAGGCATGTGTTTGGACTTGGAGGTGTTTAAGGGCAACGTGGAAACAGCGTTCTGACCTGTCTAGGCCAGTGAGCATGCTGGTTACAGATGAAGTGATGCTAAATCGCAGGGTGTCAGAAGCATTAGCCTGTGATCAAGTGCGCAGAACAGCAGTGGCCCAGAGGCACAGGCTGGTGGGGCTGGGGCTCATGAGCGCCCTCCCAGCTCGGCTGTGCCTCACCAGGGAATACGTCTGTGCCGTGTGATTATGGACAAGGTCCACTAAACCAGTTTACTGTTGGAGAGTCATTTCCTGTTCGTGGAATGGAGTAACGTTGCCTGAACACAACAGGAGCTGCAGGAGCCCGGCTGCGCCAGCTCGGCAAGCACGCAGGCATTTATGCCTGCGAGGCACTGAAAACTCTGTGAAAGCTCCTTAATCCCCCAAACAAGGCTGATATGTGCATGTACTTAAAAAAGAATACTCTCTCATGTTCTACAAATTCAGAGGGTAGGATTGTGGGTTTCTTTTACTCTAACGGGCAGGTGTTTTCCATCAGACCTGTTCAGGCAAAGCTGGACAAGTGTTCTCATAGAAAAAAAGATGCCACATGGGCTGTAAAAACTCAAGGGCATGGTTGGTGGCTCAGTAGTAACCACGACAGATCAGGTTTTGTCCTAACATTCTTTTCACAGGAACTTCACATTAAAAAAAAAAAAAAAAA
>JAQQAC010008880.1:81974063-82082889 GCA_029783875.1 Phataginus tricuspis | reverse complement strand
GGGGGGGAGGGCCAGAGGGGAACAGACCCTTGCCACCGAAACAATGCTCAAGATCTCAAACGGTGATTTCATGAAACCCTAAGGGTGCAAGAGCCCTCAAGTTCACTGATCTTCTTTCTGGGAGTCCTGGACGAGTTTGGGGAAAAAGGACACTGTGACCCATTTCCCAGCAACCTCTCAGTTCAGGAAAACGATGCTAAACAAAGAAAATGTTCAGAGGCAAGCCCAGCCTTTGACAGGGTCTAATGCTGTGTAGTGTGTCAAATTCTCTTCATGTCACAAATCAAAGGACATGACATGGGCTCGTGTGACAAAGATCTGGGCCGGAAACCCCTCAGGAGGATGCTCCTGGACACCGGTAGCTACTGGTCTCAGCCATGGTCTCTGTTGGTGAAGAGATGACTCGGCTTCCCTCTCCCAGTGCCCCTGGGGCTCACGAAGTCTCGAATGGAACTCCCACGCCCCAGACCCTCGTGTCTCCTCATTTTCTATCATGCTCCTCGCGTCACGCGATTCTAGTTCACGGTGCCATTTTGTTCTTTAGCTGCTAGTACTTGGCTTTTTGAGTATGTCTTTGAAAATTCAACCAAAATTGTGCTTGTATTTACTGCCATCCTTTAGAAATGAATTTTCTGCTCTCTAGCACCGATAATCACTCGATTCTATCTTACAACCATTAATATTGTAAACAAATAAACTGACATTAAGAAATTATGGGGACTTGACCATTACTATCATCAGCCCATGTTTATAGAGTCCTCACCAACTACCTGGTACTAACAGCTCAATAAATCAATAGTTAGCCGCAGTGGCAATTAGACTGTGGGTCTCTTGTAGATATTCATAAAGCCACCGAGATTAGATGGGAGATTGGTGTCAGAAATTGCAGGTACCAATCTTGTTTTTTTTCACAAGATGATGCAAGCCACCGTTTCTAGGGAGCAGCTAACACTCCTGGGATGCTCTGAGAGAGTTCGCGATCTGTGTGTGTCTGTGAATGCTTTTCCCTTTCTGACTTTGCAGGGATTTTAACAGGAGACATTTCTGTCCTAAGAAATCTTGCACAGGAAGATTAAAAACGTCAGTCACTGCCTTTCACAAAAACAAAAAAATCTTGGGCAATGAGAACTGTGGGCAGCCAGCCCTATTTTGACTAGACATTCTCTTATCAGTTCTGATGCAACATTTTTCACAAACAGGATGTATATGTGGGAGGGGGTTAAATGGACACCCACTATAGTCAGTTTCCAAATCAGTCCAACATATTTGGGCATTGGTTATTAACCTTTGGGTGGGAGGCCTTATGATTTTCCGGCTGAGTAGTGCTGCAATGATTTTAGAATCTAAACTAGTTTTGATTCTAGTCAGATACTTGTCAATAGTTAGGTGCTAGTTAGATTCTAGTCCTAGTTTAGATTTTATAACTAGAATGTGGACAGAATGGACTTAGTCAAGTTTTATAGTTTGTGAAACCAACCTAAGATTCCATTTAAATTCATATCATTAATACTCTTTTATATTATCTTTTTAGTTACTATCCATTTTTAACAAAAGCAACCTTTTTATATAATAGATATGAAGACATTTTCACAACTTCAAGTGTCATATGAAGAATTTTTACTACTTCTATTATATCTGCTTCAATTTGAATTGTTTACTAACATGGAATTCCTTTGTTTACCAAATGGAGTGTGGTAACAGTAATTAGTTTTATAACATATTGATAGGTTTTTGAAAGGATTTAATTATTTAGGGAAAATGTTCATTTCCCTTTTGTACATTTCTGGGACCAGGCAGATGAGAAACTCAGACATTGAGTTCAAGGCTGGACCGCCACTGTCATCAGCGTGATTCATGCTGCCTGTCTATCAAGAGGTCTTGTGTTTTGTGTCTAAGTATCATTACAAAGCATGTTACATGAATTGGGTTTGAGCAAATAGCCTTCCTGAATATTTCTCTTCAAATCTAAAAATGAAGGAGACTCCTTTTTTTTTGGAATTTTGGAAAGGGGCATACTCTATCTTTGGGAACTATTTATTAGTCAGGAAAACCTAAATGACTGAACAGATGTGGAGGAAAGGGAAGGAGTGATATTCTAGAAACACTCTCCGTCTTGGAAATTTCCCATTGGAATGCTATAACTTAGGACCTAAGGTTATTTGAAAACTTACGAGATCAGGGAAAAGACACCTTGTTACTTGACAAACAGAAATTTCTTTACTATAAATACACCAAAATGTTAACTGGGTAGTATGATTATGGTTAATTTTTTCCTTCTTTGCACTTCTCTGTATCTTCAACATTTTTACAATGAGGATGTATGACTTTAAAAATCAGAGAACAGACATTGCCTTTAAGCAAGCAGATTCTCTTGTGAAGCCTTGTGATTCTACTGTTCTTGTCCCCGATAAGCTAGACACACAGGGCTTGATGTGATCAGGCACCGCTGACGAGCGAGCCTGTAGCCTGTACAGAAGCTGGCTTCGCTGAAGCCTCTGTGTTACCTCGGAGTTGAGAGAGAGCAACGCGTGGCCCCAGGGGGAAGGGGCATGCACATTCAGAGAGGCCATCAGAACGATTCAAGCGTCACAAATCCAGCTGAGCGCTGGCAGGGGCCAGGGGGGGCTGCAGTATAAACAGACTCTTCCTTGGGAGGAGACAAGCCCCCGGGTACCTCTGAAGTGGGCCTGGAGACACTCAGGTACGTGCAAGACACTGGACATCTGAATTTTAAAACCAGTGCCCAAATCACAGGGATGTGTGCTTTTTGGGGCCAAAGTAAGTAACGCTGCACAGCTCAGTCTCAGGGCTTGCTGACTTTCTTGGCTTCAGAAAAACTTTTATCTTGTAAACATAGTTAGAAGGGAAGCTTGAACTCAGAAGCCGAGGGACCCTTTCATTAGGCTCTGATACCATGTTTTGGGATAAAGTGAGTTGGTGAGTTGGAAAGGATTAGGATTTGAGGTCCTAAAGCCCTGAAAATAAGTATCTTAATCCACCAAATCTACAAAATAGTACAGAAATCTCTCACCTGGAAACTTTCATTTTGAAAGCTCCCGATTAATTTCTGTGTATTCTGGAGAGAAATCCTGAAAAACAAAAAAAATCAATTTTCCTACTGGCAAAAGGCAAATACACGCAGAAGAATCTGCTTCCGAAGTGAAACGTCCATTTGATGATGAAATAGGCATGTGTTTGGACTTGGAGGTGTTTAAGGGCAACGTGGAAACAGCGTTCTGACCTGTCTAGGCCAGTGAGCATGCTGGTTACAGATGAAGTGATGCTAAATCGCAGGGTGTCAGAAGCATCAGCCTGTGATCAAGTGCGCAGAACAGCAGTGGCCCAGAGGCACAGGCTGGTGGGGCTGGGGCTCATGAGCGCCCTCCCAGCTCGGCTGTGCCTCACCAGGGAATACGTCTGTGCCGTGTGATTATGGACAAGGTCCACTAAACCAGTTTACTGTTGGAGAGTCATTTCCTGTTCGTGGAATGGAGTAACGTTGCCTGAACACAACAGGAGCTGCAGGAGCCCGGCTGCGCCAGCTCGGCAAGCACGCAGGCATTTATGCCTGCGAGGCACTGAAAACTCTGTGAAAGCTCCTTAATCCCCCAAACAAGGCTGATATGTGCATGTACTTAAAAAAAAATACTCTCTCATGTTCTACAAATTCAGAGGGTAGGATTGTGGGTTTCTTTTACTCTAACGGGCAGGTGTTTTCCATCAGACCTGTTCAGGCAAAGCTGGACAAGTGTTCTCATAGAAAAAAAGATGCCACATGGGCTGTAAAAACTCAAGGGCATGGTTGGTGGCTCAGTAGTAACCACGACAGATCAGGTTTTGTCCTAACATTCTTTTCACAGGAACTTCACATTAAAAAAAAAAAAAAAAAATGCACAAAAACCCTTCTCTCATTTTCTTTCCTCAAACCTCTCCGCGGGGCGTCCTTCAGTTACCGTGCTCTGCCCTAATTCCAGCACAGCGGCCGCCATCTGCAGTTGGTGGATACTTCCAGGTTGGGTCCACTGGAGTGCTTCTTCCCACCTGGAGCTTTTCTTTCTTTAAGTAGGACCTCTGTTGAGATCCCTAAGCTATTTCATTAACAGATTTCAGAACAGCTCCTTCCAGCCACTTTACTCATGCTGTTACCTAACTGTATTACATGTCATACCATCAGACATATATGCTGCCTACATTAGACACTATTTGGGTACATAACCAACAGCCATTTCCACCTTGTCCTTTTCTGTACAGCTTATAAGCATTGGATACAAACAGATTTGTAGGGTATTCTAGACTCCAAAAGAAAATTCCTGAAATGCTGAATCATTGTTAAGATGGCGCCAGCCGGATGCACAAAGGGCAGTGCTCTGCCTGCTTTCGAAAGGGAGGTGATTTTCTGCTTAGGCCTGCCTCCCGCTCCTGATTGGCGACTCAAGTCTTCCACGAACGTGATCAGCTCGTGGACACCATTTACCTGTATGATGTGCCTTCCTGCGTGAAGAGCTTGTGACTGCCAGACTTTTGTGCTGACTGGCCCATGAATACTATATATGCCTTGCTGTTTCCTCAGTAAACAAGTTCCTGCTTTGACTGAGCTCCCTGTCACATCTGTTTGTCCTCGGGAACGAGGGCTGGTGATTGGGCGGACAGCCGGCACTTGCCTCTCTGACCTCGCCTTGCTGGGGTGTGCTCTCCCCTCACTCCTCTGCAGGTTCAGGGGGGGTTCCGTGGAGGGCTAAAAACCTCGACATCTGGCGCCCAAT
Source organism: Phataginus tricuspis (assembly GCA_029783875.1). Classification (NCBI taxonomy): domain Eukaryota; kingdom Metazoa; phylum Chordata; class Mammalia; order Pholidota; family Manidae; genus Phataginus; species Phataginus tricuspis. Next base: position 82,078,126 of record JAQQAC010008880.1, on the reverse strand, counting down.
GTGGGGCTTGAAGACTCGGTCGACAAACCGAAAGTACCGGCGAGTTGGGCTAAGCGTGGTTCAAGGTAAGTGCATCCCCGAAAAGATGGGACAGGCAACCTCTAAGGATGAACCTGCGCTTAAAGCGCTGAGATACATGTTTAAAAGCCGAGGGTTAGAACTCTCAGATTCCCAGGCTGAAAGAGTCTGGGAGACCTTCGTGAGGGTAGCCCCCTGGCTCCCTGTCAGTAACAACCCCTTTGATTATTCCACCTGGGACCGTGTCGAACGACTGATCAGAAAGGGAGAGATAGACCGGGGTGAAGGACCCCCTCTGGGAGTGTACCCTACACTGTCAGCCCTTAAGGCATGTTTCGGGAACACTCAATCTTTATCACCCCACTCGGTGGGTTCTGCAAGGAGTCCCAGCAAACAGGGAGCTAATAGGCAATGCCCAAAAGAACCAGATAAACCAACTCCTAAGGAGGCGTCTGCACCCCCAGAGGAAAGGGAATGGGAATGTTTTAATGAGGAATGTCTCTGGCCACCTCCTAAACTCCATCCTGCCCTGCCCAGGATGGATATGGATCCCTGGGCCGGCCCCGACCCATCAGCGTCTATTGCTGAGAGGCCCTCTGACACTGCCCCGCCGCCATCTTATCTGGCATTTCTGGTGACCGTTAACTCTGGCGGGAATGGGCCGGCACCGCCATCTTATCAGGCATTTCTGGTAAATGTTAACCCTGGTGGGAACAGGCCAGCCGCGTGGTACCCCTGGGAGACCCAAGAGCTCAAAGAACTAAAGAAGGCAGTCTTGGAGGATGGGCCTAATTCCCCGTGGGCCGAGACCATCCTCCAAGGGTTAGCTCATCAGCACTGCACTACTCAGGATTGGAAGAGCTTGACAAAGGCAGTCCTTCCTGGTCCCCTGTTCCTTAAGTGGTGTGCTTTCTTTAGGGAGGAATGCCACGTCCAGGCAGAGAGAAACCAATCTGCAAACCCTCTGATTCCCATTACCTTTGGGATGCTCTTGGGGACCAGTGACCAGTTTGCTACAGGTCTCCAGCAGGCCACCATTCCCGCCCCTTATCAGGAGCAAGTAAGAGCCCTTGGGCTGGCCGCCTGGAAAAAACTGGAGGAAGGCCCCTCGGAACTGCCGATTTCCAGAATCACCCAAAAGCCCACTGAGGACCTCCTGTCCTTTGTAGATAGGGTGGAAAAGAGCTTGCAGCGTAAATTTCCCCCAGGGCCATTGCGGGATCAATTGTTAAAATGTTGGTTTGGGAGGGGATGACTACTGACCACAAATTGGCCTGTGCAGGGCTGAAAGATAGGTCCATGGAAAGGTGGATAGTCGCCTCCAAGGATGTGGGCACTCAAGCCCACCAGTCCCAGACTCTGGTTGCCGCCTTGCAGGCACAAACAGCCTCCTTAACGGAGGCCTTGACTGCAGCCCTCACTTTACAGTCCCCAGGGAGCAGAGCCCCAGATAAAGGGGGGAGAAATCAAACTTGTTTTGGATGCGGTCAGATGGGACACTTCAAGAGGGAGTGCCCTAATGACCATGCTACAAAAAATAGCAGTGGCAATCAAGGGGCTCCCCTGATGAACAGGAGGGGACAGCGCCCACCTAGGACGCCCTGTCCCAGGTGCAGGAAGGGGTTGCATTGGCAGAAAGACTGCAAGTCTAAGTTTGAGATCCAAGGCAACACTTTAAACTAGGGGAGGGGCAACCTCCAGCCCCGTTATCCCAAGGAGGGAGGAGTTCTTCTGACTCCCCCAGGGCCCATTGGACAGTGCCCATAACACCGGGGGTAAGACCAAAGATGGACATATTCATATCGGGAAAAAGGTTCCGCTGCCTAATTGACACTGGGGCAGACCAAACTGTGCTTAGAAAGGAGGAAGTTCCCCTCCACTGGAGGCTAGTCCCAGGACCCCCTTTACTAGGGGTCAGAGGCAATGCGACCTCTGAGGAGACTAAGGACTGGCTTAAGTGGGAAGACATAGATAGCAACCACGGGGAAGTCAGACCCCTCATTGCCTCTGGCTTGACAGCTAACCTGCTGGGCCAAGACATTCTAGGAGCAGCTGATGTCTACAGTTCCAGTAATCCTAAAATTCTTTATGAAGACATATTGGGGGAATTTGGTTGTTCTAAGAACCCGAAGTCTAGATTCAGTGATTATAGGGGAGGCCCTTCCTTTGAGGCTTCGAGCTGCACCCCCAATACATGGCTCCCAGGATCTCCAGTCTGGGTGGAGCAGTGGCCATTACCTCAAGCTAAGCTTCAAAGACTTAAAGAAATTACCCAAGAACAATTAAAACTGGGACACATTAGACCTTCCCTAAGCCCAGGGAATAGTCCTGTTTTTGTTATTCAGAAGGCCTCTGGCAAGTGGAGGATGTCACAGGATTTAAGAAAGATCAACGAGCGGATGGTTCCTGTGGGCACGCCCCTGAGGGGGTTGCCCTGGATTCCATCCATTCCAAAAGATTTGTCCCTCACTGTGATTGATATTAAGGATTGTTTTTTCTCCATTCCCCTCAACCCTGCTGATTGTGAAAAGTTTGCTTTCTCTGTACCTTCCACCAATTTTCAAGGGCCTGATGAGCGATATGAATGGACAGTGTTACCACAAGGCATGGCTAACAGCCCAGCCTTTTGCCAACGATATGTCTCTCAGGTTTTTCAGCCCCTTCAACAGTGGCCAGGGGTGGTCCTATATGCATACATGGATGATATTATTTTGGGAGCATCCACTACCCAACTGCTGAGCTCTGCCTACCAGAAGCTCCAAACCCTCTTGAGACAAGGGGGGTTACATGTGTCCAGCAACAAGGTCCAGATCATGCCTCCCTTTGAAATACTGGGAGCGAGGCTTCATCTGGACTCTGTGTGTCCCCTCAAACCCCAGCTCTCTATCAAGAACTCCTACTCCCTGGTAGACTACAAAAGGTATTAGGGGAGCTTAATTGGCTATGACCCTGGCTCCACATTACAACAGAGGACCTTATCCCTCTCTTTGAGTCATTAAAAGATAAAACCCCATCTGAGCTTGTTGTGCTGACAGAGGGACATTAGCAAATATTTAAAAGGATTCAATTATCACTTGATAATGTCCATCTGGCCAGATATCAGTCTGACTGTGAACTCTGTCTATGGATTCTCCCTGGCTCAGAGTTGCTCACCGCAGTCGTCACCCAGCAGGGTGATCCCCTCCAATGGGTTCACGCATCGATAGGGGGGCCCCTTGAGTGTATGCCCAACTGGATCAATTGGCAGACCTCATAATTAAGGGTAGAGACATCTCACTATGGCATTATGGGAAAGATCCAGACAATTTGACTGTTCCCTACTGTCTGTCTGACTTCAAATGAATCAGGAAATCATAATAGAGTATCTAATGCCCTGACTGGTTTCTGGGGTAAAATTGTTTGCCATTACAGGCCTAATAGATGGGCTACCTCCTTCGCCAAGCTGAACTGGACTGCTCCTAAGCTCTTTCTGAGTAAACCCCTCACTGATGCCCTGAATGTTTTTACTGATGGAGGAAAGGAAGGATCTTCCGTTGTTATCCTTCCCCCACCCAAGCTGGGAGAGGACAAATACTTTGGGAGGGTCAATGGGTCGGCTCAATTTAAAGAGCTATATGCCACTGCAATGGCTCTAGACAAAATTCATGAGCCTATGAACCTCTTCTCTGACAGTCTCTATGTTGTTAACCTACTCCCTGCCTTGGTGTCATCTCACATTTGGCTAGATAAAAATCCCATAACCCCCTTGATGATTCAAGTGAGGTCCTTGTTAATAGGGCGATCCAGACCCATATTTGTGCAACATCTTCAAGGACACCAGGGCTTACCTGGACTCCTCTCCTGGGGGAACCTGATGGCTGATCAGTTGGCGTCCTCTGCTGTTCAGACCATATCTGCACAGCAGACTCTAGACCTCCAACGAGCCCAAGACCTCCATGACCTTACTCACCTTAACTGGAGGGGGCTTCATCACAAATTCCCCCATATTCCCATCAAGGACTTAAAGAAAATCATTAGGACCTGTAAATCCTGTTTACCATTCCTGCAAGTTCCACCCCTGCAATCCCCAGGAGTTAACCCAAGAGGTCTGAAACCAAACTGTCTCTGGCAGACTGATGTCACTCACTATGCAGCCTTTGGAAAACTAAAATTTGTGTTTGTCTCAGTTGATACATACTCCCATGCTTTCTGGGCTACTGCCCATATGGGAGAAAGAGCCAAACATGCTCAAAGTCATTTTTTGCAATGCTTTGCTACTCTAGGCATACCACACCAAGTAAAAACAGACAATGGCCCCTGCTTTATTAGCAAGGCCTTGCAAGAATTTTTTGATAAATGGCACATAAGCCACTCCACAGGGATCCCATATAACCCGCAAGGCCAAGCAATAGTAGAACGCCAGAATAAAAAGCTGAAAGACTTATTACAAAAACAAAAAGGGGGAACAAACCCCCATGACCAACTGCGAATGGCTCTGCTTACATTAAATATTTTAAATTTTTCAAAGGATCTATCCTTAACGGCTTTTCAGAGACATTGGACAAACCAAACGCCATATGCCAAAGCTGAAGTACACTGGAAAGACCAGCTGACTGGGCAATGGCGAGGACCAGACCCACTGATAAGTATGGGCAGGGGATTCAGATGTGTGTTTCCTATAGGCGAACTGAATCCAATTTGGATTCCTGCCTGCAATTTGAAATTTTGCCCACAGGTGAGCGATGACCAAAGCCCAGGAAGAGACCAAAAGGGCCGAAAAACAGACTAAGACCTTACTAATAGACAAAGAAAGAAATTATGGTGGCTATGTAATCGCTTTAGCCGCATGCTTACCCGTTCCCGGCACAGGGAAAGGGAAAACAAAAAGGAAAACCCAAGAGCGCTGCCCGCTCTTGAGGGTCCCCTGGTGCTTCTCTTCCAGGAATGCCTTTGCCACATCGCCCTTGGTGGATGCTCTGCCTGCTAGTGACTGGCTTCACTGACTGCCGCTACCGCTGGACTGATCCTTTACAGTCTTCTGGAGGACTTGAAGCATAACAACCTTACTAGAGACTGAAGAGTCCATCTCCACCTGGCCCACCCCGGACACCTCCAAAGAAATTCTCCAAAGGACCCAGATTCAAAGAGGACTTTGAGATAAGATTCCAGATGTCCCCCTTTATTGTTGTTGTGTTCATATTGACTATAGGGGCACCTACAACCCAGGCTTGGGGCAATTGGTGTCAACAATGCAATGGGTGCACCTTTGGATTTATTCCATCTACTTGTCATATTACTAGATATAGCTGTGTTGTGGGAGACAACTATTATTTTGCTGCAGTCCTAAGTAAGAGTACTTCTATCTTTATTACTTTCCTTTGGTCCTTGTGTTGTTAATAAGCTGATTGGGTTCATAAAAAAATAGGATAAATGCTGTACATCTCATGGTACTTAGGCAACAATATCAATCCCTGCGCAACAATGCGTGGGAACCATATGAGAATGGCTTTAACTATCAAAATGTTGAAACTGTAGTCCCATAGACATGATAAAGTTTTACCCTACAGGTCGATTGACCCCCACCACTGATATAATGGCCTATTGAGGTTTTGCAGCCTACTGGATGCTGACACCCACACTGTCAGAGTCCCACCTTCAATAAGGTGACTCCGGTAGGGTTTGCTCCTCTCTGGCTAGCAACTAACCTCCATACAAAAACAAAAAGGGGGAAATGTAGGGTATTCTAGACTCCAAAAGAAAATGCCTGAAATGCTGAATCATTGTTAAGATGGTGCCCGCCAGATGCACAAAGGGCGGTGCTCTGCCTGCTTTCGAAAGGGAGGTGATTTTCTGCTTAGGCCTGCCTCCCGCTCCTGATTGGCGACTCAAGTCTTCCACGAACGTGATCGGCTCGTGGACACCATTTACCTGTATGATGTGCCTTCCTGCGTGAAGAGCTTATGACTGCCTGAGCTTTGTGCTGATTGGCCCATGAATACTATATATGCCTTGCTGTTTCTGCAGTAAACAAGTTCCTGCTTTGACTGAGCTCCCTATCGTGTCTGTTTGTCCTCAGGAATGAGGGCTGGTGATCGGGCAGACAGCCGGCACTTGCCTCTCCCGACCTCGCCTTGCCGGGGCGTGCTCTCCCCTCACTCCTCTGCAGGTTCAGGGGGGGTTCTGTGGAGGGCTAAAAACCCCGACACAGATTAATCTAAGGCAATTCGGGAAATTCTATTCCTCATGCCAATAACTGACTTAGGGATAGGCAAGTGATTCAATGATTCACAAGGGGAGGTCCATTCAGTAATTTCTGAGAAACTGTTTTTAACATAGAGATAAAGTACTAAGCTCTTTTTTGCTGAATGTTGTGTCTCCATCTCTATGTGATGCCTGGAACTGTGGCAGCCATTTTGGAAGTATGGGGGGGAGGCGTGGGGGTTAGCACCTTAGTTAGGTTTTTCAGGGATATGATGGAAGCACAAGATTGTCTATTTCTTTTATATATAATGACAGTTAATACCTCTATTTAAGTTCTTGCATTGTGGATACACTGGAAATTCACTGTTGACAGTATATGATCTGTTAGAGTTTTACTGATATTTCAGTTCTACTATTTATTCAGCATAGAGGAAAATCCTTGAAACTAACATACTGGAATAATACCTTGAATAAGGTCAGTTTGAGAATGAGCTTCTATTGTCAGCATATTGGGGTGGGGGTGGATAAAAAGGAAAGTACATTTTACAAGCTTCTCCTGAAGTGAATCTATACCACGTACTTTCATCATCATGAAAATTCCCAGAATAGCAGCTATTTTTTTCATTTAAGTGGGGGTGATACTCATCACTCATGCATAATAAGAGAAAAGCAAATTTAAACTGTAATGAGATACCATTTCCCCCTTAGCAGGTTGTCAAGGAGAAGTATGATGGACATTCTGTTGGTGAGTTTGTGGGAAAACAGGCATTGTTAGAGTTTACTGGTGGGAGGCTAAATTGGTATGACTTTTTCAAGGGAATTTTTAAAAAATCTTAGAAAATTAAAATATCTCTTAACCTTAACTCAGAAATTTCACTTCCAAGAATGTCCTATAGATCATCTCTACATATCCACAAGGTATATACAAGGATATTACTCTAATATTATGTATAATGATAAAAGAATTGCTTATGATAATCTGATACTTAAAGATAACCTTACTTTTGGAAGTTAAGATTTCAGGAACTTGGAAATCCGTGAAAGAAAATAAAAGCTTAATTAAAACTTGATAACTAAATAGAGTGTTGAGTGTGAATGTTTTATACTCCTATTTATTATCAGTGTGACACACTTCATTAGGCAACTACAAATTCATTTATGAGGTTTGGTTTTGTTTTTATTCAGAAAACAGTCTTCAATTCTTTAAAGATGATATAACCACTTTCTATTTCTGGTATTATGACAGACTAGGGGTCCTGAAAAATCTCTGAAATAATTACTATAAATGCTTCACAAAATATAATAAGTGTCTTTTAATGCATAGCCGAGCACTTGGGCAAATAATCAAAACCCCGATGGCATAAAAGGGAGAGAGGGGAAGAGATTGGAATGGTGAGCTAGGACTTCCCTGGGGACATTTCCTGATTTGGAAAGCAAGAGCATTATGCAGCCTTCTAGGGACAGGGTGAAATGTTGGCATCTAGATGCTGCCCAGAGCTGAGAACCCTCAGGTTATACCTTCAGTAATAGACGGGGCCAGGAAACACACCTGACCCCTAGCCATGGGGAGTGGCGATGAATCATCTACATTGGCCAGGACATCAGATTAGCAAAAACTCCCTCCTGAAAATTCATAACGGCAGGTCTGCCCTCATATAGGTTTACAGTTTGAATTTACATTATTTGAGTGTCCAGGAAATTCCCAGCCAAGCATAAACTTGATTCAGCTAAAGTACCAGAGGACCTGGTGGGGCAACTCCAATCTTCTCATGTTAGAGCAACAGGGGCCCAAGATGACATCTGTCCCAGAAATTGCAAAGTGCAAAGAAAAAAAAACAAAGAAAAACCAAACATGAGAAAACCAAAGAAGACCTACGTCAGTGTGAAAAGTGTTAGATAAAAACACCCCTAGGCCCTCAAGATAATGGAATACTTGTAAACAAGATATAAAAGAAGATATATAAAATGCTTATAAGACAGATAAGAAAAATTTGAAAAACGTAAGAATCAAATACCATCTAGAAAGTAGGGCAGATGTAAAATGCACCCAAAAGAAATTCTAGAAATAAAAATATATAACCAGTAATAGCCCAAAACTGGAACTGGACATATGAATAGTAATATATTTATATAATGGAATATTCCACATCATGGATTCAACTAAACACACAGCTTGAATGAATCTTAGAAACATAATGTTTAGTGAAAGAGACCAGACATAGAGTTCATACTGTACAATTATATAAATTATGTAGTTCATAAAACAGATCAAAGCCATAATTGATTCATATTTTTAAATAGGTGAATTATATTTCAATACTGTCAAAAATTACATTTCTATATACCAACCATAGAGAATGTAATTTATTAAAAGATATTATTTGCAAAAAAAAGATATTATTTCCAGTAGAAAAGATGAATTTTTGCTAGAAACTATTAAGAATTTTTTTAGAAACCCACACTAAGACTTACTCTACCAGAGATCAAGTCCCATTAGAAAGATGTATCAACACAGAATGAGATTTGTGTAGCACTGACAATATAACCAAGGGAACAAAAGAGAGTCCCACAAGAGAACTCTGTGTGTAAAGCTTGGTACATGTTGATAATGGTGGGGGCTCAGCATGTGTGAGGGCAGAGGTGTGTAGGGAATTGTGGCACCTTCTGCTCACCTTTATTGTGAATCTAAACTGCTCTAACAAAGAAAGCCTAATGAAATGGACTTGATGTATACTTTTATGACACAAAACACAAAATAAAAACTAAAAAAAGGAAAACTGATAAATTCTAAAATATTCAAATTCAAATTTGTGTATCAAAACATATCATAATCCAAATGAGAAGATAAGACCTAGAGTAGGAGTTGATAAGTGCAACGTATACAAGTGGTAAACTATTAATATCTGGTCTATATATATCAATATGTATCAGAATAATTGTCAAATATATAAACAGACATTAATATTTGAAGAAACATGAAAATATGGTTAATCTCACCATTAAATAGGAAAATCCAAAACCTCATTTGATCAAATTGGTAAAACAAAATTTGTTCATACTAATTGTTATGGAGCAAGTTAAGACAAAATAATGTTTAGAAACTTACTTAGGAGTGTAAATTGGTAGAATGATTTGGAAATACATAACAAAGTTTAAAACCCTATAATTATACTCTGACAGAAGTTACCTTAGAGAAACTTGCATATAACTATACAGAAGCAATAAATGAATTATCAGAGGAATAATATTTGCAATAATAAAAAACTGGAAGCCATCTAAATTTTCAGAAAGGAATAAATAAATAATTTGCAGTACAGTCATGTGAATGGAATATCATAAAACAGAAAAAAGTAATGAACTACGCTGTACATTCCAATATAAATCACTCTCAGGAACATAGTATTGAATGAAAAAAGTGAGTCTGTGAAGGGATTTGTGTGATATGACTGTATTTGTTTAAAGCTAAAAATATACAACACACACCCTCAGGCAGTCTTTGCTTTGCATAGTTCTGATGTGCACAAGTTTCACTTAAGTGCACATGGTTTAGTTAAATACACCAGTTTCCCAACAACAGTATTCAAATTTCAGTGACTGTGGTATATTAAATGTAACTGTGTAATATATAAACTTCATTATGCCACTGGTAGCTCTTCTGTCCACAAACACCAAGCAGCAGATACGCAACACATCACTGATGGATCCTGTCACTCCCTTCAAAGTCTGTGGGTGGCTGAGCACTGCACATCCGTTACTCTTTTCACACAGAGAGCAAAGCATGCGGTCGTGTGGCCTCCTTGTTGCCCAGGGTTAAGCCTATGCAAAATTTTACAAAATGGACACTGGAAAGGGATTTAGTTGACAAATGTAAGTGCACAGAGGAAATAAACAGTGATAATGCTGCAAGTGAAATCTGAACTGAATGTAAATGGAGTCATAGGGGAATTAGATGACCATGCCATCACTCGAGAGATTCAGAGGGACTCAGCGAGGCAAACATATCTATGTAAATGAGGAAAGTGTTTATGCCCAAAAAAGGGTGACGATGTCCCAGAGGAAATGACACTGGCACAAAACAGCCACAGTATAGGAAGTCTCAGAGGTTTTTCATGATATTGAAAGAGCAATCGAAAGAGGAATAGAGTGCTGGAAGCTGGTCCAATCTTAGGAGCATGAGTAGAAAAGACATCTTGCTCCGTAATGTGCGGGTATATGAGGAGAGGGAAGGGAGCACTATTTGAATTACTCCTGATAGCATTTTTTACAAAGAAATAAAATGCCTTAATCTGCGATGTTTCTAATGCTTTAAATTACAGTGTACTGGACTTCTGGGAAGATGGCAGCATGAGCAGGGCGGCGGAAATCTCCTCCCAAAACCATATATATTTGTGAAAATACAACAAACACAACTATTCCTAAAAGAGAGACCAGAAGATACAGTACAACAGCCAGGCTACAGCTACATCTGCAAGAACTCAGTGCCTCACGAAGCAGGTAAAATACAAAGTCGCAACCTGGCGGGACCCAAGCACTCCCCCACCGCAGGGCACCAGTAGGAGGAACAGATTCAGAGCGGGGAGGGAGTGGAAGCGCAGGCACGCCAAATAACCAGTCCTGGTGATCTGCTCCAGGAGCACTGACACACATCGCATGGTGTATTGGAGATTAGAGAAACAGAAGTGCAGGATCTGAGTCGGAGACAACAAGCGAGTCCCCTCAGCCGGCTCCCCAGGACACAAGAAAAACAGGCGCCTTTTTTGTGTGTGTGTGTGTGTTTTTTTGGTTTTATTGCTTTCTTTTGCTTTTTTTGTTTTTTTGCTTGGTTAAAGTCTTAAAGAGACAAGGGCCCAATAGTGGAACAAAATCATCCCAGCGCACTCAGCCCAGCAGGCTGGGAGTCTTGGAGAATTTTGGACCTCCTGGCCAGCGGCCAGGCAAAGCAGCTGCGCTGAGGCTTCCCTCAGTGATCAGCAGCCTCCCATTCATTCCCTTTCCCCCTGGCCAGTGCCGCAAAGGGTCCGGGAGCCTCCACAGCTGCGGAACAATGGAGGAGTGGCCCCGCCCACAGCATGCTCACAGAATCTAGTTCCAGCAGGCGCACAGCTAAGCAGGAAGGACCCCAGAACCCACATCAAGGGCTGGAAAGCACCAAGGGAACCAGAAGGCACCCAGTGAGACTTCAAACCCCCACAGTGCTATAGGCTAGGCTGAGGGAGACCCCATACAGAGGAAGCTCGGGGGATTATCCCAGAGACTGCCTCCAGGTGGGCGAGAAACCAGTTCAGGCCCCAGAGAAGGGCAAGGAGAACAACAAGCAGGAAGGGACTTTGTTCTCCAAGCTGACACACGTGGCACCTACCAGCGACCACTTCTATCACTATGAAAAGACAGAGGAATATAGTACAGACAAAGATTACCCAGACAACCCCAGAGAGAGGGAAAGATGGGATAGATTTATACAAGCTTCCTGAAAAAGAATTCAGAAAAAAACTCATAACCATGCTGATGGATCTACAGAGAAATATGCAAGAGCTAAGGGAGGAAGTGAGGAAAGACAATGCAGAAATCAGACGAGCGATTGATGGGCTTAAGAGAAGAATGGACGAGGTGCAAGAGACTGTTAAAGGAATAGAAATCAAAGAACAGGAATACAGAGAAGCTGAGGCAGAGAGAGATAAAAGGATCTCTAAGAATGAAAGAATATTAAGAGAACTGTGTGACCAACCCAAATGGAAGAATATTTGCATTATTGGAGTACCAGAAGAAGAGAAAGAAAAAGGGATAGAAAGTGTCTTGAAAGAAATAATTGCTGAAAACTTCCCAAAGCTGGGGAAGGAAATAGTTTCTCAGTCTACGGAAGCCCACAGATCTCCCAACACAAGCGACCCAAGGAAGAAAACACCAAGACACATAATAATTAAAATGACAAAGATCAAAGATAAGGATGGAGTATTAAAGGCAGCTAGAGAGAGAAAAAATATCACCTACAAAGGAAAACCCATCAGACTATCATCAGACTTCTCAACAGAAACCTTACAGGCCAGAAGAGAATGGCATGATATATTTAATGTAATGAAACAGAAGAGGCTTGAACCAAGAATACGGTATCCAGCATGATTATCATTTTAAGTTGAGGGAGGGATTAAACAATTCCCAGAGAAGCGAAAGCTGATGGAATTTGCCTCCCACAAACCACCTCTACAGTTATCTTAAAGGGACTGCTCTAGATGGAAGCACTCCTAAGATGTCACCAGAGAAAATAAAACCATAGCAAAGAAAGCAGACCATCCATAATACTAAAGGCAAAAAGTAAAATCAACTATCCACAAAAACTGTCAAAGGAAATGTAAAAGAGTACAGAATAAAACACCTAGTATATAAAGAATGGAGGAGGAATAAGAAGAAGAGAGAGAAATAAAGAACCATAAGACTGTGTTTATAATAGTTTAACAAGAGAGGTAAGTTAGACTGTTAGATAGTAAAGAAGATACCCTTGAACCTTTGGTAGCCATGAATCTAAAGCCAGCAATGGCAATAAGTACATATCTATCAATAATCACCCTAGATGTAAATGGACTGAATGCACCAATCAAAAGACACAGAATTTCTGAATGGATGTATATGCTGCTTACAAGAGACTCACCTCAAACCCAAAGATATACACAGACTAAAGGTGAAGGGATGGAAAAAGATATTTCATGCAAACAACAAAGAGAAAAAAGCAGGTGTTGCAGTACTTGTATCAGATAAAGTAGACTTCAAAACAAAGAAAGTAGCAAGAGATAAAGAAGGACATTACATAATGATAAAGGGGTCAGTCCAACAAGAGGATATAACCATTTAAAAAATATATGCACCCAACACAGGAGAGCCAACACATGTGAAACAAATACTAACAGAATTAAAGGAGGAAATAGAAAGCAACGCATTCATTTTAGAAAACTTCAACACACCACTCACTCCAAAGGACAGATCGACCAGACAAAAAATAAGTAAAGACACAGAGGCACTGAGCAACACACTAGAACAGATGGACCTAACAGACATCTACAGAACTCTACACCCAAAAGCAGCAGGATACACATTCTTCTCAAGTGCACATGGAACATTTTCCACAATAGACCACATACTAGGCCATAAAAAGAACCTCAGTAAATTCAAAAACATTGAAATTCTACCAACCAACTACTCAGATCACAAAGGTATAAAACTAGAAATAAATTATAGAAAGAAAACAAAAAGGCTCACAAATACATGGAGACTTAACAACATGTTCCTAAATAATCAATGGATAAATGACCGAATTAAAACAGAGATCAAACAATATATGGAGACTACTGACAACAATGACACAAAGCTGCAACTTCTGTGGAATACAGCAAAGGCAGTTTTAAGAGGAAAGTATATTGCTACCCAGGCCTATTAAAAGAAGGAAGAACAATCCCAAGTGAATAGTCTTAAGACACAATTATTGAAATTGGAAAAAGAAGAACAAATGAGACCCAAAGTGACCAGAAGGAGGGACATAATAAAGATCAGAGAAGATATAATAAAATTGAGAAGAATAAAACAATAGAAAAAAATCAATGAAACCAAGAGCTGGTTCTTTGAAAAACTAAACAAAATTGATAAACCCCTAGCCAGATTTATTAAGAGAAAAAGAGAATCTACACAAATAAACGGAATCAAAAATGAGAAAGGAAAAATCACAACAGACCCCACAGAAACACAAAGAATTATAAGAGAATGCTATGAAAATCTATATGCTAACAAGCTGGAAAACCTAGAAGAAATGCACAACTTCTTAGAAAAATACAACCTTCCTAGACTGACCAAGCAAGAAACTGAAAACCGAAACAGACCAATCACCAGCAATGAAATTGAATTGGTAATCAAAAACTACCCAAGAACAAAACCCCCGGGGCAGATGGATTCACCTCTGAATTTTACCAGACATATAGAGAAGGAATAATACCCATTCTCTTTAAAGTTTTTCAAAAAATAGAAGAGGAGGAAATACTTCCAAACTCATTCTATAATGCCAGCATCTCTCTAATACCAAAACCTGGCAAAGACTTCATCAAAAAAGAATATTACAGACCAATATCCCTGATGAATGTAGATGCAAAAATACTCAACAAAATATTAGCAAACCGAATTCAAAAATACATCAAGAGGATCATACACCATGATCAAGTGGGATTCATCCCAGGGATGCAAGGATGGTTCAACATTTGAAAATCCATGAACATCATCTACCACATCAACAAAAAGAAGAACAAAAACCACATGATCATCTCCATAGATGCTGAAAAAGCATTTGAAAAAATTCAGCATCCATTCATGATAAAAACTCTCAACAAAATGGGTATAGACGGCAACTACCTCAACATCATAAAGGCCATATATGACAAACCCACAGCTAACATCATACTTAACAGCGAGAAGCTGAAAGCTTTTCATCTAAGATCAGGAACAAGACAGGGATGCCCACTCTCTCTACTGTTATTCAACATAGCACTGGAGGTCCTAGCCATAGCAATCAGACAAAACAAAGACATACAAGGCATCCAGATTGGTAAAGAAGAAGTCAAATTGTCACTATTTGCAGATGACATGATATTGTACAAAACTCTAAAGACTCCACTCCAAAACTACTAGAACTAATATCGGAATTCAGCAAAGTTGCGGGATACAAAATTAACACACAGATATCTGTTGCTTTCTTATATACTAATGATGAGCTAACAGAAAGAGAAATCAGGAAAACAATTCCATTCACAATTGCATCAAAAAGAATTAAATACGTAGGAATAAACCTAACGAAGGAAGTGAAAGACCTATACTCAGAAAACTACAAGACACTCCTAAGAGAAACTAAAGAGGACACTAACAAATGGAAATGCATCCCATGCTCTTGGCTAGGAAGAATAAATATTGTCAAAATGGCTATGCTACCTAAAGCAATCTACAGATCCAATGCAATCCCTATGAAAATACCAACAGCTTTCTTCAATTAAATGGAACAAATAGTCCTAAAATTCATATGGAACCACGAAAGACCCGAATAGCCAAAACAATCCTGAGAAGGAGGAATAAAACAGGGGGAATTACGCTCCCTGACTTCAAGCTCTACTACAAAGCCACAGTAATCAAGACAATTTGGTACTGGCACAAAAACAGACCCACAGACCAGTGGAACAGAATAGAAAATCCAAACATCAACCCAAACATATACAGTCAATTAATATTTGATAAAGGAGCCTTGGATATACAATGGGGATGACAGCCTCTTCAGCAGCTGGACAGCTGTTGGAGAAACTGGACAGCTACATGTAAGAGAATGAAACTGGACTACTGTCTAACCTCATACACAAAAGTAAACTCAAAATAGATCAAAGACCTGAATGTAAGTCATGAAACCATAAAACTCTTAGAAAAAAACATAGGCAAAAATCTCTTGGACATAAACATGACGACTTCTTCATGAACATATCTCCCTGGGCAAGGGAAATAAAAGCAAAAATGAACAAGTGGGACTATATCAAGCTGAAAAGCTTCTGTACAGCAAAGGACACCATCAGTAGAACAAAAAGACACCGTACAGCATGGGAGAAGATATTCATAAATGACATGTCTGATAAGGGGTTGACATCCAAAATATATAAAGAACTCATGCACCTCAACAATCAAAAAGCAAAGAATCCAGTTAAGAAATGGGCAGAGGACATGAATAGACACTTCTCCAAAGAAGAAATTCACATGGCCAACAGGCACAGGAAAAGATGCTCCACATCGCTAATCATCAGAGAAATGCAGATTAAAACCACAATGACATATCACCTCACACCAGTAAGGATGGCCAACATCCAAAACACAAGCAACAACAAATATTGGCAATGATGTGGAGAAAAGGGAACCCTTCTACAGTGCTGGTGGGACTGCAAATTAGTTCAACCATTGTGGAAAGCAGTATGGAGGTTCCTCAAAAAACTCCAAATAGAAATACCATTTGACCCAGGAATCCCACTCCAAGAATTTACCCTAAGAATGCAGCAGCCCAGTTTTAAAAAGATATATGCACCCCTATGTTTATTGTAGCACTATTTACAATAGCCAAGAAATGGAAGCAACCTAAATGTCCATGAGTAGATGAATGGAAAAAGAAGATGTGGTACATATACACAATGGAATATTATTCAGCCATAAGAAGAAAATAAATCCTACCATTTGCAACAGCATGGACAGAGCTAGAAGGTATTATGCTCAGTTAAATGAGCCAGCAGAAGAAGACAAGTATCAAATGATTTCACTCATATAAGGAGCATAAGAGCAAAGAAAAAAACTGAAAGAACAAAACAGCAGCAGACTAACAGAACCCAAGAATGGACTAACAGTTACCAAAGAGAAAGGGACTGGGGAGGATGCATGGGAAGGGAGGGACAAGGGGGAAAAAGGGGCATTACGATTAGCAGACGTAATGTTGGGGGGGGGCATGGGGAGGGCTGTACCACTCAGAGAAGACAAGTAGTGATTCTATTGCATCTCACTACGCTGATGGACAGTGACTGTAATGGGGTAAGTGTGGGGAACCTGATGAAGTGGGGAGTTTAGTAACCATAATGTTGCACATGTAACTGTAGATTAATGATACCAAAATAAAAGTAAATAAATAAATAAATTACAGTGTACTAAATAAATGTTAGTTTTCTTTTCTTATACATTCATTACTGACAGATTTTAAAAATATTTTTGACAAAGCTTCTCAAAGGCCATGGGACAATTATTATTTTTGCCATTCATTATTAAAAATGCTGAGAATGATTTCAGCTTATACATCTGTTTTTATATCGCACCACTATATGAGGGGAAGACTGCCAATATGTATATAAATGTGATAAATATAAGAAAAGCATAAAGATATGCAAGCCAATGACAAATAACAAGTTTGGCATATTATATTTCCTTCAGAATATATGGAAGAGGCAATATGATTAATAACAGATACACAGTGAGCTCCAACTGTATTTTGTAATGTTTTTAGTGTTTTCTCTCCTGGTGGTCATCTGAAAATTATTTGATTACTGTATACCTTTTTATAAGTTGCAATATCTTATTAGAAGAAAAAGCAATAATAACCATGTCAAAAAGAAATAATGTTTTCCTACAAAGTGTAAGCAATAACAGAAAACCTGGAAAATATAACAGGCCCCTTGACTTCGGTTGTCAGTCTTAGAAATGCAGTGCAAAATTGTCAAGAGAAATATGAGCTTCTGGAAAGCTCACTGTTTCTTTGATTATAGGTTGCTAATAGTAAGGAAATAAAACTGTACCTGCTCACCTAACGCCTTCTGTCCAATTTACAGGCTATTATATGATTTCAAGAACTAACCCTGTGGTTGAACTCAGGAGCCCTCTCAAAGCACATCAGATTTTATGGTCTTTAAGACGTCTGCCATGAGGAGCGCCCTGTAAGGGCAGTAGAAAGATTTCAGTACCCTGGTGCTGGCTCCCAACAATGCTATGAAGGAATCGCAGACATGAGAACCAAAACATGCACAAACTCCAGCAAGTCTGCTGGTTGTCTCTCACAGAGCTTAGTCTGCACTGGGGAATAAGGGAATTTCCTGTGTTACTAAAGCCAGTGTCAAACCTGTGTTCCCAGAGATTAGGTGGGGGTTGCACTTTTACAGTTCAATATTATTTTCAGCCAGAAGTACATGTGAATCTGTCATTTCAGGGTCTTAGATGAAGTCTAGCTTCTAATGAGATGGATGGTTTCTATACTGTCAATGTAAAAGATCGCTTACAGTGGAGAATATCCTACTTTCTACATAAGCAGCACAATTTATTTATCTGAACTTTAGAGAATAAGATATTTCTACTGTGACAGACTGCTGAGCCAATTGAAGTAATCCCCTAAGCCCAATGAAAAAGCCCCATATTTTCTGAATTTGCTGTTTTATTGAGAGCACTTAGATGTCTTTTGAAATACGGGTTTACGTAGTGAAAACATGGCACCACTTTCCATCAGTAGCCTCACAGGAAGAGGTATTAAACACTGGCATGGGTGAGGCAGGCCTGGAGCCTGTGCCGATGCCGTCAGTGTTGCAAGAGCATCTCCGTCATTGAGCTTTCTTTCCTAAATAATGTTTTTGTAAAAACTGCTCTCAGAAGTGACCTTTCCTTCTATTTATATAAGGCAAATCAGAGGTACAGATGAGTCTTCATAAACACGGCTAGACATAATAGTTTATGAAGTATTAGCTGAAATGTTCTATATATTCTTATGAGCCAAGGACCTGGTGCTCAGTGAAGCTTAGCCGTGGCTTGAATGCACAAATTACTGTGAGCATCGACTCAAAAATTGAGAGAAATTATTTGAATAGCTCACTTTCATGAAAGAACAGAATGTGATTTGAGATTTCTCGCATCAACTCTGCTTCGTTTCCTTAGGAGCACATGTTAAACCAAACAAGCCAAAGACAAAAAAGCAAAAATCTTCAGCATTAGCCACCTAGTATAAAGTCTGTAAGCTGATTCAGGTCTTCTTTCTCTGGGACATGCGAGTTCCTCTTCAGCTTATTGGGACACAGTACAGGCTTATTTTTCACAGAACCGTTTTTCTTGTTTTCTGTGGGGTTACCAGCTTTCCGATGTTGCTGACACAGGTCTCTCTGTGCCTGGGCCCCACCCTGGGCTATCAGAAACCTCTGTGCTCCGAGTGGGTGACTTAGAGACAATGAATGTGGAGATTCACCAGTACTGTTCATATTTTTGTGTTCCATATTGTGTTTTGTTTTCCCCAGATCACAAACGTGTAGGATTTTTAACAGTGATACAGACTAGATCAGCGCTGTGTGGAAGGGGTTACAGACGCTGGTGAGAAGCCACTGAAAGCAATCATTTCCTAGGGGACCATGGACCCCCAGGAGAAACACCCCTACGGGATTATAGTGGCTCAGGCTAAACCATGTTAGGGAACCACAGAATCAAAACAAAGGTCTGTAGAGTAACGAAGCAATACTGAATCACGCTGGACTCCTGAAGCAGGCAAACACACTCGTCGGAAAGCCAGAACCCTCAGAAGCGTATTGGCTCATTCGGATCAATTCAGGACGAAGCCCTCTGAGGATCATATACTCCTAAAATAAGACTGAGCTTCTGAGGGAAGACATTTGTAAGATGCTGTTTCACCTTTAGCCCCAGTCTTCAGTTTATGACATCTGCGCCTTCCTCTTGATGTCACTGAGCCATTCCGAAGCCCTGCAGCACCTCCCTGTCCCCTGAGCGGCTGCAGGGCTGCGGGAACACACCACACACACAAGGCGTTTGCTGGAGCTTTGAGACATGCCACGGTCTCATGAAGGAGGAGGCCCTGAAGACAGCGTGGCGGTCCCTGCTCTCCACCTTGGGCCTCCCCGTGGAGTCGTCGGGAGAACCACAGCAGAGTTTCAGGTCTGTTTCGGAAGGTTGGGTCCTCCCGTACACAAATAAATGGAAACCACTCCAAGGATGGTAAGATACCAAGAAACCGTAAATGGAAATATGGGGATACACCCAAGGAAAACAGAACTCAGTCCATTTAGGAACATTTTCCTCCCGATAAGAAAGCAGAATTCAGCACCTTAATTTATTTCCTGACTCACATATACTTGCTTCCTAAGCTGTCTGGATTAGCTAAGGAAGAGGAGATAGACGTTCAATGAACAATTCTTCCCCGTGACAGGCTGACAGGTGCTCTTTCCATGTGGCTCGCTTTCTTCCCGTCTGAAACACTGAGCATAATTTGAGTTCTATTTAAAAATGGAAACAAACTATAACTAATAACAAGCTTAGAGGTTAGAAGAGAAAACATTTCTGTGATGAAAGATTGAGCATTTTTAGTTAAATTTTAAAGAACAGCGGCCAAGAAAGCCCTGTTTGTTTATAACGTTTTAAATGGCTCCACATGAAAGAAAGAAAGAAAAAAAACTGCTGTAGGAAATGAAGGGACCTCATCTAAAGGGCAATGAACAAAGTTTCTCGTGTTTCATAAGAAGTACTCATATTCATTGGAAACTTTGCACGAGGACTGATAGAATGAACATAGGGTATTACTAGCTGTGTTCACGGAATTGAGCTTTCCTTGTTATTGTTTTTGAGTTAAAAGGCTATTTTAATTCTATCATAGGCTAAGAAAAATTTCTGTGGTAACAAGTCGAATGAAACACTATACAGTTTATGTAAACTAGTCAGTTGAGAAATAGCTTTTAAAAAATACAAGACATAATTACATACTAAAAACTATGTTCTGGAGTTGGCATAATGTTTGACAAATTTGGAATTTTGTAATGTTTGCTTCATCATGGTTCAAAGCAGCAGTGCTTATATTAAGCAGGCAGTACACACACTACATGCAAAAACATCTTGTCTACTTGTTAAAAGATGAATTTATTGATAAACTATGTACCATCATTTCATTTGCTCTATTTCTAATTTACTCCTGTAAACATTTTAGTATCTGATGTTATTTCATTGAATGAACTTGGGCAAATTACCATAAGTCCTTTACAGAATCAATTACTACGTCACTTAGATTTGTAATAGATGTTTTTGTTACCTTAATTCAAGAAATATGGGTATAAAATCTTGACTGAGCAGAGTATTTATGTGAGGCACTGTCTTAGGCATTGGGGATACAGAGATAAAAAAGAAGTAGTTTTTACTGCCAAGAAGCTAATTGTCTAACTATTATCTTAATTAGGGAAACTCCTAAGAATGAAATCTCTTAATAAGGCAACGAATCGTAAAAGGGGAGAAATCATTACCCACAAATTTAATAATTTAAGAAGTTTTGGGAAGGACAGTGGCTAGCCATATAAAACAATTAAAATAAAACAACAAGGTTTTTACATACACTCATCTAATGGGATGGGCAGTAGGAACCATCCTGGGGAAAGAGGGAGTGTCTCTTCAGTTCTGTAGAATGCCTTTCTCCCCAATCTTGCCTTTTGGTGCCCTTGTGAATTCTCAGTGGTACCTTCACCCCCAACTTTGGTTCCCTAGACCCTCTCCTCAATAATTGAATCAGAGAGGAGGAATGATCACTGTACTCCTTGGGATTAAATTTAGGGTGAATAAATTTCAGTCAATATGTTAGCAAAATTTTTTTCTCTAATATTGGAATGAAAAACTTTTTATAGGTTAGATTTCAGATATTAGCAAGCAGCTAGGAAGTATCACAGGTTGGGAGAAGCACCCAGGAAGCATGTCCAGTACCAACTCCAGTCTTTAGTCATTCTGACCTCACCCCTTCGGGGTGCCTGGGATGAGACTAGGTTAGAAGGATCTGTGTGCTGTAGACTGTGGGCCACCAGGCTAGTGCGCAGAGCTTCCTTCGGAAAGATACATGGCATCTGAAGCTCCTTGACGACTCACTCCAGAAGCTAGTGAGTATCGGGCCTTCTTTACCCACTTCATCCAAAATGTAGGAAGTGCCCTGTCCATCTGCTGTATGAGCAAAGGCTGGTGCACTGACATGGCCCCCAAGTTTAATTCAAATATGCCTTTCACTCTTCTCTCCCACAAATGGCATTTTTGGTTGTATGTATTTACCTTTCTATGAACACACAGTAACCACTCCTAATTCTTAAAATTAAATAACAATAGCAACGCTAACAACGTCATTTGAGCTCCCTCCAAGCCAAAACCATTGTGCGAAGCTCTGCAGCAGATACAGTAATGAACAGGAATGGCTCCTGGCCTCACAAGCACTTAGATTCCGGTGAAGGAACCAAGGTGTTGAGCTCAGTCTGAAGATCCTAAAGTGTAATATTGTATTTTTACAATTATTTTTTCCTCTGACCCAATCAATATTTTGGGCAAAAGTAGGTGTGTCATTTAAATGAATCTTATTGGCTAACTAAAGGTTTTTTGTTTTTTTTTTTTAAGAGAAAGGAGTACCACAACAAGTGAATAATAAATGTTGGTCTCCAAAGCTGGCATTCTTATCTTGGGCATGACGTATGACCTTCAAAGTGTTTCAAATCTCTCTGGAATTATATGCAAGATTTGCATGTGTAGAAAAACTTGCATTTTCTGGCAATGGGGATCCTAGATAAAGGAAGGTACTTGACTTCAAGAGAAGGTAAAGATCTATTGAAATGCTTGTTCTAAATATATATTCAGTCTATCAGAGCTTTATGAAATTCTTGTTAAACATTGTGTTGTCATTTTGAAAAAGTGTATGCTTTTTATCTTCCCACCATGAAAAGACATATGTGGCTATGAAAAGATATATGGGTTAGATGTGGGAACCCAAGGAGAAAACATAGTTAAGCTATCAAACTATAAGTATGTTGCAGAAATTTGGAGATGCTCTGCTCTTCTCATAATAATTAACCGCAGCTAATTATAGCGTAGAAAGATAGCATCAAGCTGTGGAGAAAGAACTTGTGAACTTAATGATCTTTTTTAGTAGCAAAATCATTTTTTCAGGAATAGACTTTTACGTATAAGATAATATATTTAATAAAAAATGTACAGACAGAAAATGCCATCCATTTGGAAACCCATGATTATAAGTGTGATGAATAATTAAGCTGATTTCTACACGAGCTAATGGATGAAAGTTATTTAATGGCTGAATTATTAGAAATAATAATGTGAAAATAGATCAGAGAATCTTACAGAAATATTTTGTAACTCTTCCATATGCTCTGATAAAAACACTTTATTTAAAAAAATCTTTCTCACAACTAGTACTTAGCTGGCCTTGTAGATACACTGCTTATCAAAAAAGAACAAATCCTCATTAATTCTAACCACATTAGTGCATAGCTTTACTATGACCCAAATATATATATATATATATATATATTTTTTATATATTTATGTCTCAATTTAACTTCATATAAACAGCAACTCAAGAAAGAGGAGTCCTGAAATTTTATGTCATGTTATTCTTTAACTGGCAACTCTAATTATTGCAGTTCTGACATTTACGATGAAGTTCTCTTATAGTTCAAAGCACATTGATCAAAAGATAGTAAAAAATGAATTTTAAGACTAATGAACTTGGTGTCGATGATGACAACGACCTGATGGGACCTTCCAGGCAGTTGCTCTGGGCCCCTGCCCTCAGAGTCCCTCCTATGAAGTCTGTTCAACACTACTTAGCGCCTTGTTCCAAGCAAAGCGCTGAGCTGAGTGCAGGGTTGCAAGGCCAAGGCCCATGAGACACAGATGTGGGGCTCAGAGAGCTGGGGAGCTCTCTGGTAGCTCCTCTTCTTGGCTGAACTAACTAGACATTTCTTGACCACTGAAGCAGGTTTGAAATGTGTCACCCCCACATTGCTGTCCATCCAGAATTGCAGACTGGACTGTGTTTGGAAATGGGATCTTTGCAGAGGGAATTAAGGTAAGAATCAAGACGAGGCCATGCTGAATGAGGGGGAGCCCCAAATCCAGTGAGTCTCCTTAAAGAGGAAGGACTGCACAGACACAGAGGAGACAGACGGCCATGTGAAGACAGGGCCAGGGCTTGGGGATATGCTGCCGTGAGCCAGGGAAGAGACTCACCAGTATCTGGAAGAGGTAACAAAGGAAGATCCGTGCCTTCTGGGGCAGCAGGGCTCTGCTAATACCTGAAGTTTGGGCTTGCGGCCTCCCGAGTGAAAGTAAAATTCTGCCTGTTTTAACAGCGTGCTGGTGGTTATCTGCTAAGATAGCTCCAGGAAGCTGATACAGCTATTATCTTCTCTGCATGTTTGCAAGCCCTCAGAGAGCCACAGATCTCTAGAATCTGGGGGATACTACAATGTGGTCAGGGAATCTTTCTCTTCTTATACAAAAGGACTAGGTTTTCCTGCTGTGGGTCTGGTAAAGTCTTGCTAAGCTGTAAAATCTATGAGTATGGGTTCTTGGAGCCAGACTGCCTGGGTTAGAGCCCAGCTCTGTCATTGACTATGTGACTTGAAGCAAATTACTGAATCCCTCTCCATTCTCGAATTTTCCATAGGTAAAATAGGGATTTCCATATGTATAATATTACCTTCTTCACAGAATACTTGTGAGGATTAAAGGAGTTAATCTGTGAACTGTTTAAACTTCACCTGACACATGTCAGATATTTTACAAAGTTATCTATAACCATGATTAGGCTATTATTATCACATGGTCATTGTTATCCTTTCTGGGTTTCTCCACAAAGGCTTCCTCACCTCAGGAGGGGACAGGGTGACCTGCAAACAGCGCACAGAAGCCTGCCAGGAAATGAGCTTGGTTTTCCTGTCAGGAGAACTCTCTCCTCTCAAATGCACCGCTCTGCAGGGTGGAGACTCTACATTAAATTAGATCACCTTTGCCTTTGCCCTTTCAACAGTTTGTAGCTGTCCTTTGCTAACGAACACAGCCTGTTCCTCTGGGAGCTGCAAGGCCCACTGCGTTGTGCCTGCTTTCTCTGGTTAGGCAGAAAGTTGCTGTGTTCAGTGTTCAGGGCTGCCAGAGAGAGTGCCACAGGCTGGGTGCTTAGGTGCACAGAAGTTTACTCTCAGCATTCTGGTGACCAGAAGTCCAGGTGTTGGGAGGGCTGCTTTCTCCTGAAGGCTCTGAGGGAGAACCTGTTCCTTGCCTGGCTTAGCTTCTGGAAGTTGCCAGCAATCCTCTGAGCCCATACCCTGCATCAGGGCAACTCCAGCCCTTCCCTGTGTGTCTGTGTCTGTTTTCTCTTCTTATAAGGACACTAGTCACACAGGATTAATGCTCACCTGAATCTAGTACAACTTCATCTTTACTTGATCCGTCTGTAGACCCTATTTCCAAATAAGGTGACAATCACAGGCACTGGGACTTAGGACACCAACATATCTTTTTTGGGGGACATGATACAACCCACAGTTGTCACCATATATAATGAAGCAAAACACAAAAGCCAGCAGCCAACAACAGTTTGACACATTATTAAAGATACTAAAACGCTATCTTTCTCTGAGAGTCTCCACACAGTTAAGTAAAGCTTGTCTAGAATTAGTATTTTTAAAAAATCTTAAAAGGAAAGATTTCTATTAGGGGAGACTGACAATAGTTTTGAATGTGTGTATTTATGTTCTATCGTTCTGGATCTACTATAAGCATTCACCGAATTACCTCATTTTCTTTATTAGCGATGCTCCTTCAATTTTTGAAAAAACATACTGGAGAAAGATAAACTGCAGGAGCACAGATCTTTGAAACTTAATGTCAGAGTCCTCTCTTCCTCCTCTGTCTGGCTCACAGGCTCCCGGTTGCCTGGAGAGTTTCTTCACCTCTTGGCTTAGCTTTGGCTGGTTCTTCTGGTTCCAAGGCAGCTCTTATTTTCTTACTTGAGATATTTATCCAACTGCTTATTCTGGGTCATGTACACATTTTTCTACAGGAACATTTTGCTTCTGTTTGTTTGGGCTACTTATTGTCTTATCTACTCCCCTGCCACCCTCTGCACCAATCCCCATGGGATATGACCTCTATCCATTCTCTCTGCCCTTCCTTCAAGATCTCACCCAAGGTGAGGGCCGCACCTTCGCTTTTCCCCTTGTATGCTTCCTTGTAAAAACATGCGCCTTCTCATCTCTCTGTCTTATTCTGAACTAGGTTATAAACTCCTTGATTGAAAAACCATCAGCCATGTCTCTGTGTCTGCAGCCTGTCACAGGGCTTTGCATATAGCTGGCACTCAAAATACGTGTACCATCGACGACTGATTCTTTTGTTCACCTCAGACTGTAATTTACTATTTCTGAATGATTTTAATTTGACAGAAATAGTAATGGCTGCATTTAGCAATTTGCATTTAAGCTTAATTCATATTCATTTTACAAAACTGAAAGGTTTAAAGAATTTTTATTCTTTTAGTATAGTACTTATAACTACCATTACTGAGAACTTACTGCCTCAGTCACTGTTTTAAGCTCTTTACATACATTTGTCTCATTTTGTCCCCATAGCAACCTCTTGTACGAAGCATAATTATCTCTGTTTTACAGATGAGGAAATCGAAGCTTAGTGAAATTAAATACATTTCCCAATGTTGCACTGCTGATAAATGGAAACTTTGAGCCTAGGTCTGTCTGCCACCAAATGTGCCATTGTTGGCCGGAGTTTCTATAATTTCCCTGTGATAAAAAATCTTCTAGAAAACTTCTTGAAAACAGAGTCTTGGGCTCTACTCTCGATACTGTGAATCAAAAATCTCTGGGGAGGCTGGGAATCTGCATTTTGGCAAGCAACCCAAGGCATTTTTTTGATCAAATTTAGAAAACACTCAGCAATATGATGTGGCTTACCATTATTTGTAAGTCCCTGCGTTGACTATTTTCCCATATACAGTTTGATTTTCACCACTCAAGTGTTCCTTGAGTTACAACCTACCACTGAAGCAAGGCTTGTAGGTCCGGTTCACACTCAAAGGATATGCAGGGGCTGACTGACCTTGGCCTTTGCCCAGGTCTCAGGAACACGGGTGTGACCTCTGCATCCCGAGAAGGGCCCCACACTTGGCTTAATGCTGTGCTGTTGTCGTTTGGAGATTCCTGATACTTTCTTGGCCGGGCGTCCTGTTTCCATTTTGCACTGGGCTTTGCAAATTACACAGTCAGTTCTGCTCGGGAACCTGGTGCAGCAGAAACCAGGCCAAGAGATACGAAGGACCTGCTCGAGGGAAAGCAGCACAGCCTCTGTCCTCCTCTCTGGTTTTCAGATCAGGGGAAGGGCTGTCTGAGGCGGGGAGAAGTCAGGGTGTGAGGTGAGAGTGCAGCAACGTGTGGAGCTGTAGATCTCTGTGGGATACAGTCCCGTGCAGGGAAGCAGAGGAGAACGGCGAGGGGCAGCCCTGTCATGCTGGAGAGGAGCAGCTTTGAGTCCATGGATGGAGAGAAAAGGGAGAGGCTCCTGTCACCAGCGAGTGAAGACAGCAGATCTGGCCGCTTGTCCTCGAGAAGGCCCGTTCACGAGGCCGGCGGGCGGCTGGCGCCTGGGCCCTTAGGTTCGGGCAAGGTGAGCTGAGTAACTCCTAGAAGAGGCTCCCTGTGCCTGAACTGCTGGCACAGATGATGTGATTTGCGCTGAACTCCTGCTTTTCGTCTGAGAGCCTGGAGTCTGAGGCTGTGCCAGGCAGGGACGCCCAGGTGACGAGCTCCCAGTAAACCCCTGGGTCTCTAGTGAGCTCCCTGGTTGGCACGCCCACTGTCCCAAACCGGCAGAAGGGAGCCAGCAAGCTCTCGGGCCCTTTTTATAAGGGCACCAATCCCACTCCACCTAGTGACCCAATCACACTGAGGGTAGGATTCCAGCATGCTGATGTGGGGGGGACACAAACATTCATTCTCTAGCCCTTACTTTCCTCAGGCGTCTTCACCTAGCCCTCAGCGCCTGTACTTCCGTGCAACTCTCGACACACTACCTCCCTCGGACGATAAGCATTAAATCCTAAGTTGTAAATGACTAATATTTAACTGGTGGACTAGAAAAGAGACACAGTTATAGGTGACAGAAAAGGGGGGCGGTGAACGTGCCACTCATGAGATCTCGAGGTGGAACGGGGCACTTTGGCGGGTGTGGCACACTCATCTGCTTTGTGGCTCTCACGGGCTACACCCAGGCCTGGTGAGGATGTGTGGACCCCCGTGAAGGCAGGCTCACTGAGAACTACTAATAGGCTTCCACCTCATTCTGTAGTGTGTATTAGGCTTGAGGTAATGCAGCTGTACCTCTCTTTGAAATACTATTATTTTAGTTTTTTTGCCAGGAAGAAAAATTGAGATTGTACTATGTTTCAGAATATACTCTAAAGTTAAAAATGTGAAAGAATGAAACCGATGAAGTAAGCCTCTAAGTGCACCCCAATATGCAGACAACACAGGCTACAGAGCATTTCCAGTATCACAGAAAACCACTAGGTAGCACACGTGTCGAATGATGCCGACAGACAGTGCTGGCTCAAGGGACTCTGTTTCTCCCCGTGAGGGGAGCTGCTCTCAGACAGGAGGGCTCTATCTTAGCTTCTGTATGGTTTTTTTGGATGAAAAAGCATGAAATGATCCTGAAAACACTAGCACAGAAGGCCATAGATTCCAATTGATTACTGAACTCTCTTATTACACCTACATAGACCTGTTCTGAATTTGAAATTAATTTAATATTTCAACTTTTCACTGAGAAAGCTTATTCTTTTCCCCCTTGAGACAAAGCCCTAAACTATGGATTTTGAGCCCAGGACGGAGCCAGCCTGGTTGGGACACAGAGCATTCTTGGAGCTGACCTCAGTGTATCCCCTCCCCACAGCCCAGTTGCTGCCAGGGCATGTGGGAGAGAGGTGCTCTGACTTCTTCTCGCATCTTGCCTTCCTCCTGGTTTCCTACTACACAGATCTCAAGCAGTTTTGAGACCCAAATTGGGGTGACCATGGGGTTAAGGTGGGCTCAGGATTGAGGTGA
This sequence comes from Phataginus tricuspis, assembly GCA_029783875.1. Taxonomy (NCBI): domain Eukaryota; kingdom Metazoa; phylum Chordata; class Mammalia; order Pholidota; family Manidae; genus Phataginus; species Phataginus tricuspis. The sequence continues at coordinate 82,049,477 of JAQQAC010008880.1, read as the reverse complement.
CTGTAGCAGCAGTAAATACAAATGCTAAATTCTAGGATAGGCATGTCTGCTTGTGCGTGTGTGTGTGTGGGGGGTGTTTGCGAGTACAGGGTGGAGACTAGGTTCCCTTATTTTAAGGTAAGTGTGATCCACTGTTTTCCTTGGTCCTCCGGCAGGAGGTCCTTGCAAAGGGAAGTAAATAGGTAGGGTGGAGGCCTGGGAGTCAGAAAAATGGTTGAGGAGTTTGCTCACGAATAAAATGTCCTAAGAATTGGCATTCCAAACTGAGATGCTTTCGTTGGTGTCTCTTACTGTATCAAACATACTTCGTGTATTTGTAGAGTCATACGACAAAGTCTGGGTTTGAATCCGCCCACAAAGAAACGACCAGTTTCAGATACAACATGGTCACCCAAGGCTCAGGGAAGGATCAAGAGCTCATTCTCCTCCTCAACCCCAGAGAGGAGCTGTGAAGTCTGCTTTAAAACAGAGCCTACCTGAACTACAACCTTAGTCCCTGTCAGTATTCAAGACACAAGCAGCTTCTTTCTGGGGTCATCAGCATCAGCCAGGAAAATTGACAGTTTTGCAGGCAAAGAAACACCCAAACATAATTTTGGTGCACCAAACTATCATTATACTTTATAAAGGATGCATTTGTTTATATAAAACAAAGACTTTATCTCCTTGAAATACATAAGTAAAGGATAAAAAAGATACATAAGAAATAAAAGGCATCAGAGTATCTTCTCAGATCTCATTCTTGGGTCATGTTCTCTTTTCATAAATTCAATTCCAAGGTGTCAGGTTATTTAATAAAGAGGTGCTAGCTTTTTGCTTTCTGGTGTTTTTTGTTTTGTTTTGTACAGAAAAAACAGGCAGCCAGGGCTAACTTAACATCTTTGGTCAAACCATAAAAGTAATCATGACAACGATGACAAAAAAAGCCACCTTAGCTTCCTGAATCAGCCACAGTGTCCTCTCAGGTGTGACAATGACAAGGAAAACCAGAGCCGAAGATTTGAGATAGACACATCTAGTCACAAATCTGAGAAGACCAGCAAAACATTTCTGTTAAGTAACAGGCCATTTTTAAGTTCAAGTTCGAATTTGCATCCCACTCAGCGTAACAGAATTAAGTTGGAAATGTCTAAGCACCATAGAAAAAAATTGGTTAAGATAATCTGCTAGAATTAAATTAAGGCATACTAAACGCATCAGATGTAGGTGCTACAGAAAAGGTTGTCTGGCCACTTCATTGTCTGAAACTTGAATAAGACAAGAAAAACCCTGAACAGAAGATGCACAGGTAGGATCTTAGCGGGCACACACGTCCTTCAACAAAAGACCACTCTACCCTTGCTGAGTCTGGTTTTTCTATTCCCACTGAAGGACTGAGAGAGATTCAGGATTAAATGTCTTCTAGCACCTGATGTTTTCTCCCTTTCAGGTGGCTTGAAGGTATTCATTTACATTAGACAACTGACTTTTGGACTAGCTCAAAGATAAAAATGTATGGATGGAACGGGGGGGGGTGTCTCCTTTTCTTTTAAATTTGGGACTGTACACCTAGTTCCAAAAAGCAGTTTGCATGCCAAGAGGTAGATACAAATTCAATTGCACTGCTTCCCATTGCATAGATGTGGTGAATTTTGAATTAGGACTTATTTGAAAGATAGCGCTACAAATCTTACATAATGTTGCGACAGTTTAGTCCAAGTTTTGCTTTATGCTGATGGTTGTACTAAGATGGCTACCACAGAACTGCCAACAAACTTCAAGAAGAGGATATTTTAAAAGTTTTCTTCAATAAAGTTCCTGAGTTTCCAAGGCCTGAATGTAGTTAGGATTGTAGAAAGAAGTTTTATGAAAAGCCAAGTAGGTATCGTAAAATAGGTGAACCGGAACATGGGTTTAATTATGCTAGAGTGAGGAAGTTTATAGCTCATAGTTTAGCAGCCTAACAATAGGTCTGAAGTACTGACTAATTGTAATTTTGTCAGTAATAACCTTGAGACATGGATAAACAAAAGTGTGGAACAGTCTGCTTGGATCTCTGAAGGAGGAGGGGGGTTAATCTAATTTAGATTAAACAATGAGTTCTATAAATTTAATACCTCCCATGCATCCTAATTTAGAAATGCCAGAGAAAATATTAAAACTTTGCAAGAGTTTTTTAAATTCTTAATTTGAAGTTAATCATCAGATTCAAGGGATTTTCAAGGTACAAAGGAATGAAAGTTTTCATTTAGCTAAAATGGGTAAATGTGCAAAAATCTTGTTGAGGTTAAAAATAGTTGTGCATATAAATCAAGTGATAGCTTCTCTCCTGGACACTATAGCAATTATTGTCTGCATAAGTTTTCTGCAATCTGTCATGAAGTGTCTCGTGGCACTGTCTCCATTGTTAGTCTAAAATGCTTATTTAAATCTTTTGTAATTATTTAACCATTCATGTTCATTTAACGAATGTGTATTTGAGCATCTCCATATGGCGGGCACTGCCCTTGGCCCTGGGACATAGATCTCTGCCTGAGTTCCCATCTGCTGCTGGGGGTGAGGGCAGAAACAGTGCAAACAGAGGAAAGACAGGTGGCTATGTGACAGTAATTTATCTGGTCTTTGTCCCAAGTCCCTGGGATGGGGCTTCCTGACCCTTGGAATTTCCTGAGGGATAGAAGTGTCTCTGTTATTCACGGCAGGGTTCATGGCTTTTGTTAATGAGGTGACTCACCTACTTAGTTTCAAGATGGGGGTGAACATGCCAGGAAGCCCAGCCATGGAAGTAGAGGACCGGGGCTTTGACTGTGACTTATCAGCCCCATCTCTAGGGAGAAGAAGGAAGAGAAGCTGTGTAGGGAAAAATGGACGGTCCGTGGCCAGGATCCTCACCTGATCCTAATTACTCACCCACTGTGCATGTGCAATGATGTAATACTGAGCCTACTGCACTGGTGCCTGCTTGCATACCTGTTGGTGATAAGCTATTATTGCCTATGTTGCTATGAAAAGAGCTCTGCCCAGTATTAAGACAGAGAAGAGCAGAGGCTGGAGTGGAGGCAGAGACAGAGGGACTTGCTACTTGCAGACTGCCCTGGAGGCAGACGGCATTCTGTCGCTTGACCTGCCACCGGTAGAGAATAAAGTTTGGTATAAGCCTGTTTTTACCCTCAATGTTCCGCTGTCATTTTTCTGTCACACCGAATCCAGAGTGAACTTGCTGGGAACTGAGACCTTCTTCAGCCTGGAGCTATAGGCTGGCAACTGAATTTGATTATGTGGCCTATGATTTATTCAACCATGCCTACAAAGTGAAACCCCACTAAAAGTCAGGACACCCGAAGCTTGGTGAGTTGGCTGGTGGATGACAGAGTTTGATGTGCAGGGATGGTACTGTATCCTTACCCACGAGGAGAGGACATGGGAGCTCCATGTTTGAGACCACCCCTCAGACTCCCCTGTGCATCTTTTCTCTCAGCTAGTCTCTGCAACCTTTATAATAAACCTTCTTAAGTATAGTGCTTCCCTGAGTTCTGCGAGTCATTCTAGTGAATTATTGATCCTGAGGGGATACTGGGAAATGCCAAATGTGTGAGAGGAGCAGGTGGCTTGGGAACCCTCCAAACTTGTGGTCCATGTCTGAAGCACAGGCAGCTTTGTTAGGGACTGAAATACATGCTAACTCCGAGCAGTCAGGGTTAGGATCACAGAGATAATTTCAGAGAGCCAGAGTAGGCCTAACTCTTGTGCAGTGCAGACAGAGCACTTGCAAAGTTCAACAGAGGAACCCAGCTATGAGGATTAAATTTACAGAACAAAGTCCTTCTTCCTGTGTCTGGGATCCTGTCACTTCTACAGAGGGCCAAGTTCAGGGACAGGATAGGCACCCAGGGAAAGGACAAAATGGAAGCAGGACTCACTCAGCCAGACAGTGCTCCTTTGTGGGACCTGATGACTCTTCCAGACATAAGCAGTATTTGAAAGGACAGGTAGGAGAGTCATTCACATGCACACAAATACCATATCTATCGTAAAACAGAAATACCTTTTCTTCCCCAAACTGTATCTAATTTTACTCCCCATTTCTGCAGTGGGTTTGCAGCTAACGGCCAAACAACAGTGAAGAGCTGAGCTCCCCTGTGCAGCCGGGTACTTCTAGTTGCTCAAAGTCACTCGGGAGTCCAGAAGAGAAGGCTGGGCTTCCTTCTCAACCTCCCCTACAGTGGGATCTGGAACTGCCCTGAGCTATGCCCCAAGGGCTCAATCCTTTACTAGGAATTGGCCTAGGCTTTGATCCTGAAAATGTCACCATAACTGCTTGTTCTCAGAGCTACTCCCATTCCTCAGTTGGTAGTAGCCCTTGGCAATAGCAATGGAGGCTGGGACATGAAGGAAAAATAGAGGTTAATGGTTTCTATGCATCACTCCAGGGGTTTTTATCCCTTGTCTTCTTCCATCAACCAGAAACTGCCTAGAACTAGAAATAAAAAAAACAAAACAAAATGAAAACAAATCCCACAGAACTTTCTGCCATGGACCCCTCAGCCCTATGGGTGTGGGTCTTCTATCAGGGTTTCCAGACGGTTGATCTCACAGAGGGTAAGATTAAGAGCTCTGGTGCCACATTGCTGCACGGCTCTGCTGCTAGGCCGAGAGCCAAGGACAGAGCTCCAGGTCCAAGGCCCCTCTTTGCATCTCAACATTCATCTTCGCCGCAGGGAATTACTAAACATGAAAGCTCTGTCAAACTACCTCTCCATGGGCTCTGCCACCACCCAGGTGGGAGGCCCTGGGCCAGTCACTTTGCCTCCAGAGCCCCAGGTTCCTTCATCTGTAAAGTCAAAGAAAATCTGTCTGCATGACTTGATCTCTAAGACTTTTCCCCCATTGGAATGTTGTGATTCTTGTTTCTTGCTTTTAGCTATACTCGAGGCAAGTATATACAGCTGGATTTTGTGGGAAGAAATGGAGAAAAGACAAGAATTTGGAGCATCTTCTGAGGAAGTAATTACTGAGAGTGGTTAGATTTTATCGGTCCTAGGATTTGCTCCGGAACCATACAGATCTCCAGGCCCCTGCCTGAAACTTATTGGCGAACCAACTAATAAGCCTGGTTCTCTTTTCTCATTGGCACACTCGAGTCCAGGCTGTCACCTCATATGTGATGTTGGAAGAATCAAGAGAAAGCAAATGGAAGTGCCCCATTTACAGCCTGCGCACCAAGCCCTTCCCTCTCCATATCTTGCAAGCCTGAAGTGGCAAAGTAAAAGGAGATAAGCAAACGCTCTGCTCTTCCTTGGAGCCCAGGGAGGAGCTTCCTCTCCACAATCAAAATCACATCCTGAGCCCAGGGGACAGCTGCTGCTCTCTCCTCGCCAGGTCCCCACTCACTGCTCTGCGTGTGTTTCACACAGATGCTCACGAGAGATGGCACGGCCTACGTGTGCCGCTTGCTACACTCTGTGGAGAACAATGCTCATTTACACCCCATGGGAAATGTCTTATTTGTGGAGGAAAAAAACACGTACAGTCAGTTATTGCCTTGTCTTTCTTCGGAAGGGAATGGCTGGCTAAGGTCCTGGTTTGCGAAAGTCTTGCAGTAAAGACGGCACAGCCTTATAGGACTCAGGCGCACGGGATCACATTCCCAAAGAACAAAGGTCCAGTATCATCCGGACAGAACTCCATCACCATCTTACTGTTTCACCCTGGCTTTGTCTCTGCCCTCTGCGTGTTCCTGAACTGGATGGTTGTTTGCTTTACCTTTTCTTCTTGGCCTCTAGGACTCACTGCTAAGAAATTAAATTTACATCTTAAATGATCAGCATGGTTTGAGGGCTCTGCCTTCCTGTGCTTAGAGCCAGAGCCGAGTCTTCAAGTAACCCATTTTCCTTAAGTGCTTCTACCCAGGTGTCTGAAAACGCTTGCTTTTGTGGCAAACTTTCTCCAATTAACTGGTTAAAGTTCCTGTATCCCTAGAGGAGATATGGGAAATCTTTACCTCCTATGGCTAAGATAAAGCAATTATCTCCCAAATACTTATTTCTATAATTAGTCATATTTGCTATATATAGTACAGATAATACTTTCTACCTCCAAAACCCATAATATTTTGAATTAATGCCATAAAAGTTTAGCAACCCCCTCCAAGAATGATAATGTATTTAAATTTGAAAATAATTTCTAGTCTATCAGTGATTTTGATGACCCAAGAAGCTCTTTTTCTTCTCTCTGTGGACACCTGGTATGAGAGGGGGATTTGTGATTTTACCACACTTTTTATCATATCTAACCTTCCACCACCAGTCATACCTTCAGTTTCATTAAGATTTGAGGTTTCCATTTGACTGTTTGCAAAAAAAAAAAAAAAAAAAAATCTATACGGGCATAAGCATTTTACAGGCTATGGGAAGTGCAGCAGACCTGGGTGGGACTCACTGATTTTCTTTAGCATTTTGATTATATGGGTCTATGAGTGCCGATGAATCAAAGTAAAAGTGAAACTCAGCAGGCATGATGAAATCAACTGGAACCGCTGAAATGGGTGGGCGAGCCCCACAGAAATGGCTTCATTCTCTAAGGCTGGAGGATAGAAGTGGGGCCTAACGCACGACACCTTTCCTGGGCTGTCATTACTCAACACTTCAACTAGAGAAAGACATTTTCCAACAACGGATTTGGTTTTAAACTGGAGCTCTGCACAGACTTCAGTAAATGACACAAAGCATACCGATTTCCATAAATAACAGGATAAAGGCACTGTACCGCTTTTCAAGTTACAAAAATTGGATTTTAATCCCACCCAACATTCATGCTGTATTGGTAACTGGATGTGGGTGGATGGGGGTAGTGGCGGGCTAACACGCAAATGACATCGTTTTCAAATGTTTTAATTCGATCAGCAATTGTCTCAGGGAAGAGAGTGGAGGCAGGGAAACAGCCAAGGGCTCTTGTGGAGCAGGCTGTTTACCTTCTCTGCTCTGCCTTTCCTCCTGCAGCCTCCCAGAGGCTGAAAGGGTGCCCAGAAATTTGTTGTGTAAATGACATTTTAAGAGGAGTATTTTGTTCATTTGTATAACAGAACGGCTAATATTTACCTTACCTACCTCAGAGGGGAGCCATACGTTTCCAAGGATATCACACTTGTTTACAAACTAGAATACGCTGTGATGTGGAACACTTTACTGTGTTCACGTGAGAACATTCTTAAAGGGAAGGTAGGTATCCAAACCGCTGACTGCTGCCTGCCCATTCAGGTGTGAGGTCTAGTAGTCTCAGCTGCCCCGAGGCAGGAAGAATTCTCTCTCTCTCTCTCTCTCTCTCTCTCTCAGACACAAAAGTATTCCACACAACTGCAATTGAATGTTGATTGTGATTTTGTTCTCATGAAGTCTCAGGTAAAGTACGGATTAAAAAACTCTCTGAAGCTGCAGCACCCTAAGACAACTGAGGCCATGTGGTGTCAAGGAACAAGACAGCTCTTAGGCTTATCACCGGGTTCCTAAAAATGTCTCTAAGGACAGCAGCCTTGGAAAACAAACGCAGATGAACACTGACCACATTTTTCCCATTTTCTCTTTGAAAATTATAAAGTCTGCCTGAGACCTGTCACTCCTTTCTTGAGCATCAGCTGCAATAACTTAATTTTGCAAAATCTAATATTAATATATAAAACACTTTTGGGCTTTCCAATGTTTTTTCATGTGCATTTTTTCACAACGAGCTTGAACTTCTTTTTCTTATTCCCCAGAGTACCTAGTAAAGCGCTAGACAAGCAAGAGACACATGATGAATTCTTCCTGAGGACTGATCGATTAAGAGAAAACAAGTGAATATTAGCTATAAATTATTAACACACGCCTACATGGACTATTTAATGTAGCTGAAATGGTGACAAAAGTTTGCAGAAGTGGGATTTTTATAACTATACTGAGTTAATCAATTACTTGATGAGAACCCTTCCTCCATATCAAAGCTAACTTCATTATTAGAATGGATAAGTAAGAAATATTTTACCTTTGTATATTAATGAATAATTATGACATAGGAAACTGATTTTCATTAGCATATAAGAACCTGCCTATTTTGAATGACACTATAGTACATCTGTCTCTCCAAATATTTTTTCAAAATACATATTTGTTATTATTTTGTCCCAGCTTTTTCTTAAGCAGTTGAAGTGAAATTTCTTACTGCACATTTCTCTTAAGCCTGACTGGACAATGAGGTGGTGGTGTTCAATAAATGCATGATAAAGCTCTTTTGCCCAGCCTCAGTTTTAAAGTTAGAATTTTCATTTTCTTCCTGTAAGAAGAGAAAAATCAGCACAAACTCCATCTCTCTTTTGTATCAGGAACACTGCCTTGTTTAATTGTTGACAGCCGAGTTACTAAGTGGTACACAGTTAAGCATGCACCATTACATTCCTTAGGACACCTCTTTGATGGATGCAATAATTTACTACATCGAGTAGGTCTAATTCTCCTTGATTTATGGACATGGTAATAATATTCCATCTCACAGAATGCTTTGCTAGGAGGAATCTGGGTCTAGGCACTAAAATGTTTATGGCCTCTCAAGGGAGGAGCTGGGACGCAGGTGGTAGCTTCATTACCACAGCTGAGAGAATGGAGGGGTTTGCTTGTGGTCCCCCAGCAAGTCAGTTATTCAGGGAACAGAATCTAGGTCTCCAGATGCCTACCACACAATCACAAAAGCATAGAACTCCCAGGGGAGTCTGCCCAACTCATGTGCACGACAACAAAAGGGAACAACATCCAGGATGCTCGCTGAGAATACCCAGAGCAGCCCGTCGCCCTTTCCCTTCAACAGCACATCAACCACACTGAAGGGTTTCAAGCAACATAAAATCCTAATGGTGCCCTTAATTAGGTGGGATCATCGCTGTAACTCCCTGACCTCCCACGGTCCACACGAGCAGCCCCAAATTCCTCCTGGTGGGGCGGAATCCTAAAGGAAGATGTAGTTACAGAAACAATCTTTGGCTTACGAAGGACCATCAAGCTCTGACGATGATGCAATTTGATTGCAATAATGTCAAACTTTATATGACCATAATCCAAGTTTACAATGAAACATTAAGTCATAATGCTACTATTTATATCACCATAACTCAGTTTATAGTGATATAAACAGTCATGCTAATGGCATTAACAACAGCACTCTGGCGTCACAGCCACTTTTACACTATTAGCACTGCTATTCATATCACCATAAACTTAGGTAGTCAAACTGGTTAGAAATGAATAAACAAGGAAGATGGATATCCACCTTTTATGATCAAATCTAGGATTCATATCAGAGACTTTATGATTGTTACTTTCCTTTAGGTACTGGGGTATTTCTAGCTCTCCATTTTGCTCTGTTTATGTCACATGATGTTTCTTTAGGAGTTACAGATGAACAAGTCTGTTTTCTGCCATCCTCTGATTTACTGGAGAACACCATTAAAAAGTGATAAGAAAGCACAAGCCACAGGGGCTGGGCAAACTTACTGTCTCCTTGGCAGCGCAGGGGTCCCACGCTCAATTTGGCTTCTGAGCCTTGCCGGTCAGTGTCTCCAACCACCACCTGGCTTACTGGCAGGTGATCTTTGTAGGATAAGAAGCCAGCATCCTTCCTCCTGAATCACAGAGAAAGACAGAAGAGGCTGAGGAGGCTAAATTGGAAACAGGTCTTTCCGATAATTGTTTAAGTCATCTAACAATTGATCACATTTGGTAAAAGTTCAGAAGTTCACTAAGTAGAACCACAAAGAGTTGTTCTCTCTCTTCTACTGGGTGGCCTCACAGATCACTGCCCAAGAGCAACCGTGACATATTTGCCTTTTGGAAAACAGAACTGACACCCTAATTCCCAGAGTCACAGCCAGTAAATATGCTGCATATTACTTTAGACTGAGAGTTGACTCTCATGCTGCTTGAAGAACACACACCGAACGCTAAGCAGGCACGTAGCTTGCTGTCGTCACGGCACCAGAAGTTCAGCAGTCAGCCTGATCTTGAAAATTACATGAAACAAAACTCACTTAAAAAAAATCCTTGTTTCCTTAATTGCTTTGAAGCAGTTGCTTCAGAGGCTTTCTTCCCTATAGTGCATCAGCTAAATAAGGGATACTCTGTTCCTTCATCTTTTCTTGTTAACTGAAAAGAAGTTTTCAAATAGAACAAGTGCTCACAAAGTGTCTATTTCCATCTCTAACTGAGGAGTGGAGTTGATATTCAAGCCCAATTTGGATTTTCTCCTAGGTGCTTTCTCCTGTTTATACTTTCCTTGTTGCAGGTCTTCTAACTCTTCCCTGTAGCCACTCTAAAATAAATGAAGAGGACAGGGCTCGTCACAAAGTACTGATTGTAGGATGGAACATAGAAATCCAGATGTTTTGGGGGATGGACCCCTGTGAGTTAAAGTGGAGCACAGATTTCCCCTCATCCTATTTTCATGCTGCTGTGGCTGAGGGATCCCCTTATTTGGAGCTAGGTGGGTGGAAGGCACACATCACTATAAAGTCGTTCCACAAATTTACATTTCACATGATTTTTTGCACTCTTCAGCCTGCATATGAATAACAACTTTAAAAGTGTACATACAACAGATCACAGAAAAGAAAACTGACTTTGAATGATAGAAGCATGAGGGAGATATAGTTCAATAATCGGGTTAAAGATTTGCCATTTGCATCTTGGCAAATAATGCAGGGAATCGAGGGGGAACACAGGTGGAAGCCTGCCTTTAAAATGCTGTGCTGTTAGCAGCATTTACTTATGCCCCTGAACTTCTAGAATGCCAGAGAACACACATTTCCTCATGTGTCAAAACCCACAGAAACCCGGGGAGGAGTCACAGGATTTTAGACAGTGGGTCTCAAACAAGTGTTTTTCACACTGCTTTAGTTATTTCATTGCTCTTGAGTTTCCGAAATGAAGGGTTCTTTTAAAAAATTGTTAATCAAATGGGAACTTAGATTATGCAGAAAAACACTGTGATTCTTATTGACATTGTAGCTACTGACAACCTGGACACAAATATCTCAGTGGAATCTTTTGCAAACCCAACCTCTTTTATTAAAAAGTCTATGTCAGAGAAGGAACAAGGACTTTGCTATTAAACTTGGTATGCAGTGTTTCTTAAAGACACAATAAAAAAAAATACCCTTTAACAAGACATACTGTAATTTCACAACCTACCAGAAAAAACGTGTACTTCTGTGGAACCTTGGGCTGAGATTCTCTACAAGCTCATGGTCACTTAGAAGTGGGTGACTAATGAGGAGTCTGCAAACTAAGTCCTGAAACCATTCGTCTTGTTGGCTGTTCTCCAATGGCCCGTGGGCTGGCTAAGAATGATTTTTACATTTTAAATGGTTGAAAAATCAAAAGCAGAATGATATTTTATGTCATGTGAAAATTATATGAAACTCAAAGCCAGTGTCCAAAATTTAAAAGTTTTATTGAAATACAGCCACTTTTTTTCTTTATAGACATACTGTCTATAGTGCTCCCACACTTCAAGGGCAGAACTGAGTAGTTGTGAGAGAGACCATGTGGCCCTCAAAGCCTAGCGTATGTATTATCTGATCCTTTATGGAAAACGTTTGCCAACTCCCGCTCTCAGTCACCAGTATCCATTACTCCTTTGGGAATTCATCGAACGTACATTCTTCTGCCTATCACGGTGGGCTGTCATGCAGCCCATCTCCACAGCTGAGCGTGGGGTTAGGAGAGGGCAGGAGGTTATCTCTGAGGCAGGGACAGAAACCAGTTAAACTGAACTTTATTTCACAGTGAGAAATAACTTACGGTTTATTAATGATTAACTTTCTGATTGACTTTGCCCTGTGCGGCAATCGTGTTAGGATGCTTGATACCCTTTACGACGCTTGGTATTGTCAGTTCATTTACAATGAGTGAGAAAGAAACTACTTTAAAACAAAACTTGTGCTAATGGGAGAGCAATATGAAAACAAATGTTTGTAAATATTCCCATCGTTATGTAATCTTATTGCTGAAATCGGTATAAGCATAACCTAAAAAATTTTTGCATTTACACACTTCCACAACTTCAAATATAATTTTTAAACCTTTGTAATAATTTTAAAGTTACAGAGGTCTTTTGGGTTTTAGAGTTATTTTTTAATACTGAAATGGGTCATTACTCAGTAATTTTGGAAACAAAACTGACTAAATCAGAAATGATAGAAATTTGCAAGCCACATTTGGTCAAAACCTTTGTATTACTGGTCAATAAAACTGAAAATTTAACATCATGATCCATTAGGTGCATTAATAATGTGCTTTTACATAGTTTGACATACATACTCTTAGGTAACATTTTTCAATCTGATAGCCAATAAAGTCAAGTATCAAAATGAACAAAGAAAGCAGAGAGGCAAATCTTCAAATAGTAACCCGTGATTGTATAAAATAATAATACATATTCAATCATGCTGCAGTTAAAAAAAAACCTGAAAAAAATTACTAATTTCTATGGATATTTTAAAGAAATTATCATTAATTACAAAATTAAAAACTTTGCCATTTTAAATGGCTTTGCTTTATATGGAATATGAAATTTTGGTTCACCAGAACCTATACCTAATTTTTATATTTGTTTGTAAACCTAAGTTCAAATTTTTTCAATGATGGGTGAGGATTCAAAAATAGGAAGAACATTGCTCTAATTCATGACAGGCCATCCCTCACTGAGTACCGTTGTATATTAGATTGTTTTGTGTGTATAACATTTAATCTGGAAACAAATAGTCCTTATTGGCATCATTATACCCACTTTACTGAGGAGAATCTGAGAATTTATCTTGACTAAAATTTGGTGATCTTATAAATATAGAGTCTTGATTCCAATTTAGGTCATCCCAGATATCAAACTAGGATTTGACACTAAAAAAGATGGGGAGGGGGACAGAAACAAACTAGAAGAAAACCAAACCCACTACAGCAACTAAAAGTCTGTTTTGTTTAATTCCCATTTATGGATGAGGTGAAGATTACCTTTTTAGATACATGTAGCCATCCTGAAATGCTGAGGTGCTTTGTAAGTAGTAAGTTTAGAGGTATCTGTAATATTTTATATACACACATCCCTACTCCATCTATGTCCTAAATAAAAGAGAGATAAAAAACTACCCCACCCCAGGTTAACCATGGTTTTGTAATTTATAAAAGGTTGCAGTTCAATAGTAGTTACAATGCTCAGATATTCCTCACTAGACCAAGAAAACAGAAAAAAATAATTATCAGCTGAGAAAAAAGATGAAGTTATCTCCCCAGTCACTTTTGATAAGAGATTTAAATAGGGCTCCAGTGATTTCAGTCACAAACAACTGTGTGAAACTCACAAAGCAGTGGACTTTGCTGGAAACAAATTGATTGTAGAAACAAATTCTTGGATAGCAAACTTTGACTAGTACAAGGTTTCTGATGTGATCCTGCAGCACAACCCACTTGTAAAAAACGATATGTAAGTGAAAAGAAAATAAACAGATCTGGAGAGGGACCCTTCAAAACACCTGTAAGACTCCTATCTTAACACCTGTGTGAAAATTATAAGCAACACAAGCCTTCACTGAAAGTTACGTTCTTCACAGATCAAGATCGACCTTATTTAGGGAGATAGTAACTATCATGTTAGCATAATCTAATGACATCTGTTAGTGGGCTTGTACATTAGAAAAATTCTATCATCCATTGCAAAGAGACCCTGAACTCAGACTCTGGCATAATATTTCCTTAAGCATTGCTATTAAAGTAAAAGTTGATTCTATGGATTTTGCTTCTCTAACTTGGCATTGCTGTTATTTTTTTGCATTAGTACTATTTTCCTCTCTTACTTTCTGTCCGTTCCTTGACTTCTTTTCTTATCCTGTGGAGAAAGCCAACAATCTTCTTGGCAGTTTGGACTTGCCCTTAGCTCAGTGAAAAGGAGGAAAAAATAACCCTAAAGAAAAATGATCATCTCCAGCTTCTCTAATTGGGAGCCTGTTCTTCTACCAGATGTTTTGAAAGTTACGCACTATGAGTCTGTGCTATAATTCCAGCAGAGAAGAGCGACTTCTGCCTTGTGAAGTTTTAGAAGGACTTGGTTACTTAAAAGCAACAACAGAATTATAGTCAGTGAACACCTCCCATCACAGCACAAACTACACTAGAAATTTCTGCAAGAACCAGAAAGTCAGAGTTTTAGCTATAGAGGATGTCTCACAAGAAGGAGAAATGGGAAATAAACATATGAGAAGATGCTTAATATTTTTAGTCACCAGAGAAATGCAATTACAACTATGGTGAGATGCCACTTTAATCCTACAAGAATAGTTGTCATAAAAAAGAGGAATAACAACAAGTGTTGTTGAGGATTTGGAGAACTGGAATCCATATGCTGCTGGTGGGGTTGTCACTTCTGAAAACAGTTTGGCAGTTTCTTAAAAATTTAACACAGACTTACCATATGGCCCAACAATTAGTGGATATCTATCTATCCACAAGAAATGAAAACCTATGTCCCCACAGAGACTTTCAGGGAAATGTTCATAGCAACTTTATTCATACTAGTCCCCAAATTGAGACAGCCCAAATGCCCATCAGCTAGTGAATGGATAAACAAAGTATAGTATGTCCATATAATGGAACATTATTCAGCAATAAAATTAATGAAATATGGATACATGCTAAAAATGCATAAACCTCAAAAACATTATGTAAGTGAAAGAAGTCAGACACAGAAGGCCACATATTCTTAATTCCATTCATATGAAATGTCCAGGAAAAGTGAATCTATAGAGACAGAGAGTAGATTAGTGGTTACAGGGGATTAGGGTTGGGAACACGGATTGATGATAAACAGATACCTAATATGAGTAATGCAAATGTATTAAACCTGGATTGTGGAGATTTACTGTGCAGATTAGTGAATTTACTAAAATCCTTGATTCATACACTTTAACTAGGTGAATGCTATATAAATTATACTCAACAAAGTCATTAAAAAAAAAGGACTGTAGGTAGTTGTGAATACCAATTGGCAATGGGGGAAGACATCTCCTTCCCACACATCTCACTGGAAGTACTGGTATATGGAATTATGCAGTGGGGTTTTCCTGACTTTGGAGTATTCTACTTTGTGACTATGAACTTGGGAGTACAAAATCTTTACTGACTTCTTTTTTTAGAGGATTTACCCTGCTTTTACAGTTTATATTAATATTAACATATTCTTATTCCACTGACCTTGCTTCTTGGGTAGAATCTCAAAAATCCTTCCCAGCTCCTTCAGTCTATGCTCCTCACCCTTGACGTCTATAAACATTCTGATGTGAATCAAGATTTTAAAATGGCACAGAACTTTTCACCAATTTCACCCACGTTCAGTCTCATCCTCATTCTTCATTCAGAATTTGTACCCTTTACCCCAACCTACTATACCTGTCACCTTCCCAATCTGTCTTTAAAATCAGAACTGGATTTTGTTCATTGACCACCAAACATCCTTGGTTTTCCTGGACATGCCTAACAGTACAATTCTGTTTACTGTCACCACTTGAGAGGACTGTTTCATGGAATCTTTTGTATGATTTTTGGCTCAAATAGTATGTTCATGTTATCTGTAAATATTTATATCTTTTCTCTCCATCCTTTCTGCCTCCTAATAGCCACCCGCAGATGCAACATACTTTTTCTGTGGCAGGTACTCAGATAAAGTAGGTCAAAAGGAAAAACCTATAAGAATTTTCCAGAGTTTTCCTGGGAAGTTGTTATTCTACTGACAGCTTCCATGAAAGATAATAGATTCATCAGTAGTTATTTTTATTAAAGGATCAGTGCATTGTTTTTATTCGTTCCATCTCTTAAATAAAAAAGTACACCAATAATTTAAAATCATATAGTTTTATAATGCTCACAGTGCTTTCCCATGGATGATCTCATTTGATCCTCACAGATTCAGAGTTACAAGGAAACAGGAATATATAGTTGAACCTGCAAATTTTGATTCCCAAATAATTCTTCAGGAAAACATCCATTACACAAAGTGAGACAGCTGACCCAGGAATGAGATGCTTCTTCAGGGTACATGTAGCTCCAGGAGGAAGGGGATTCCCCTCCCGGTAACAAATTCTCCTATGAATGTGGTGAAACCGAAGTAAGACAAGGGGAAGGGCTGGTTGGGAGAAACTGTTTTTATTGCTTACAGCTCGCTCACATTTGCTAACCAGGCATGGCCCTGTCTGTTCCCAACGACTGCAGCACGCACGCTCCCCAAGTCCTCTCTCCCTGGTCCCCGCTAGCAAAGCCTGCTCTGAGGGGAGGAACTCCATGCCCCGTTCTTGGTGACTGGCAGATGCCAGATCAATGATGTACCAGGAACAGAGGGGAGGAGAGAATGGCCATTTTCTCTCCGCCCCTTGCCCCGGATCCACTGGATGCAGCAGGGGTTAAACATCCATGGATGTGTAAATGGACTGAGGTCAGAATTCTGCCATTTACCCCACAGTATAATACCAAATACTACTAATTATTTACTGGTTTATACCTAATGTACATAAAAAAGGTGGAGAACCTATAAACTCAAGTGGGGCTGCATCCCACTGCCTTTCCCATAACAAGAAATTAATGGTCTCATTTTTTGTCTGTCCTGGCCCCTGTTAAAGAATGCTTTCAGAGAATAATATGACAAACCATTTTCTCCCTCCATTTCTAATAGAAGCAATGCCTTAATGAGACAAAGGGCTATCTTAGAAACCAAATCTTTAACAATGGTGGAGGTTGGATGGGGGAAAGGGAAGAATGTTCTGGTTTCACTGAAATGATGATATGGAGGTGACTACGTGTTCTTAAAAGGGCAGCTCTACGGTCACCAAGGAGCAGGTTTGCCAGTTCCTTTATGTTCATTCACAAAAATCATGATCAGAAATGAATGCCTTTGTTCACGGTATACACGGAGGGTATCTTGGCATGGCTGGGTCATCAGAAGCTGAAATACACAATGGAAGGGTCTCATATACAACAAAGTAGAACTTTTAACATACTTCTCACGGTGTCCTCAGTCACCATTGACTATTGAGCTTTCCTCAAGGTAGTGTTCTCTGCAAAGCAGTTGGAGTAATTAAGAAACAACCATCACAATTAGATCTTTAGAACCCATGTCTACTTCCCCTATGAAATGAAAGTAATTACAGATTCAATTACTCCTTTTCAGTGGGAATAGCTTAGGCCTTTTATAAATGCAAGACAATTACCTCTTCAGTTTAGAATCTCTTTGAAAGCCTTTGTAACCATTGCAGGATTTTATGCAAAATGTTCTTTGATTTTCCTTCTGGAATGCAAGTTCCCTGAGGCCATATATGTTGTCTCATGCAACTTTATAAACCAAATACGGGAAGCACCTAAAAGTAGCTCACTCCATATGTTTCATAATTGACTAAATAAATGAATAAACATAGAAGTTAACTAGGCACAATCCTAAAACGGTGATCAATATGTTCTTCCATCAATGGTGAGAGATGACAAAGAAAACTTGTCTCAAAATTGGAGTTCCTTGAATGTTCTCAAAACACTCTTATTATTCCTTTTCTGTAATAAAGCTTTATTTTTTCTTTAGAAAGTAGTATTCAATTAGAAGCCTTATATATAATTAATATAGTGGAAGAATGAGATCTTAAAGACTGGAGTACTAATTCAACTCTTCCTCTACGTAAAAGGCAGTTGCTAAATATACCTGGGCCACTGTTTCTTTACGTAGGTAAGTCATGACATAATTTGGAGTTCTGAAGAGTATCAGAATATACAATTCTAACATGCTTCTATGGCATATAGATTATTTTGAGCTAAAGGCAATTGAGATTGGTAGACACAGGAAAAGCTCTGAAAACAGGGCATGAGTTTTCCTTTTATAAAGGAAATTTCCATTTGTAGAGATGTCTCCCTCCCTTATACTTGGAAGAGAAGGAAGACTCTTAACAAGTCTTTTCAATGAGAGGATATGATTTAATCCTGCATAACAAATCTTACTAAAACAACTCTTGCTTACCATACCTTTCCTGGTCACCTTCACATAACTTGCCTCCTCTACCCAAAAGCCCCCACCCGCTTGTCCTTTGGCTTAAGATGGTATATAGGTCCAAATTTTAACCATTCCTTTGGGTTATTCATCGTTGGGGGCTCCCATATGTACATGAGTGATATACATATTATTAAACTTCTGTTTTTCTCCTGCTAATCTGTCTTTGGCCAGACTAATTTAGAGGACCCCCAACTGGAGAACCTAAGATGAGAGGAGGAAAATATTCCCCCCCCCCCCCCGTAGTTTCTGGACTCTACTTACATTTGTTTTGTAATTCTGGAACAACAAATAGTAATCATTAGAACAAATGTGGTGAACTTTAATGTGTGGCATAAAACATAATAAAGGTTAGTTCTATTTTTCATGGGGTGGGGTCATTGGTAGGTAGCCCTTTGAGAATAGGATTTACTGGTTCTATGAAGTTTGCCTAGAGTCTATTAGTACAGTATCCAGCATACATTTTGGGAGATTATCTAGTTACTTCCCTTGTTTTTCAGTAACAGATTTGGAATAAAGTCATGCCATGGTTTCAGACATTCAACTAATTAATGGTTGAACTAGGAAAAGCAGTCTAATCTCCACCACTCTGGAATTTAAGAAGCAAAGAAGCATGTTTACATTTCTCAAATTCTGCTAAAATAATTTCAGTTGCTTTCCTACAAGTGATATGAATTTATGTTTTTATTATATAAGAAAACCGTCTACTGGATTGAAGACTAGTTTGGACTATTTACAGTTTACTTTGCCTATCCACACTCTTATTTTCCCTAAGCAAGTGTTCCTTGTGTTTTTGAAAATTGTACTTCACACATTATGTTATTGGCAGGGACAGACGGAGTCCCTTGATATGCAGCTTCTTTGACCTGTCCCTGTATGCTCATCTCTGGGAATTAATGGTCAACTCCTGGCATCTCAAAGGCGGTCAGTGGGAAAACCTTCACTTATACTGGGCCTGTAGAGCTTCAAATATTAGGGGGGGGGTTTCTCTCAGTGCTCCTGAAACTTTATTCCTGACCAACTGACGGCTGCAGAAGTTGGAATCCGAGCACTTAGGGTTTTCCTCTGCTTCTGCATGGCCCACCCTCACCTCGCTCCTGGCTCAAAGGTCCTTGGGTGGGTTCCTCTCAAAGTTTCATACTGCCGGTCATTCCACAGGCTCTCCATCCGGCCACAGGGTACACAAGGCATGCTTGGCTCACGGAGCTCTGAAAGGGGAGGCCAGGGATAACCGGCCTGTGCTGCCTCACCCTGAAGCTAGGCGGGGATACTCCATCATCTCTGACCCCAGTGGTCATGGGTCAAGCTCCCCAATTCATTCACGTGAGGTTCCCCTTTCCCACTCTCATTAGGGTGGAGATAGTCAGGGACAGACAGGATTTGCTAACAATTTTGCCAATCAATCTTTCCCACTGGTCTCAGACATCTTCAGGAGTTTTCAGGCTTCTCAGTGTCACCTGGTAACTGGGTAATTCTGGCAGAGCTGCACTTGGCTTTAGAATGTGGGCAAACTGGACCTCTTAGTCGGGGTCATAGCCCTGTAGCCAGTGCTGGGACTCCAAGACAACAGAAGAAACCTAACTTATAATCCCTTCTTTAGATATGAAAACATTTCTAAATCTAGCCAATTTTTATAATATCAAATTTTTATCTGATTTACTCTCTTAGGTAAAGCACTCCTTCACTGCTCCCGAAGACTGTCAAATCATGAGAGACAATAATCAGATGCTCTAGTTCCTAAATTTTCACTTATATAGATTGATCTGCTCAAGAGAACATTTGTTTTGATGAATTTGGCCACAGAAGGAAGTTCAACATGCCTTGAATTTTATTTTATGGAGTTGGCCATCCTAGAAGGTGCTATTTTTCAATGATACAAGCATTTTTCTTTTAACTAGGAAGCATTACTTTTTCCTACCATTGCCATTTCTAAAGGCCCCTCCAAGTAACACAAATCCATAGAAATGATTCTTATATTGATTATGCCACAGTCTGTTCTCTACAAACACCACATTATCTTTGACATACTTTGTCATCTCCACTTCCTCTCAGCAGGTCATTTTGTTCCCCTAGTGGGTACCGAAGACTGGTTTGAAGGTGGAAGTGGTTTTCTTTACCTGTCTCTGGACTCTGTAGGGCCCTTAAGATGATCAATATTTGTTTTTATATTATCAATATCTGTGGGTTGTAAACATGTGGCAAAGGCCTCAGCAACAATAATGAAAAGAACTTACCGTTTAGAATGAGATGGCCCTAATAAAAAAACTCCAAACATCTCTCAGGAACTTGGTTTACTGCGGGGCAGAAGGCAGCCCTGAAAGCAGCTTATAACTACCATCGTCTTAAGCATGATGCAAGAAGGGTGACCTAAGGAAATTGAAAACAAATGACCTCACATTTGGAAGGGAGCCACGATAATTGTGTGTAATAGAAGGAAAGGAAATAGAGAGTTTCAGGGAGAAAAAAGTGGTCAATTATATTAAATACTGCCAAAGTGTCTAGTATTAAAGAAGAGAGTGCACATCAGGTACATCGATATGGAGATCACTGGCGGACACATCTCAAAGACTTCCAGTAGAGTCATGAAGACACATTTCAGTGACTGATAACCAAATGAGAAATAAGAGAGTAGAGATCAACCCTACATTCCTATTTTGAAGTTGGAATGAGAAAAGAGAAATGCAAGCAGTGACAGGAAAGGCACCAGAGAAATCTCCTGCATTAGGAGATGTTGTTTATAGTCTGGGAGCTGGACCAGTTAATTATGTTTTATCACATATGTCCATAATCAATTTGCCAACATAATTGTCCAAGTGTGGCAGCAAAACTCTTGAATGCCTTATGGATATAAATAGCTAAGGATAGCACAAAACTTTGTCCAGAGAATGACTAAAGTGATATATTTAGGACATTTTGGCCATTGCTGGGGCATGGGAGTAACAAGTTCAGTGTCCTTGTATTCAGATCCAGTGAGCAAAGACCACTTGGGGCTCTTTCTTCAAATCATAACCGATCAAGTGAGATACACCTGGCCTTTCTGAAATATGATAGCCAGTGTATTTGGGGAAAAGATTCTCAGGGCAGTACTCTTGGAGAAAATGACTGAAAGAAGAGCTAACTAACTGATTCCCCCAGAGGTTTAAGCTTTGCGGCTGACTCCAGCCAGCTAGGTCTCTGCTGTTTATTGGACTTGGAGAAAACCAGAAATTCAGTAACCCTCTTGGGGACTGTCTAAAACTTCAGTTAATTAGATTTTAGTAAACAAGGTCATCTCTATTGCCAAGCTTATTCTGTGATTTAGAACGCGAACCATTTACGATGCAGTCCAACTTACACAAATCAAAAGGCATATAAATCCTTCCCTCAGAAGAAAGGCAATAAATATCCATCACTGTTAACTGAGGGATAGCAAATACCATCCAGAAAGGAGTGAGTGGCCTCAAATTGCAGGGTTACACACATCTTGAACGCTGCAAAACTCAGTTTAGTGGCAGTTTTATGGAGAGAACAAAACATATGTGTGTCTTGTTGGTATGAATTAATTTCATGCTTGTGAGGATCCAAAGGGGAAACTGCCCAATTCTATTGATAGGGCCAAGTAGCTGGTTTGCAAACAATCTGAAAACAGAAAAGGGAAGTGATGCAAACAAGCCTGGGAGGATTTGGTCACTTATTTCCTTGAGGTGCATAAATTTTGATGAGTGGATTTAGACTCAGAGGTGTTGTGTTAGTCTGCTTGAGCTGTCACAACAGGATCCCACAGACCGGGGGGCTTGAACAGCAGGCATTTATTTTCTCACAGTTCTGGAGGCTGAAAGACCAAGGTCAAAGTGCCAGCAGGGTTGTCTGGTGAGGCCCCTCTCCTCGGCTGGCAAGTGCCCCTTCTCACTGTGTCCCCACAGGGCTTTCCCACGTGCACACAGAGAGAGCACTAGCTCGGGGGTCTCTTCCTCTTCTTATAAGGACACCCGACCTATTGGACTGGAGGTCCACCTTTATGACCTCATTTAACCTTGATTACCTCCATAAAGGCCTTCTCTCCAAATAGAGTCATATTGGGGGGTTAGGACTTTTAACATATGAATTTTTGTGGGGAGGTGACATAATTCACAGTTAAGTCCATATAGTTGTATATAATTTTTTTAGGTTGGGTTTCGAAAAACATTAATTCTGAGAGATTGTAGTAAGTTTTCTGGGGAAAAAGGTATTTGGTCTCCCAAGTTTGGGAAATGCTTTATATATACATTCTGTATTTTTCACTTTTGGAGATGCAAAATACCAACGAGTGCATAAAGACGACGACATCTCTACATTGAGTAAAACATATTTAACTTTGTTTAACCTAGCATCCTGGAAAAGGAACTTTTCTCCCAGCACACATATTAATGTCCTGAGAGATCATGTTCCGCATGTACTAGTCTGTGAAGCATGGTTCCTGGCAATTTTATGGCTTCTCAGATTCAGCTTTAGTGGCAAATCACTTACAGAGCTTAAGAGATGAAGTTAGAGATAGAAAAGTAGACAACACTGGTGAGTATTTAGCACTGGAATTATTGATGCTGTGTCTGCTGTTGTATACTTGGTTCTCATCACACAGAGATATGTGTGTCTTAATCAGCTAGTATAGAACAACTCTTGGATTCTTGTAAATAAAGACTATTAAATTATTTTTCCTTCCATGGGGAAAAAAATGAGAGGCTCCTCAACCCGGATGTCCATCAACAGAGGAATGACAAATTGTGATATACTCACATAATAAAACAAGATACAGCAATGCAATAAAACAAACCATAGTTACACACAAAAACACAGTTAACTGCAAAAAACAGAACACTGAGGAAAAAAGACACAAAAATGTACATGCTGATTGACTCCACTTGTAGGGTCAAGAGCAGGTAAAACAGCCTAAGGTAATAGAAGTCAGAATAGTAGCTAGCTTTGGGGGGACTGTGCAGGAAGGGGGACCAGGGAGCTAGGGAGCTGACCATGCTGTAGATCTTGATCTGGATAATGAGCTCATGGGTGTACACATATGAAAAATGACTGAGCTGTGTGTTAAAGATTTCTACATTTTGCTCTATTAAAATTATGGCTCAAGAGGGAAAAACCATTGGTGGCTCATTATTGCTTTCCAGGACAAAGTTTTAAGTTCCCAATCCTGGTCCCTTCAGAGAGTGAGCCCAAGTTACCCTTCCAAAATTCCATGTGCTCTGGGGTTTCCAGGCATACAGAATCATATAGTATCTACTCTGTGCTTCCCTGTCATCTGAGCTAAGTATCATTATTCAACCTTGTTTACTTCCACACTTTCCTCTGCATGTGCTGTTCCCTTTTCTGGAATGTTCTTCGTGTGTTCCCTGCCTATTCTACTCATCCTTAAGGTCTGGTCCAGTTGTCATCTCTTTTGTGAAACTTGCCCTGATCCTTCCAAAATTAATTAATTCTGCCTTTCTCTGGGCTCCCATAGAAATTTATTTATGTGGACAATACAGTCATGGCTGACACAGATTAGGAATTTTCTGGGACTTGTCTGGCCTCAAGTATTTATATCTTTGTCTCTAATACCTTCCCACTATGTGTCCTCATTTTCGGATTGGACATGTGGCTCACAAAAATGCAACTCTAATGATATAGTAGGTTTTATAATTCTCTGTCCCCATTCAATATGATCTCCTTTCTTTGAATAAAGATTATGTGTTACTCATTTTTGTAGCCACAGGATTTGACCTTGGTATTGCAGTGACAATCATCTCTGTATTATACGTAAATTTCACCTTGCTAAAAATGGACAATTTGCATTGTGAATTAACCATGGTGTATTACTGTCACATTTTTGTTCACAGAAGTAAGTGATCAGAATGTAAGATTTTGATAACATCATTTACAACATCCATATTTTTCCTGGGCAGGATGGTATTTTTTTTTAGGAAAACAGGGTCTGGTGTCAAACTGTATTCAATTTCTTTGTCCTTCCATGTTGAGCAAGTTTCCTAAGCCTTGATTTTCTCATCTATAAATATTTTTTGGGGGAGTGAAATTTAAGGAGTTAACTGTTGTAAGTTACTTAACACTGTGGCTAGCATAAAGTAAGAATTCAATAAATATTAGGATAAACCATATGAAATTGCCGCTACTCAACTGTATTTGATATACAAAAATGGTAGTTCATGTGGTTCACTGTAATGTTAACTATTACTAAAAATCACCATTTCCCTTTATAATATTGTCCAGCAAATAGCCCCAAATCATTTTCCTCTTAATTTTTAGTATGACTAGAACACAAACTCCACACACATACATAGAAGACTAATTCTTCAGTAGGCTCCTATAGTGAGGGATGATCTAGTCTATAGCAGCTCAAGACAGACAGAGACAACTTAACTGTCTCCATTCCTCCTCTGAGACCTACTGCCTCCAGCAGAACTTCCCCAACTTCTAACTTAATGCTAAGAATACATGAACCGGAAACTTCCAGGAAGATGGTGGCGTGAACGGAGCGGCAGAATTTTCCTCCCAACATTATATTTATCCACGAAAACACAGCAAATACAACTATTCCTAAAAGAGAGACCAGAACACACAAGAAAGCACACGTCGTGCAGCCACACCTGAGAGAACTCGGCAGCTGGCGAGGCAGGTAAGAAACGGAACCGCGACCCGGCAGGACCCCAGCACTCCCCCAACCCAGCGCACTGGCGGGAGGAGAGGATTCAGAGCCGGGAGGGAGTGGAAGTGCAGGCCTGGGAGATAACCAGCCCCGGTGATCTGCTCCGGGAGCACAGACACACAGAGCATGGTGTAGCGGAGATTGGAGAGACAGGGGGCGCAGGGTCTCAGCAGGAACGCGCCTCGTTGCTTGTGGCTGGCTCAGGGAAAGAGAAAAGAGAAGAAACAAAAAAGGAGAAAAGCGCGCGCTTATTTTTCCAGCGGTCTTAAAGAGACAGGAGCCCAGCAGAGGGACGCATTGCCGCGGAACACTCAGCCCAGCAGGCTGGGAGTCCTGGGGAGCTTCGGACCCCTTAGTGGGCGACAGGGAAACAGTAGCCATATTTAGGACTCCCACTGGGCTCAACAGCCTGCCATTCATTCTCACCCCGGCCACAGCTTTAAAGGACCTTGCGGAGCGGCGTGGCCATGGCTCTGGAATAGTGGAGCAACAGCGCCACCTACAGCATTCACACAGAAACCACTTCTGGTGGGCGTGTTTTTTTTTTTTTTTTAGGTGTTGCTGCTTTTTCTTTTTCTTTCCTTTCTCTTCTTTCTTTCTCTCTCTCTTTTCTTTATTATTAGTATTTTTTCTTTTTTCTTTCTTTCTCTTCTTCCTTCTCTTTCCTTTTTAAACTCATAAAGAGCCCAGCTGACATATGTGACAACTACCAGCAACCAATTATATAACCATGAAAAGACAGAGGAATATGGTACAGACAAAGCTTCAGACACAGACAACCCGTGAGAGAGAACCTTAAGGAATGGACATGCACAGTCTTCCTGAAAAAGATTTCAGAATAAAAGTCATAGCCATGCTGACGGATCTACAGAAAAATGTGCAAGAGCTGAGGGAGGAAATGAGGAAAGACTATGCAGAAATGAGACAAGCCATCGACGGGCTTAACAGCAGACTGGATGAGGTACAAGAGACCGTCAATGAAATACAAAACAGAGAACAGGAATACAAAGAAGCTAAGGCAGAGAGATAAAAGGATCTGTAGGAATGAAAGAATATTAAGAGAACTGTGTGACCAATCCAAACGGAGCAATATTCGCATTATAGTAGTACCAGAGGAAGAAGATAGAGAAAAAGGGAGAGAAAGTGTCTTTGAAGAAATAATTGCCTAAAACTTTCCCACGCTGGGGAAGGAAATAGTCTCGCAGTCCACGGAAGCCCACAGATCTCCCAACACAAGGGACCCAAGGAAGACAACACCAAGACACATAATAATTAAGATGACAAAGATCAAAGATAAAGACAGAGTATTAAAGGCAGCTAGAGAGAGAAAAAAGATCACCTACAAAGGAAAACCCATCAGACTGTCATCAGACTTCTCAACAGAAACCTTACAGGCCAGAAGAGAATGGCAAGATATATTTAACGTAATGAAACAGAAGGGCCTCGAACCAAGAATATTGTATCCAGCACGATTATCATTTAAATATGACGGAGGGATTAAACAATTTCAAGACAAAAGAAAGTTGAGAGAGTTTGCCACCCATAAACCACCACTATGGATATCGTAAACGGACTGCTCTAGAGGGAAACACCCCTAAGGCTAAAAAGATGTCACCAGAGAAAATAAAAGCATAGCAAAGAAAGTAGACCATCCAAATACCAACTAAAGGCAAAGAATAAAACACCTAATATATAAAGAAAGGAGGAGGAAGAATAGGAAGGGAGAGATAAAGAAACATCAGACGGCGTTCACAATAACTTAACAAGAAAGTTAAGTTAGATTCTCAGATAGTAAAGAAGCAACCCTTGAACCTTTGGTAACCACGAATCTAAAGCCTGCAATGGCAATAAGTACATATCTATCAATAATCACCCTAAATGTAAATGGACTGAATGCACCAATCAAAAGACACAGAGTAACAGAGTGGATAAAAAAGCAAGACCCATCTATATGCTGCTTACAAGAGACTCACCTCAAACCCAAAGATATACACAGACTAAAAGTGAAGGGATGGAAAAAAATATTTCAAGCAAACAACAAAGAGAAAAAAGCAGGTGTTGCAGTACTTGTATCAGATAAAATAGACTTCAAAACGAAGAAAGTAGCAAGAGATAAAGACGGACATTACATAATGATAAAGGGGTCAGTCCAACAAGAAGATATAACCATTATAAATATATATGCACCCAACACAGGAGCGTCAGCATATGTGAAACAAATACTAACAGAATTGAGGGAGGAAATGGACAGCAATGCAATTATTTTGGGAGACTTTAACACACCACTCACTCTGAAGGAAAGATCAAACAGGCAGAGGATAAGTAAAGACACAGAGGCACTGAACAACACACTAGAACAGATGGACCTAACAGATATCTACAGAACTCTACACCCAAAAGCAGCAGGATACACATTCTTTCTAGTGCACATGGAACATTTTCCAGAATAGACCACATACTAGGCCACAAAAAGAACCTCAGTAAATTCAAAAATACTGAAATCCTACCAACCAACTTCTCAGATCACAAAGGTATAAAACTAGAAATAAATCAAAAAGGCTCACAAATACATGGAGACTTCACAACATTCTCCTAATGAATCAATGGGTTAACGACCAAATCAAAACACAAATCAAAGAGTATATGGAGACTAATGACAACAACAACACAAAGCCACAACTTCTGTGGGACGCAGCAAAGGCAGTTCTAAAAGGAAAGTATATTGCAATCCAGGCCTATTTAAAGAAGGAAGAACATTCCCAAATGAACAGTCTAAAGACACAATTATTAAAATTGGAAAAAGACGAACAAATGAGGCCCGAAGTCACCAGAAGGAGAGCCATAATAAAGATCAGAGAAGAAATAAATGAAATAGAGAAGAATAAAACAATAGAAAAAATCAATGAAACCAAAAGCTGGTTCTTTGAAAAAATAAACAAAATAGATAAACCCCTAACCAGACTCATTAAGAGAAAAAGAGAATCTACACACATAAACAGAATCAGAAATGAGAAAGGAAAAATAACGACGGACCCCACAGAAATACAAAGAATTATAAGAGAATATTACGAAAATCTATATGCTAACAAGCTGCAAAACCTAGAAGAAATGGACAACTTCTTAGAAAAATACAGCCTTCCAAGACTCACCAAGCAGGAAACAGAAAAACTAAACAGACCAATCACCAGCAACGAAATTGAATCGGTAATCAAAATACTACCCAAGAACAAAACCCCAGACCTGATGGATTCACCTCTGAATTCTCCCAGACATATAGAGAAGAAATAACACCCATTCTCCTTAAAGTTTTCCAAAAAATAGAAGAGGAGGGAATACTTCCAAACTCTTTCTATGAAGCCAGCATCACTCTAATACCAAAACGGGGCAAATACCTCAGCAAAAAAGAAAATTACAGACCTATATCCCTGATGAATGTAGATACAAAAATACTCAACAAAATATTAGCAAACTGAATTCAAAAATACATCAAGAGGATCATACACCATGATCAAGTGGGATTCATCCCAGGGATGCAAGGATGGTACAACATTCGAAAATCCATCAACATCATCCATCACATCAATAAAGAGAAGAACAAAACCACATGATCATCTCCATAGATGCTCAAAAAGCATATGATAAAATTCAGCATCCATTCATGATTAAAATTCTCAACAAAATGGGTATAGACGGCAAGTACCTCAACATCATAAAGGCTATATATGACAAACCCACAGCTAACATCATACTTAACAGTGAGAAGCAGAAATCTTTTCACCTAAGATCGGTAACAAGACAGGGATGCCCACTCTCTCCACTGTCATTCAACATAGTACTGGAGGTCCTATCCATGGCAAAGAAACAAAACAAAGACATACAAGGCATCCAGATTGGTAAAGAAGAAGTCAAATTGTCACTATTTGCAGATGATATGATACTGTACATAAAAAACCCTAAAGACTCCACTCCAAAACTACTAGAACTAATATCTGAATTCAGCAAAGTTGCAGGATACAAAATTAACACACAGAAATCTGTTGCTTTCCTATACACTAACGATGAACTAACAGAAAGAGAAATCAGAAAAACAATTCCATTCATAATTGTATCAAAAAGAATAAAATCCCTAGGAATAAACCTAACGAAAGAAGTGAAAGACCTGTACTCTGAAAACTACAAGACACTCCTAGGAGAAATTAAAGTGGACACTAACAAATGGAAGTGCATCCCATGCTCTTGGCTCGGAAGAATAAATATTGTCAAAATGGCTATACTACCTAAAGCAATATACACATTCAACACAATCTCTATCAAACTACCAACAGCTTTCTTCAATGAACTCAAACAAATAATTCTAAAATTCATATGTAACAACAAAAGACCCCGAATAGCCAAAGCAATCCTGAGACGGAGGAATCAAACAGGGGGAATTACGCTCCCTGACTTCAAGCTCTACTACAAAGCCACAGTATTCAAGACAATTTGATACTGGCACAAAAACAGACCCACAGACCAGTGGAACAGAATAGAAAATCCAAACATTAACCCAAACATCTACAGTCAATCAATATTTGATAAAGGAGCCTTGGATATACAATGGGGAGATGACAGCCTCTTCAGCAGCTGATGTTGGAGAAACTGCACAGCTACATGTAAGAGAATGAAACTGGACTACTGTCTAGCCCCATACAGAAAAGTCAACTCAAAATGGATCAAAGACCTGAATGTAAGTCATGAAATCATAAAACTCTTTGATAAAAACATAGGCAAAAATCTCCTGGACATAAACATGAGCGACTTCTTCATGAACATATCCCCCGGGCAAGGGAAACAAAAGCAAAAATGAACAAATGGGACTATATCAAGTTGAAAAGCTTCTGTACAGCAAAGGACACCATCAGTAGAACAAAAAGACATCCTACAATATGGGAAAATATATTCATAAACGATGTATCTGATAAGGGGTTGACATCCAAAATATATAAAGAACTCACTCACCTTAACAAACAAAAAGCAAATAATCCAATTAAGAAATGTGCAGAGGACATGAACAGACATTTCTCTAAAGAAGAAATTCAGATGGTCAACAGGCACATGAAAAGATGCTCCACATCGCTAATCATCAGAGAAATGCAGATTAAAACCACAATGAGATATCACCTCACACCAGTGAGGATGGCCAACATCCAAAACAGAAACAACAACAAATGTTGGCGAGGATGTGGAGAAAAGGGAACCCTTCTACACTGCTGGTGGGACTGCCAATTAATTCAACCATTGTGGAAAGCAGTATGGAGGTTCCTCAAGAAACTCAAAATAGAAATACCATTTGACCCAGGAATCCCACTCCTAGGAATTTACCCTAAGAATGCAGCAGCCCAGTTTCAAAAAGACAGATGCACTCCTATGTTTATTGCATCACTATTTACAATAGCCACGAAATGGAAGCAACCTAAGTGTCCATCAGTAGATGAATGGATTAAGAAGATGTGGTACATATACACAATGGAATATTATTCAGTCATAAGAAGAAAACAAATCCTACTATTTGCAACAACATGGATGGAGCTAGAGGGTATTATGCTCAGTGAAATAAGCCAAGCCGAAAAAGACAAGTATCAAATGATTTCACTCATATGTGGAGTATAAGAATAAAGAAAAAAACTGAAGGAATAAAACAGCAGCAGACTCACAGAACTTAAGAACAGACTAATAGTTACCAAAGGGAAAGGGACTGGGGAAGAAGGGTGGGAAGGGAGGGATAAGAGGGTTAAAAGGGCATTACGATTAGACGTATGGTGGGGGGACACGGGGAGGGCTCTGCAGCTCAGAGAAGACAAGTAGTGATTCTCATCTCACTACGCTGATGGACAGTGACTGTAATAGGGTTGGTGGGGGGGACCTGATGAAGGGGGTAGTTTAATCACCATAATATTGCATATGTAATTGTAGGTTAATGATACCAAAATAAATTGTAAAAAAAACACAAATAAATTATAAGGACAAAAAAAAAAGAATACATGAATCAACTTAAGTACACATTTTCAAACTAATCCAAGTAAATTTTTTTAAACATTGTATCTAGAAGCTGACTTGACAAAAGACTCATGAACTTACTTGTTAGAACTTTCAGAAAGAATTTGCTTCCTTATTCACTTAAATAGTAATTAAGAGTCCACTAGGTTCTGTGCTCCGCCACTGGTCTTGTCTTAATGCAAAAGCAATCAGTCATAGCTCCAATCTTTAAGGAGAAAAGGTCTTGTTTATTTTTTCCATGACTGAAGAATTAAATCAATTCTCTAACATAGCACTCAGGGATCTGTATTGTTTCATTAATTTTCTGTTGCCTTCCCTGGATTTTTTTCATCCTTTGTATTTCATTTCTATAGTTCTTAAAGAAAAAAATTACCCCCTTTGAATAATTTTAATCTCTTAATTTAATTCCTTTAATTTAGTCCATATTCATTTAAATAGTTATAAAGATTCTTAAGGGAATCATGCATTTTAATTATAATTAGGTAATGAATATTCAATTATTGAGATTCTGAAATTAAAATTATAATGTCAGTAACTAAAATACAGAATATTTAGACTCTTTTATTATACAATTACTAATGAGAATAATCTACTGGGAATAACTAATTGGTTAAAGCTGGTTAATGCAAATGCATGTGAAAGTAAATATTTTACTGCTACCCGATAGAAATGTTTTCCCCTTTATTTGATGTCTTTAATTAGAAGACTGTAGAACACATTAGCGATAATGCCATTCCTGGACAAACTGACCCTCTGAAAGGGGGGGCAATGCTATAGCTTACAGATCCCAATGTTTATAATGTAAGCCAGCGATGTGGGGCAGAGAGCTCTCTTCAGGTGTATCTTTTCATCATCTTGTGCATTGATGCTTCTTGTATCTGTTAAACGACCACACTAGCCCACTTCAGATGGGCATACACTCGGTACCTCTCTGATTTCTCTGGGAAGTATCAAATATCCTTGGTCTAGAAAGTAAAATAGATCAAAAGGAAGCACACTATTTAGAAGGAGGCAGATGAGAAAGAGAAAAAAATGGATCTTTTCATTTCAGTACATTCCAGGGATAAAAAGAGACAAAATGTTGAGGTAGGCAGGAGAGAAACTCAGTACAGGGAATATAAATTAATTGCCAGGAGGAAAGTACAGACTCCTCAGGGAGCCAGGTGGAAGATCTCTGGTACGATTAGGTCAGGTTTGATAAAGAGAAGTGTATAGAATCAAAAGATACTTGATTCAGAAGGCTTTTTACAAAAAGGGGATACACTGGACTTCTACAATCTCTGTGCAATTACCTCCCTACACACATTTTGTGTCTTTCGTTAACCTCAACAACTATGTTTTTTTGTTGTACCCAACAATTCCCATGATTTATAGGAAAGAAGGAAAAGCCTTATTTCTAGGGCTTCAAAACTAAGAGCGAGTGAGCCTAAGGTCCATGGCATTGCATCTTTGGCAGACGGGGAGCCCCTGCGTGCCACAGTGGGAGAACCTAGCCCACCACTGCCACGTCTCCTCTGGCCTCAGGATGTTGGCTTGTTTTGTTCCTTAATTTCCTGGGGACAGGAAATACTGTGCCAGCTGATGCTGGTAAACACTGTGTATTAGGGTCACTATTACACAATCTCCTTTTTCTTGCCTGTCCAGAATATCCTTTCATTTGGCAGGCTAATTTCTGGCATATCCAAATTTAGATGTGTTTTAACCAGATACAGCTGGACCTTCAAGCCCACCACGGCTGGGGGCTAGGCCCAGCTCACTGGTTGGTCATGTTGCCATGCCTCGGGTTTCTTGGCCGTTGCTGCTTCAAATTTTGCCACTGGAGGCATAAAGCTCCGTCATATAACCCTGACGTGCCCTCCCCATTCACCAGTCACAGATGCTGACTCATGCACTCCGCCAGGGGAGTCGTCCACTTCTCCCAGCCCTCAGTAAACCTTGCTATTATTTTCCGTCACCCATGCAGGAACACTCTGTTGGAGTGTGAGGAGCCCAACTTATATATAACTATATAACTTACACATAAACAATAACCACTCCGTGATTCCCACGTTCTGCCACACTTATTGTGGGAATGGTGGGCCACGGGGTGTTTTGTCAAGGAGGTGTGTGCATCAAGTTGTCAACAGTCTTCTGAACTAAAAGGCAGAAGAGAACTGAAAGGCTAAAGCTTGGTCCCAGATAGTGGGCCAGGCTTGTGAAAATGAGTGGTTTTGAATAGTAGGAGAGGACAGTCACGTGGTTTCACGTTGCTGCTAAAAAGGATTGCAATAAAAGCTTATATTATGACTTTCTTCACTTGAAGTGATGGTAGGTGGCTGGACCAAATCTCTTGGCCTGAGCATTGCACACTCCACATCTATCCTGGGAAAGTACCAGAGACATCCAAGCAGGAGCTGAAATGGGAGAGAAGGACTCTGGCAGATGCTATGAGGCAGGTGGAAAACCAGTGTTTGCAGTCACACTGGGCCAACTGCTGTGAACTCGGACAGCCGACTAGAATCTGAAAGTTGGCTTAAGTTTCCAAGACCGCTAATGCAGGTGGAACCAGAGAAATGCAACTTGTTATTTTACTATTAAACTGACGTGGCATGGAGAAATAAAAGCCCCAATGCCAAAGAGAGGAATGACCGGTTTTTAAATACCTGGTTTCTACCTGGTTGTTTCAAATCCAATTTAATAAAAGGGAGGATCTTCGGTAGAATTACTTAGACCTGTTGACAGCATTGCCTGGGACCTTGTTAGAAAGGCAGACTTGCAGGCTCCACCCTAAACCTACTGCAACAGCAACAGGTGATTCACAGGCACAACACTAGGGGCAGGAGGCAGACTGAGAGCGGAGATAGTCATTAGCCCAGCAGACAAAAACAGCCATCTTTCTGTCTCTTTACTTGGTTACAATTTATGTCTGACTTCTGTAGGCAACTGAACTTTAGTTATGGCAGTATAACTTAGTTCACATGTTGGAATTTGTATGATTATATTTTTGACAAAATTAGGCAATATTATATAGCTGTAATACTCTAGTAAGATTTTGGCTCTTGGTTCATGAACCAACCTATAGAAGGAATTCCAGTCCCATGAAGAGAGAAGAAGCTACTATGAAATCAATGTACCCTCACTTCTCTTAGTTACTACTAATTAAAAGGAAACGAATGTGACATTATCATCTAGGGACCTTGAGGGAGCTTGATATCCTAGAGATTTCTGAATGGGTGTGGGTCTTGCCAATGTTTTCAGCTATGGCAAGTTCGCTGTGGATTCAATGTGGCCACAGAAATCACAGTAGAACGTTCTTGGGACCAAAGGGTTTATTACCCAGCTTGTTCTCCCTGCGGTAGGTTGAGCACTAGAGTTATGTCTGCATCCAACAGTCTGCAGGTCTGTAATCCTCCATAGGGTCTACGTCTGTCCAGAGCACTAGGCCGGCTCTTTATATAGTGACTCAGTCAGTAACAGCTTATTGCCTACGGGTGTGGAAGCCGTAGCCTAGCAACAGGCCAGTTACATCATCAAGTGGTTTAGGTTTAGTGAGGATCCTGGCCATAGGAACCCCAACTTTCCCCACAGTGTGAGATATTTGAAATGTCTAATTTCAGATTAGAATGATTCTGATACTACTTCTCCACTCCCAACTTTCAAATACAAAATTAAAGCCAAAATAGCCTCA
The DNA here is from genome assembly GCA_029783875.1 of Phataginus tricuspis. NCBI lineage: Eukaryota > Metazoa > Chordata > Mammalia > Pholidota > Manidae > Phataginus > Phataginus tricuspis. Next base: position 82,015,041 of record JAQQAC010008880.1, on the reverse strand, counting down.
ACAGAGAAAGTAATTTGTACTTCAAAAATTAAGCAATACTTGCTGTCTAGCATTTACATAAGCATTCAATTTTTTTGGTGATCATTTTCATCAGTGAATTACACTAAAACAGCACAATTCAGACATAGGAATGAAATTCTAGGTAATCTAATTAAAACCACTCATTATACAGATGAGGAAATAAAGACCTAGAAAGGTAAAGAATCTTTGCTCAAGAGCATAACATTTATTACTGTTTCTCCCATATACCTCTTTCACGTATCCATTTTTATTTCAGCTTGATATATATGCAACCAATGTTCATGATATTTTTAACTTTGATTTCAGTACACCAACTCTAGTGATAATTTGAGAGTTGCAATATACTTAGTTTCTTAGTTCACTGAAACTGTACACATAATAATCTTTGCAATTTTGGGCAATGACCTAGGAACCTCACATATCTTTGACCATCTTCTTTCTCAGGACTGATTTGGCTTTTCAGGGTCTTTGTAGTTCCAGATGAATTTTGGGACTGTTTTTCCTGCTTCTGTGAGAAATGCCACAGCCTCTTTCTTGACATCAGCTTATTCAGAGGCATTCAGGATTAAGTATAGATAGGGCATACTAGCAGGGGACAGTATATGGATATAAGGAGTGTTGTCTTCCCAGGGGTTTAGGCGATAGTCTCAGTCCTCCACGTTAGTTCAAGTGTGATAGAACGAGCCACATCAGATGGGTGTTGGAGGCCCTCTGGCTTGGAAGCCACATGATGCCCAAGAGTGAGTATCCCTTATAACAATCCCACAGGCACAGCTCCCATGGGTTTGGACATGGAATGTATGCAGTTATGAGAATGCTGCAGACTCAGGAGAGCCCCCAAATTATATATTTCACTCCCAGCCTTCCCAAACCAGATACAGCTTATCAACCAGGGTCATTTTTAGCATATGCAACATGGCTAGAAACACAGTTGACATTCTACCATAGATTTCCAAGAGACTAGAGCTGGAGAGTTAACCCCAGATGATTTTTCCATAAAGAAGGAGAAATTTTTTTTTAACCAATACATGTCTAAGCTAGTATGTAAATCTACAGACACTCTTATAGCTGAATGTGTGCCCCCCAAATGCATATGTTAAAATCCTAACCTCCAATGTGATGGTGTCAGAAGGTGGGGCATGAAGTAGAGCCACCAGGAATGGGATTACTGCCCTTATAAAAGAGACCCCCATAAAAATTCCTTGTCTCTATCCCTTGATATGATTTTGGACTTCAAAATCTCCAGAATTGTGAGAAATTTATTTCTGCTGTTCATAACCCACCTCATCTATGGTATCCCATTACAGTAGCCCAAATAGACTAAGGCAGACTTTACCATTAAAAAATAAAGGGCTCTAATAAATTCAGGAATTACAAGATACTATTAAAAGACACCTTTAGAAGAGTAGAAAGGCAAGCCATAAAGTGAGAGAAGAAATTTGCAATACAAATAACTGAAAAAGGGAACATACCTAACATACATAAACAATTCCTACAGACTAATGAAAAGAAAGACTAACACAATATTGGAAATATGAGAAAGAGACTGTCACTTCTGGAAATCCAAAAGACCCATAAACCTATGACAAGATGCTCAATCTGATCAGTATCAGGAAAATGAAAATTAAAATCGTGATGAGATGCCACTACACAACCAACAGAACAGCTAAAAGTATTTTTAGAAATTGACATTACCCAGTGTTGGTGGAACAACAAACTAAGTCATTCTTGTAGTGGTGTGAATTGGTAAAACTGTCTTTTCCATTTAAAAGAGTCTTTGCCATTATCTACTAAAGCCAAAGATTCACATAGTCTTTGATCGAGCAATTCCACTTTTAGACTAGATCTAGCCAAAAACATGTGCACTCAGAGATACGAACAAGAATGTTCATGGCATTATTTGACTAGCTCAAAATTGGAAACAGTCCAGGTGTCCATCAACAGTTTAAATTGTGGCATATTTATACACACCACAACAATGAAATCAGCTACAGCTTCGTACAATGTGGTAAGTCTGACAGATTTAATATTGAACAAAAGCAATACAGATACAAAATCCAGGCAGGATTCCATTTATATAAAGAGACTTGCAAACCAAATGTATATTGTCAGATGTCATGATAGTGGATACTTTGGAAAGCAAGAAGCAAGTAGTGATTTAGAGGGAACACGAGGGTAACGTTCCATTTTGTGTTTTCATCTGTGTGGTCATTACATCATGAATAGTTGCTTTTGGATAAATCATTGAGTTATGCATGTTTGATCTTCTGTACTTTTCTAGAAGTCTTATGTATCATAATAAAAAGGCTTTGCATAAAGAAACTAATAACAGATATTATGGGACAGATAGAGATTACGGGTGAGGGTAAAGCTTTCATTAACATGTGTTTGTATAATTTTTGGCTCTTGAAACAAACACATTACTTATTTTTAAAAATGAATCTGACTTTTGACAAAGATCATAAAAATGGAAGATAAACTAAAATCTCACACAAGAGCTGTGCAGACCGTGGTTGTTTAAGGGTCTGGGTATGAGGAAGCATGAGATCCCTAGGTCTGCTGTAACAAAATACCACAGACTGGGTGGCTTAAGCAACTTAAATTTATTTTCTTACAATTCTGGAGGCTAGAAGTCCCGGATCAAAGTGTCAGGAGACTTGGTTTCCTCTGAGGCGTCTACTCCCCAATGGCCATCTGTGTGCACGTGCATATGAATGTCCATGACCCAACTCTTCTACTTAAAGGGACAACAGTCAGATTGTATTAGGACTCATCCTAACAGCCTTGTTTTAACTTATTCATCTCTTTAAAGACCCTGTCTCCAAGTATAGTCACATTCTGAGGTCCTAGGGGTTAGGACTTCAATGTACAGATCAGGTGTACAGGGACGTTGTTCAGCTCATCACAAGAAGGGGGGTCTGCAGGTGCTTCCATTTCGCCGTGTAAGCCTTCAGGAAGGCAGAGGCTGAGCACCATCTGGTTTTCCTAGTGAGCTTCTCAGACTATTTGCAAGATTTCATTTGAGTGTCTGCTGCCAACTGTACCCAGATTTGGGAGAAATCAGATGAAATGTAAACTTTTCTTTTGGATATTTCCAGAATTTCTATTTTGTGCCATAGCCTATTTAAACACGACTCAAAAGAAAAAGATCCTCTAATGTGTTCTGCTTATCTCATTCTTTCTTTCCCCCTGCCAGAGAAATAATCCTCTTGAGATAATTCTCCAAGAGTCCTTTGGGAAACATCACTGAGAAATATACACATAAATAGTCACCATGTATTTCTGTGCTTCTTAAAACATGAAAAGTAACCACATTCTATGTCATAACATTCAAATTTAATAATGCATGTTTATTGAATTATTCAAGTATAGTTATTATACGTTAGTTGAAAGAACTGGTATATATGAGCAAAGCAAGTAGCTAAATAGGCTAAGTGGGCTATAAATCCTGAACTGTTTTCAAGATTTGCAATGTGCAAATCATGATTTCATTTTGCTATGGAATTCTTTCTGGGTGGAGAATATTTCACTATGAATATCTTCTTTGTTAAATCATGGTTTGATTCTGATCAGTGATTCGTAGGTCACATGTGTTCCCCTGGCCTCCAGCCATGCTTCGGGGACTTGCTGGGCCGCGGTCAGGTATGTCACATATGACGGTTCCTGTGCTTTCACCTGCATCTCAACTTGTGGGGCCCAGGGTATCTTTCCCTAGGACGACAGGGGTTTATGCTCGCACTCTGCCAGGGACTGTGCATCACATAATGGCTGAGAGGTGAGCAGGCCAGTGAGTCGCTCCCTGTCTTCTCATTTCATACCATCAAATCCACTTCCTCTGCTAAGTGATGGAAAGTACTAGGGCCGAAGTTTTTTCAGTGTGGCCTGGGAACAACCGGGGCTCCCAAAGACCTTTCTGGGGGGCGGTCTGTGGACTACCAGACCAAACAATTACCACAATAATATGAAGACGCTATTTCCCTTTCTCACGCTGATTCTCTTACTGGTGTGAGGTGAAATTTTCTAGAGGCTACACGGCATGTGATTACAGCAGACGGAATATGAGAACCCAGCTGCTTCTGTTAAATGGGACATTAGAGAGATCTGCAAAATCATGAAACAGTACCACTGCTCTTGTTAATCTTTTTTGTCTTGGAAAAATGTAGTATTTTTTTTTCATGAAGTACATGTTAACAAGTAGTGAGTTTTTTATTGTTAGTTTAAAACACATTTATAAATATTTTTAAATGCTTCCATTTTAATTTTAATACATTAAATGTTGATACGTAAAGCTCACATAAATAAAAGCTTCAATTTTGTTGATGTTCCTCCATTTTTGTGATTGTAATGGGGTCCTGAGATAAAAATGTTCGAAAATCATTGCTCCAGAGAAATTTTAACCCATATACTTGGGTATGCAAGAAATGTCAAATGACACTTTTTGTCCCTAAATCAAACTTTAAGTCATTTTACCATTTCATTAGTGGTGGGAATTAGCTGTGGCCCAACTCTGTTACATTCTTTGGATCCACCAAACAAGAACAATAAAGTGAGTGTAGCTGTTTCATAGAGGTCCTGGAGGCTAGGTGGGAGGAAAAGCAAGAAAGAGATGAGTGAGAACTCTGCAGAGTGGAGGAGCTCCAGAAATCTTCTAGAAAGTTCAGAATTGTCTATGCTTAATTCTCCTGGAATGGGCATGTTTTCCCACAATGTCACTCTAAAATGTATCAGTAAAAGCAGCAATTCCACTTCTGGATTATATATACAAAGGAAATGAAAACACTAAGTTGAATGAAGAGATATATGCACTCCCATGTCCACAGCAGCATTATTTACAATAGCCAAAACATGGAACAACCTAAGCCCGTTGATAGATGAATGGATAAAGAAGTTGTGGCATATATACATACAATGGAATATCATTCATCCATAAAAAGGAAAGTCTGCCATTTGTAACAATATGGATCGACTTTGAGGGCATTATGGTCAGTGAAATAAGTCAGAGGAAGACAAAAACAAAAATAACAACCAAAGGAACCAACCCCAAAAGATCAGATTTGTGGTTATCAGAGGTGAGGGTGGGGGATGGGGAAACTGGATGAATGTGGTCAAAACGTACAAACTTCCAGTTCTAAGATAAATATGTCTTGGTGATGCAATGCATAACATGATAACTATAGTTAACACTGCTGAAGGGTACATTTGAAAGTTGTTAATGGGGTAGATCCTAGAATTCTCATCACAAGAAAAAAAAAAACTTTTTTTTTCTCTCTTCTCTCTCTCTTCTTTTTTTGGTATATATATGCAATGATGGATGTTATCAAAGCTTACATTTGAAATGGTCATCATTTCACAAAATACGTAAGTCAAATCATTACTCTGTACACCTTGAACTTATACACTGCTGTATGTTGATTCTATCTCAGTACAATCGGGGAAAAAAGCAGACTTTCTCCTGATTCCAGCAGACCTTCTCTCTACAAATCAGACGACCAGCCATGCTCCCACAAATAAGGGGAAAATGGTAAAAAGGGAAATACGGGAATCTAAACAAGGAAGGTCCACACTACTGCTCCTGCCCCGTGCACTCTTCTGCCATGCCCCCCCGCAGCCCCTCGTTCCTTCTGAGTTTTAGTTGTATGGGTCCCTATTCATTGTCTAATAATGGTCCTGCTGTGAAGATGCTGGTAAGTGAACTTACTCTATAGGGCTAACATACAAGACCTTCTCAAACACCAACACACATTCAGTATCTGAACAAACGAAACACACGACCCCTGTCCTGGGGAGCTGGATTTTAGCAGAGTGCAGTGTTTAGCAAAGTTCAGCCTATTCTGAGCTTTCCCCAAACAGATGGATTACAAACTGCTATGCAAAATAGTCTGTGCTCAGGTAATTTGAAAGAATAGGTTCGGTTACTGCTGGATTTTGCAGATCACTTGATATGCTATTGTCCCCCCCATGTGAGTTTTCAAGGGTGGTTTATGGTATGCATCTTTTTTCTAACACTTTTAATCAAAAAATCTTTTTTTCCCCTGCCTCACTTATTAACATCTTCCAGAACTATTGTCTATAACACAGCTTGGAAACTACTGCCTTCACCTAATAAGGAAATTTTAATAGGATTTCAGGCACCAGAAACCAAATAGTGACTGAGGAATTTTTGTCTTCCTAGGTAAGTTTTTTAAAAGTTTTTATTCTGATCAACAGAAAGAGGTTCACTGTTTCATTGGAACTCTGCATGCACGCTTAACTGAAACAGTATTTTACAAAATGTTTACCATCACAATGCCTGGTGCGCCCTGGCATTTTATATTCTTATTCATATGTTAAAAAGTATTTTTCACAGGCCACTAAAATGATTTCATAGTCCATACTTGAAGGTCTGCTAGGCCACTTTAAATCATTCATCATTTAGTAGCAGATCTTGAATAAAATGAGAAAAAATTATATTTGTTCTGTCTACTTTTACTAGGTGCTTGTTAGGATTAAAAGAAATTGTATAAAAAGTACAAAGCATTGCACACAAAATCTATTATTCTTGTGATGCATGTCCAAAGGGGAGGATGCCATTAATGTTCAGATTTAAGATGGGCCCAAAGAAACTGGAAGAAAAAAAGTAGTATGTAATGATCTCATCTTCTATCCTGGAAATCAGTTCTCCTGGTCCATCATTTGGTTTTAAGCTTTTCCCTCTGATGCAGCTATGGAAGAATTTTCGGCCTGAGGATCTGGAGGTCTTTTGTTAAAAGCACTTCTGAGGCTCCCCTGTTCTTGCTCACCCCAACCAGTGCTGATTTTGATTGCTGCATAGTCCTAGATTTGCAGCTCTGCATCCACTCTCCCAAGGATGCGCCTCTTGGGGCGCCTCCGGGACTCCTACTAATCTATTCACCTGATGATCAGGTTGCTTGTGCACAAGGACGCAAAACTACAATAAAAGTTTTCAAAAGTACATATTATTGTGTATTAAAAAACCCCCACAAGATTCAGTTTGCACTGTGCTGAATGAGCTATACAATCCTCTTTCTATAGAGATTATTTTTGAACAATAAGTGTACTTTTTTATTAAGTAAAATTCATTTAAAAAATATAACCATTCCCAAAGCAAGTGCTCTGCAATGAAAATGATCAATTACTTGCTGTTATGCAGTGATACTATTTAAAATTAGAAATGAGCTTGTTATTTCATTATTCACAACTACAAACAGCTTCTAAGATGGCATATTATAAACCAAATTATATAATTAATAGGTAGTGTAAAAATAGGAATAATTAAAAAGGAATTTCACATTACTAATTTCAAATATTTAATACATAAAAATGTTCTATATGCTAATTGTTGCTTTTTTGTTACAAGAGGAATTTAGATTAGTTTTTTAAATATGTTTAAGAAAACCATCCCTATTCCTAAATTCATAAAGATATTTTTCTCTTTTAGTTCATAAAAGCTTTTATGTTTCCCTTTCACGTTGAGTTTTAATCTACCTGGAATTGATTTAAATGTATGGTGTGTTTGGGGTCATTTCATTTTTCTCCCTATGGACAGCTGAATGTCCCACAACAATCTACTCAAAGGACCTAAGTTTTCATCAGTTTCTCACTGATTTGTCAGGCCAATAAATTAAGTATTATATATGTATGGGCTTTTTTCTGGACTGTTTTCAGTTTCTTTTGTCTATTTATCATCTAATAATCTTAACATTGACCAGAGGATTTCATGTGTGTGTGTGTGTGTGTAGTTGGCGTGTGTGTGTGTGTATAAAACACATTCACTTAGAGCTACCTTTAATTTAATACAGATGCCAACACTATAAAATAGTGTTAAAAGCAATAAAGTACTCTGAAAACTATAAAACACTGATGAAGGAAATTGAGTAAGAAATAAATAAATAGAAAGATAATTCATGTTAGCAATTAATATTGTTAAAATGTCCATACTTCCCAAGCAACCTACAGATTCCATGCAATCCCTACCAAAATTCTAATCGCATTTTTCACAGAAATAGAAAAAAATCTTAAAATTTATATGGAACCACAAAAGACTCCAAATAGCCAAAGCAATGTTGAGAAGGAAGAACAAAGCTGGAGGCATTACACATCCTGATTTCAAACTATATTATAGAACTATTGTAATGAAAAAACTGCATAGTATTGGCATGAAACAAACATATAGATGAGTGGAACAGAACAGAAAGCCCAGAAATGAACTCAATTTGGTCAATTAATTTTAAACTAAGGAGCCAAGAATATCCAAAGAGAAAAGAACAGTCTGTTCAATAAATGGTGTTGGAAAAACACCAAAGATGTGGATATCCACACGCAAAAGAATAAGACTGGACCCCTATTTTACACTACACACAAAGATCAACTCAAAGTGGATTAAAGACTTGAATGTAAGTCCTGAAACTATAAAATGATTAGAACAAACATAGAGAGTAAGCTCCCTGACTTTGGTCTTGGCCGTGTTTTTTGGATTTGACAAGAGAGGCAAAGCAACAAGAGGAAAAATAAACAAGTGGGACTATATTGAACTGAAAAAGCTTCTGCTCAGTGAAGGGAACCATCAATAAAATGAGAAAACAACTAATGGAATGGGAAGAAATATTTGTAAACCACATATCCACTGAGTTATCTCCAAAATATACAAGGAACTGATAAAACTCCATAGCAAAAAACAAAAAACAAAGCAAGCAATTAGAGGATGGACAAAGACCCGAACAGAAATTCGTCCAAAGGAGACGTACAAAGGGCCAACAGGCACAGGAGAAGGTGCTTGACATCACTGATCATCAGGAAAATGCAAATCAAAACCACAATGAGACATCACCTCACAACTCTTAGAATGGTTATCATTGAAGAGACAAGAGATAACAAGTTATGGTGAGGATAAAGAGAAAAGGTAACCCTTGTACACTGGTGGTGGGAATATAAGCTTGTACAGCCTGTGGAAAACAGTATGGAAGTTCCTCCAGAAATTTAAAACAGAACTAGCATATGATCCAGTAATCCAAATTCTGGGTATAAATACAAAGGTAATGAAATCATTTCAAAGAATATCTGTACCCCTGAGCTAAAGGCAGGGACCATGGGTGTAGTCAGAGTAGGGTGACGGCCTCTGGAAAAAGACCCCTACCAAAACTCCATATTAAACAATTAAACAAAGCCAGAGTTACATTAATTCTCTAAAGTAAAGTTTCAAACTAGGAATATAAGTATTCTTCAGTGAGATTAGTTAAATCTAAAAAGCCAGGAGGAACTTGGCCTAGATTGCTTGAACATCCCCCCGATAAGAAAATACCTCAGCATAGCCCATGTCTTCATTGTGTCAATTAAATGAGGCTATTGTAAAATTTCTTTTAGCCTGCTAAAAGGCCCAGCTTATCTTCTTTAACTCTACCCAGATGCTGCTTTTCCTCCTCCAGCCCCTAATCAAGTAATATATAACCTGGTCAATTAATAAAGCAAGCAAGCCCAGTCACAAACAACATAGTAAAAACAAGAGTTTTCATCTTAAAGATAAGATTGCATTTTAAAAACCCAAAAAGAGAAAAATAGGTTTCTTAACATAACAGACAATAACCCAGCCCACCTTGAGAGTAGGACAGGCAGTCTTGATGAATGTGCTCCCAAACCAAGAAGCTGCTATTCTGGGAAAGAATCAGAGCAGTAAATTTCTTGTGTTAACTCTGCAATATAATCCAGACGACTGATAAAAAACTTAGTGTCTCTTCAAAGATAAACACTTGGGGACCATTTAGTAGGTCTGCATCCCTAGCCCTTTGTCACTCAACCACCTATAAATCCCCTGGACAATGCACTGCCACGGGCTCTCTTGTCCCCTCCTGGCGTACGCCAGGAGCTCTGTCCTCTCACTGTCTCTCTCAATAAAAGCCTCTCCCTGCCTCTCCTACCTTGGGTGTTTGCTAAATTCATCCTTCAGTTCCACAAACAAGAACCCCAGCATCGGTATAGTATCTAAAATAAACGTAAATCTGACTTGAACAAAGTCTTGAAAGGTAATTTAAGGCTTTACAAAGGTGTCTGGAAGAAGTGCCAAGGAGTAATTGTGCTGCATGAGTCAGAGCAGAATGTCTTAAAGTCATCTTCATTCACACGCCTCAAACTTCACTGGTCACTCTCTGCCACTTTTCTCCCCTGGACATATTTCATTTGCTTGCCTTCATCTCTTACTACCTATTTCCCTCTTATTCCATTTTCCTCTCCATCTCTTTTACATTTACTCAGTCCTTCTAGTGTAAAGTGGTTTAGCTTCTGTAGTGGGTAGAATTGTGTCCCCCCAAAATATATTTCAAATTCCAACCCCTACTACTTATGAATGTGACCTTACTTGGAAATAAGATCTTTGCTGATGTATTTAAGTTAAGATGAGGTCATACTGGAGTAGGGTTGGCCTTAATCCAATGACTGGTATTTGTACGAGAAGAGGGACATTTGGATGCAGAAGACACAGTCATGTGACATTGGAGGCAGAGGTTGGATGACCCATTTCTCCTGTTAATCTGTCATATGTCCATTTAATTATTACATTAGCCAAAGAACTTAGATGGGAAAAGTTTTCCACCTCTCAACATCAATATTACATAGTAGTCTTCATCCAAATCTTACCTTTCTACCTGAATTAAACCCAGTGTCTAAAATTGAGACCATATTACAGGTGTTCTCACGATGACATTTCTTCTCAAGATACATACTCCTCTAAATTTTTGAACTGCTCTTTGATTTAACATTTTCTGTTAAAGCTCTTATTTTGAATTCAGCTGCTTATACATATATCCCCAAACCCAAACTGCTCATTCCTGACGATTCTTCACCTTGTTGGTCCCAGATTTAGTATCTGCTCCTCACCAGCATCAGCCTTTCCTAATTTAGTCAAGGACATATATTCTAAAGAGCAGATATTTCTTTTATTCTACAGAGGTTTAGACAATTCTCTCTCCACTATAAAGCTTATTGATGGTCAGTTGTGAATCTTTTCTCTCCTTCCCTATTACTGAAAAAATGCTCCGATTTACTACTCTGCAGAACAGATTATAAATCTACCTTTCTGTGTTTTCCCTATTATTGTAAATGTCTTTTTCCTCTTCCCTATTTACAGGGCCCAATTGTTCATTTTTTGGACTTTGGAGTATGGTGGTTCGGGCAGAGCAGAGCTCACGCGGTCCTGTGAGCTCAGGTATGGGTCTGTGTTCTTGTAGCTTCTACAGGGGCCCCTGGAGGCTGCCTAACTTCCTGTGGGGAAACTGACTTTGCCCAAAGGTATGATAACATTAAAGCGCATTAAGGATCAGCTGAAAAGTCAACAAACTTTGAAAGAGGACTATTAGCATTGCAAATGTGAGCTTCTTGCACTTGTGATAAGCACAATAAACAAAACCTTAGGGCATTTTAAAAAAGTCTTTCTAGGTGAACAGCTCAAGCTCCAACGTAAAGGCAGTGCTCCTGGGACTGAGGATAGTTCCTCTTTACTTATCTGATGTGCCAGCCAACCGAATGGATGCATTAATTGTAATGACGTATCACAGTTGAAAATGGTCTTTAGCTTGCAAAGTTAGTTTCTGGGAAGCTGTTATGCTTTTAGAGCTACTCTCGCTGTTCAGCAGCTTTCCACCACTCCTTCTGGGCTCTGGTTGGTAATATCACTCAGGAATTTACAGGGCAGGGGTGTCTACTGTAGAGCAAGCTCATTGCAAATGACTCCCTTTCTCCTCAAGCTGATGGTGGGTGGGAATTTGGACCCGACAGGAAAATGTCACTTACATTTGGTTTCTGAGAGAAGCTAGCTGATCCTGTACCTACAGTGAATGATTGTTTTCTTCTTGGTTAGTGCTGCCAAGTCAAATCACAGCTCCCTCTTTTTTCTTATTGGCCATGACCACGTATCATCCATTTCAACTGGACCTCTGCTCAACCCTGTCCTGGGTGGAATTTGTTCTTGAAGCTTTTTATGAAGCAGTTCCTTGAATCCTACTTGGGTTCCCTGACTTGCAACCCACGGTCAAGCTTCAAAGAGGCCCCACCAGCTTCTTTGGCTTCTACCAGACCTGGTAAAGTTGCAACAAACCTCCCTGATCTTTCCATCCATTAGAATGTCACTGAGTTCCCTAGTTTTATTTCTTGCTAAGAACCAATGAGACAGGGACCTTGGGTGTAGTCAGAGTAGGGTGAGGGCCTCCCGGAAAAAAAGCAAGGCAGGATATTTCCAGTCAAAGCAATGTAACAATGTAAAGTCCCTATCGAAACTCTGTGTTCAGCATTATGCAAAGTCAAGGTCACACTAACTCTCTAGGGTAAAGATACCAGACTAGGAACATAGACATCTTCAGTAAGATCAGTCAAAGGTCAAAAGGCCAGGAGCAACTTGGCCTGGAATGTTTGATTGTTCTGCAAGGGTATCTCAGCATAACCCGTGACTTCACTGTAAACAGTCCTAGCAAACAGACAACAACCCAGCTCACCTTGAGGGTAGGGCAGGTGGTACAAGTCCACACCCCTAAGCCTTTTTTTCATGTCCCCCCAAATCCTCAATTGCCTATAAATCCCCTAGACAGTGCACCACCCTGGGCTCTCTTGTCCCCTCCTGGTGTGAGCCAGGAGCTCTTTCCTCTCACTTTATTTCTAAGTAAAATCCTCTGCCCTGCCTCTCCTACCATGACTGTTTGCTAAGTTCATTCTTCGACTCCACAAACAAGAACCCCGGCATCACCAAGTTTGTTTTGAATTCCCTCTTTCTGGGAGAACAACCAGATACCCTGGCTATAATTCATTCACATCTGTGTTTCTAGGTATGTTTCTTTTCAAGGCTGTCTGAAGCCAGACAGGATCACTCTCATATGATGCATGGCTCCAGAGGGAGAATGATGTTTTTGCAGTGGACCCGACTATATATATATATATACACACACACACACACACATATATTTCTACTGTTCTGCATAGTTCTGATCATCTTGTTTGCAAATTGTCTTTTTTTTCCCCTGAAATGGCTGGAATGAAATTCTAAATTCATCTTTGAGGATAGATAGAATGAAAGAAAATTTATAACAGACTTTGAACAAACCACGACCAAATCTGCATAAACAGGAGTTTGAGAAGAAGAGTTAATTTTTAAGGTATGTTGCTTTCCCCCTCCTCTCTTCTTAGATTGTTAGGCAAATAAAAACAACTTTGTATAGAAATGGAATTTAATTTGGTCATCGGTCCTTAGCCCAATAGAGAACATGTTTCCTTTTAAACCCTTAATCATCTCCAGGCATTATAAAGACCAAATCCATGCGCATCAAAAAAAATAAATTATCATTTTAAAAAAAGAAAGCCATTTCCAATTTAGACTCAGTGAGCTCACGGTGTGTGGGGCATTCATTTTGCGTTCTGTGCAGGTGCAATGTTCTTTGTAATATGAGAGACCCAGAAGGACTGAGAACTTCCCACTGTGGCTCTGGGGTACTGATGTCTCAGAGCTGCTCCTCCCCATCCATGCTTACATCTTACACATGACTTCACTTTCGGTTTCTCTCCAGTAAAAACCCAAATTGCCTGTGCAATGAGAAGAACCTGTCTCTCTGTGGAGAATCATCTTGACCAGTGAAGGAGGTCAGGACATGCCCACCCAAAATACGCCTCTCTGTTACATTGATTATATTGAGTCAAAGTCCCCTGAAAAGAGCAAATGCAGGGAGGGGCCTTCTCTGACCTCTCCTTACCTGCCTGAAGACATCCTCCAAAGGGGACTCAGTTGTCATCAATGCTGTCCCCAGAAGTTTCATCAAGCAGAGGACTCTTAGCACAGGAGAGATTAGAAGGCAACACTACGGCCACCTTGTCACATGCCACCACACCTCCCATCTAGTCTCCCAAGGTCACAGTCATCTTTCCTGAAAATCATCTGTCTCCTGGAAGAGGCCCCTGTCCTCTGATTCCCCTATTATAATTTTATATAGTATAAATCTCAAACCATTTTTGGGGGTATTCACTTTTTTTTTGATGTGGGAATGTAATACTAAAAGTTCACAAATGTGTAGACCTTTCTCCTGTCAGTGAGCCTGTGGTCAGTTTATTTCACAGACCCTGTTATCGTGCCCAGGAGGGTAAAAGGATCTTTATCTTTCCTTCCCTACATCCACTGTTCCTGAAACTAGCAGTACTTTGGACTCTCCCTTGCTGAAGCCCCACAGAAAGCCTTCCATCATGGCTTATGTTAATAGTGCTCTGGTTGACTTGCTTCCACATCAACCAGGTTATTTGGTTTCCTTGGGGGTATCTTGGTACTTCCTGCTTCTCTTTGGTCTGCAACCTCCTCATGTCCCTGTCTTTTGACTTTCATCACACCTTTGGTTTTCTGTCCATGACTATGTAAACCAAAGGCAAATGCGGCCGCAGTGTTAGGTGGGCATTCATCTTCCCTGCGGCCCCTGTTTTCATACGAGGCGCTAGACTTGTGGACCTTGCTGGTGCTCTAGTCCAAAGACAGTGACCTTCCTAAGGAGCAAAGACAGTCTGCAGACCTCAACTGTCGTGGATTCATGCTGGGTTCTGGGAGGGTGAGTCAGAAAAATACGGGACATGCGAGAAGGGACTCTCGGGAGTACATCCAAGGTACCCAGGTAGGAAAAGTGAAGAAGTAATATTTTTAACCATCTTTTTAGAATCTGAGCATGTTTGTAATCGGCTGTGAGGAAGACGCCTGTATATGTGTGTGTGTGCATGTGCGTGCGTGTGTGGTTTGTGTGTGTGTGTGTGTGTGTGTGTGTGTGTGATAATGAACTGTGCCTGAACGCCCTTCCAAATGTTGTGGGCATGATGGAAGGCTTACATAAATAATTCATTTTTCTTTTTCTTATCTCACAGTAATCAGCCCATTTCCTTCTACTGTCCCAAACAAAAAGCTTTTGAGTCCTCAAAATTATACTTGACCCTTTTAAGACACAAATTTACTTTGCTTTACAGCTTTCCTGCCTTGTACTAGAAATGCTGAATAATTTAGAAACAAATACACAAAGAAGAAAAATGATTACATTTTAGAGTTGAAAAGATCCAGGAAACTTCACTTTTTCTTTTCTTCCTTCTTATTTATTCCAAACTGATTAAAAAAATCATCTGTTTCCTAGAAATTTAAATTTTATGTTAAAATTATCCACATTTACACCCAGCACATTTTCACAGACCCAAATCAGTGGCAGATAACATGAATATTTTTGAAAATATTTGCTGTGCTCCTACCAAAAGGAAGAATAGTAAAATCATTACAAAATACCTCCTTAGAGGAGAGATTATTTTCCCTACTGATTTGTTTAGTAATTTGGATATAATTCTATGCAGTCTATGGAAGCTCTGCAATGCAGAGGAAATATTATGCAGTCCACCTTCACATGTTCCTTTTGTGTATTTGAAGAACGATGCCTGGAAGCATCAAACCTTAAATTATTCTGTAATTGGCAGGCAGCAAATAGCAATTTCAAGTTCCAAGCAGTGCCAAGGCCAAATGGAAGAAGACATTTATAATGGCTGTGCCTAAAAAAAAGTGTAGCTTGAAGGATTATCTACAAATTGAGCTGTAAACACAATGTCATCCACTTTGGGGAGAAACAAGGAGAAAAAGAATTTGTTATCATCAAAGTGTTTCACTTTGCAGTGCCTGGGTATCTGTCCTATAACCCTTTGAATGTTCTGGCCAGTCACAGGTAATTATTTGGAATGCACACTTAAGAAACACCAAGCACATTTAAAACAGCGGCAGACCAGACAGTAATTATTGATTTTAATTTTCCCCATTATGTGCCACTGTTGTCTGTGAAAGTACTGGCAAAATGCAGACCCTTGTCATTTTCTCTCAGCTTGTAAACAAGGGCATATGTCTCTTACCATTGTCTTCTTTTCAATTAGGATTTTTAAAAGATCTTGCCCATAGGCAGATGGCCTTGTTAGAAACATGAAATGCTGTTTCTTTCATGTGCTGGTATTTTCATGTCCTTTTAATTGTTTTTAAATAATAACATCCCTACTTTATGTCTCATGAACATCTTGCAAAATCAGGAGTCAGTGTAGAATAGTCATACTACTTACTCATGTTCTGAAACATGGTATTACTCAATATGAGTGTATGTGGCTTGTATATAATGGGCAAAATTTTACATTTTTATGTTAAATGTTTCTGAAGAAGAAAGTTATTATGCTGTTTTGATTTTCATAATGGTAGAAAGAGTAAAAAATAAAAATGAGAGCCAGTATGCTAGATGTTCCATTAAATAGAAGACCCATTAGCATTTAGAAATAAGAGGTAGGACTTCTAGAAGTTAGTCTGCATGGAAACTGACAGACTGGGAAAGCCGCCCAGTGAGTATTCATTCATTCCGGCAAAGCATTGGATGATCTGGTCATCGAGTCTCTGTATCTATGGTGCGACATTGTTGAATGACACCGATTCTGGGTACACTGGCCACTTACAGAACTGCTGGGAGAGACTGCTGCTGGTGTAAGTGCCACATGTCTGTTCTTGGCCTTTTTCTGTTTAATATTATGAGCACCAACTTGGAAGAAAAAGCATACTCATGAATTCTGAAGATAAGTCAAACTTAGATGTTTTCATATAGCTTTCAGAGCAAGATTAATATGATGTAAATAGATTGGAAAAATAAAGTAACATTATAGAATCCAATAGGATTAAGTGGAAACATTTCTCACTTAAATTCAAAGTACAGAATAGAAATATATGACTGGACATGATTTCATGTAAAAATGATTAGAAGGCTTTACACAAAAATGCCATCTGTTCCAGTAGTAAAATTAATGGAGTTGTATAAAAGCTTAACCTACTGTTGGCACGCTTTGAAGGATCTGGTGTCCAGACTAAAGCAAGATGTATATAGTACTACCATACTCAGCCCCAAGCAGAACTTACATGAATGTCTCCATTTCTTCCTGGTTGCCATAATTATAAGAGCACTGACAAATGTGTCGGTAACAGGGGAAAGTAAAATTCCAGAACGATTATGGGAACTGGAGATTTTCAGTCCGGAGGCTTCTCAAAGAAGACTTGTCAATAGTCTTCACACACTTAAAGGGCTGGGAAATAACACATGTATGCTTTCTGCACTTTCCTTGCACAGGGCAGAGGAATACTGAATCTAAATTCTAGGAGGACAATTGTGACTCAGAGGAAATACGAAGTTCCCAGCCCACTGCTCAATGCTCTGAGCTGCCGATGAGGTCGGGAGGCTTCCGGGCAGGCTCCTGCAGAATCTGGGTGGAATGTCATGGACAGTTCCCCTACAAAGATATTCAGGTAGGGTGATCTCAAATTATATTTGATTTTGTGACTTTATTTCTCCTCCTAGGTGACCCGTCTTAAGAGTTATCAGAAAACATTTACCCACTTTTTTGTTTTTGTTTTTGATTTGCTGTAGAAGGAAAGGCTTAATTCTGCAGTGAACTTAACTATTTCAACATCATTTAAGATTCCAGCATTCCTGGGAAATCCACCAGTGTTGGTGCCTCCTAACCTGTTGCAGACTCAGCCCAGGAAACAGGTGGATTAAAAGCTCAGATGACTGTTAGGAGGCAAGCGCCTCATTCAGTGCGGCCATTACTGCATTAAATCTTGAATCTGCCAGACCGGTTTTCTAGACCCGTGTCAAGCCCTGCTGAGACTTACGGACATACAGAACCCAGAAATACCGTGAGGTTCTGTTATCAGACTGAAGAGAAAAAGTGATGCCATATGAACCAAATTTTACCTTAAAAGCAGATAAATTAGAAAGGTTTACTGACCTGGACGGTCAACATTTGGAAAAGCATGGCCGAAAAAGAAAGTCATCGGGTTCTCAAGTAGACCTGGTCCACTCTGAAGAAACTTAGACACTTTAAATATGTCAGAATAGCAGCTCCCACTGTGATGCAATAATCCAGCACCATCACTTAAATGTTTAAAACTAGATATTCACTCAGGGAAGAGCAATGGCTTGAAAGGCAGCAAAAACTAGGCAATCGATGATCCTACTTTTCAATGTCCCTCGCTTGGGGGGGCATTCAATCACAACTCATCATTTCATAGTAATTACTGAATCTTAATGCGTCACATTTGGGCTCCTTAAGAACATTCTAATTACATTTTAATTCTGTAATGAAAACACAAGCAAACCTGGCAACTGAGCCAGTAAGAACTGTGATTGAGAACTGACATGTTCGCATACCCACGGCCGTTCACGGAGGGATTTGTTTTATAAAGACACATAGCTATTTTCTCTCTGCTTAGCTCTCTGGGGAGAGACAGTCCTAGGCCATGATGACTTTTTCTGTGAGTCTTGTCTAGAAAGCTGTGTGTGCTAAGAATAATATTTTAGAGAAAGGGCTATTTCCAGGAAAGCTACTGAGAATCCTGGTGTGAGGCAGATTGGTTACCATCTACCACCATTGTGTGTACCTGGTGAATTATACACATGCAGCTCCTAGTTTACAAATAAGTCCATGGCCCCCGGAATCCCTTCTGGGGTCTCGGTTTTCCCCTCTCGAGATGCCTCGCTACACAGCCTTCCTCGTATTTTCCTCCCTGTCGCCTGGGACATTTAGTGTGCCCAGGGGATCTATTTCTGCTTCAGTCCCTCGTGTTCTGGTACAGTCTCAGTGCCAGGCCGAGGGGGCACGTGAGTGCACAAAAGGGGCTGCATGTGTAGTCTACTGCCAGAAAATGATTGGGGGTAATTCTAGCTATAATACTTCAAAACCAACTCTGGCAATGATAAATTACTCTTTGGCAATAGACGTGTAAGATCATTTATAAATTTCTCTTTTTATACTGGTTGCTTCAAGCATTATAACTAAGACCATGATTGGGACTTACTGTTAAGTGGTATGATAATTCATCTGTTGCATGGATTTTTCTAAAAGATTTTCTCTTATGTTTAGAAAACTCATGCTCAGTGAATTCGGTTTTGAAGAGCATATTGTACCTCCCCTTGCCCTGCGAGCTTCAGTGTACCTTTTGTTTTCCCCCATCAGAGGCAATAAAGTCTGGACCATTACATATATTGATAAATTGGGGTGTTAAATTGCTTCGAGAATCATTTTGAAGGCTCTGGTTGTCTTTGTTTTGAAGCAATTGTGTGGAAAAGCAAAATTTATAGCTTGAAGGACACTAAGAGTGGCTCAGGTTAAACTAAATAACTCTTAGACCCAAGTGGGAAAAGAAAGAAAAGCTTTTTGAATGGAGTATTTGTTTTTCTTTGCAAATCCATTGTGTGTGTATGTGTGTGACTGGGAATGGACAGTTATCTTTACTTTTGTTTGGATATTTTGAAAGCTCCTTCATTATTCATCTCAATGCACTTAAATACCTCCTCTTAGGCATGGAGTTTGCTTGAACTATGGGCATGTAACCACAAAATTCAAATGAGTAGCTGCTAGACAGTTCGTGTAGACTTCATGCTTGTTTTTATCTCATAGACTTAAAATGTATGAATTTTTAGTTAAAGGCAAATGAAATATTATCTGCTTCCCCATCTCCCCTTTTTGGTTCCTGGCACTATTTAATTATACGATTATATTTTATGTAACTGTCTTTTTATTGATTCCAAAATCCACATGTTGCATGTGATAAAGAGTGGGTTATTGTACTTACATTAAACCAATCAATATTCAAGATATATGAGCCCATGAGTTAGGGAAAATGGGGATGGGAAATGACGAAACCTTACAGTGAAAAGTGGAATGAAAGATGTGAACCCAAACTGGGATTTTCAGGTATTCATCTTGGCTCCAGAAGGACTGTGATGAGCAGACATCAACCTCCAGTGGGTTGGGCTTGAGACTCGCCAGGACCACATATCTGACAGCCAATGATCTCAGGTCTCTTTTTAGCAGGAATACTAGAGAAACATAATGGCCCCAGGCTCCGTTTAAAGTCAACATCTGTTTTAAAATTCCCATTCCCTGGGTCTGTTCTATTAGAAGCTTCAGTCTAAGCAACGGTGCTCACCCCTGGTCCCAGCACTGGGGCTTCTCTGGACTTGTGGCTGCTGCCCTAGGAATGCAGTGCAGATAACCTGAGTATCTGACTTTCTAGCAATTACTCTCCCAAGGTCTGGAAGAGAACAAAAACCGGGAAGACATTTAATTACAAACAGCTAGGTGGAGGGGGAGTGTAAATGTGGTGGCTACTACATGAAAATATTACTTTTAAGAATTTAAAACCAAATCATTCTGACCCACTTCTAATTCAGACTTTGAGTTATGCTTCACCCTTTTGTCATTTGTCTGTTAAAGTAGTCTGGATATTAATCTTTTGTTACATAATTATCTTTTAATTTGTTATTTATGTGTTAGATTTACTATGGTGATTTTTAGATGAATCTTTTAAAAGTTCTGATGAGGTTTCGTTCATTAATATTTCCTGAATGGCTGGCCATTTCCTACCCACATGTTGTAGGGATATTACCAACATTTTAAATATTTTAAAAGTTTTGTGTTTTAATATATGTACATTTAAATATGTATATTTAATATATGTACATTTCCTTTTCTTTTTCATTGAGGTCTATAATCTCCCTGAATACTCTTTTTTGTTGTTTGAAGAGGGAGAATCTATTTTAATTTTTCAAACATTGAAATCTCATTAGTACTTCATTTATTTTCCCTTCCCCATTAATTCCTCATGTTTCTTAATGTAAAATGTTCTTTTATGAATGGATCAGTTTCTAGACTTTTTATCCTGTTTAGTAATTGATTTGTCTCATTGGTCCTAGCAACACATGCTTGAATACTGTAGCTTAGTGTACAGTAAGTTGGTATCTGGTAGTGGAAACTTCCTTCCATCCCTCCTTTTTTATATGCACAGCCTTAATTTTAGAAAAGGACTTCTGGTGCAGGAGAAGAAAACAATGATAACAGCTCACAGTTCCCATCTCTATCCAGAATTGGTATTTTAGAAATAAAATGAATCTGGAGTCAGACCTGGGGTCAAAACCTAGCTGCTAATTTGAAGGTGCAAGATGAATAGAAAGACAGTTGCCCCTGCAGAAACTCAGCAGGCTCTCCTGAGAAGAGGCAACAATGCTCTTTGGAGGACTGTCAGAGGATCCACCAAGATATGAAGCATGTGATCCACAGTGGGTGCTTGTTAATGGAAACTACTTTTATTATTATTGTCATTATCACTACTATTATACAGTATGATATAATCCAAAACCTTCCTTATCTCAGGACTATGGCTGAAATATCAATCGCCAAGTCATGGAAAAAATATCTAGGAAGTCATTAATATACTTCAGTGGGATTTTGGGAATGAGAATTTGATGCTGCTTTTCAGTATCACTGTGGGAACTATGCTCTGCACTGTGAGTTGTTGCTTGGACCCAGTGGACTAACATATGATCTCAAACCTGAAGGACTGCCCTAGGAAGTCAGGTTTACTTGCTGAGACATTTATATTCATGGCAACATGGAAAGAGAGTAAGAGCAGAGGAGGCCTGTGAGAAGAGCACCATGAGGCAGGAGGCAGTACCAGAAGGGGCAGCCTGAGGGCCCAGATGACCAATAGCCTTAGGACACTCACCCTCTAGCTGTGCTCCCTGATTATATTATTTATGTCCTACATATATATTGGCCACTATTTTGGATCTGACTATGTATTGCTCAGTATTGGTCAAACAGTAGGCAGCCCTGCACTTTGCAAGGTTCTGTTGGGTGACTGTGTGCGGGTGGAAGCTGGGGGAGGCAATTTAAAGATCATTGTGGGAAACACGAAGGGCATAGAAATTTGTTTAAGGACAGGGAAACTTGAATAAGAACAAAACAATTCTAAAAGTAGCTGGTCACAGGATTAACCAACCAATTGATTTTGTTTACCCTTCTGACTCGCCCCACAGTCCAGGCAAGACTGACTGGCCTGCCAAATCCTCCTTCTCTTAAATCAAGCAGTGAGGGATCTGAGAATAAAGTCCTGCAGCAAAATTAGATAGGTGGGAATCACTATGGTGTTGGTGATGGGGGTGTCTCTTGACACCACAGAAAATACCGGCAGGGATTGAGGTAGATCTTGCTCAGTAATTTGAGGCTCCCTCAGACCCTGCACCCCAGCTCTGCACTAAAGGGTTTGACATTATCCATGGCTGCCAAAGCTTGCTATAACTCATTCATTCTTTTGTTTTGTTTCCTGTATCAAAGGAGCGTAGAAACCTGCAGCGCTCCATTTATGAGATCCAGGGTATAGAGGGAAGGAAACAGGAAGTCAACATTGTGTTTCCTCTTTTGAGTACTGTGTTCCTCAAATCCATGTTTCTGTGGTAAGAGTGCTTACTGGAACAGACCCAGCTGAAGACCCAACGGGGTGGGGGTGCCGCATTGTTATTTTTAGTTGTTTATTTCCAGAAGACAGATTTTTGAAGAAAGAGGAGAAAAAGAAGGAACACTTATATTTATTATATCCTCGAGATGAGGGAGGGGAGAGAAGATAAATGAATACATGTAGTCATTTCATAGTCTAATGAAGCAAAACCAACTCCAGGACAGCCTCTCAAAAGTCCCCATTATCATTCCACATTGAACTGCTTATTCTCTGCTGCATTTATATCCCAGGATGCTGCAGACAGAAAGCTCACCTTCCAATCTCTGGCACTGTTTTACAACCAGCCCCGCTCGGCCTTCAGATGAAGCCAAACCTGAGTGATCAGGCTTCAAGTGATACCAACTGACCCTTGGGAACAGCTCAAGATCCACTGGGCCACAATAGGTGAGTATAAAAAAAATACCATGTACAAAAATACAACCTTGGAACAGAGACTGGATTGGTGTGCCCAGATCAGTGATCTAAATCACATCCTTTTTGTTTTATTTTCTTTCCTTAAAAAGACTTGCTTTTTAAATAAATGTGTTATCGAGACCTAATAGGCTAAGATAGAAGTCTTTATGTTTAGCTGTTTTGATGCAATTATAAAAAAATCAATATACGTTTTAAAGAGTACAAGAAAGGGCTTGTCATTTGTTTGAGAACTTTCTTCTTATCCTTTCAAATTGAGCTTTTACTAGATTTGAGTTAAGAGTTTCATGAAGGAAAGAAAATAAGAGTTTATTACAAGTGTTATGTTGCATCTCTTCTAATAGTCTAATGTCCCCCATGCTATAACATAAGGCATGCATGATTTCCAAATAAACATATCTACAAACAAGAAAAAATAATGAATAGAAAGGGCAAATGTATAGATGGTTTTCGAAAATCTGAAACAGACGAGGTTTACTAAGATTTTTTCCTAACATAGTAAATGAAAATAATATTCTAAAATGACGCTTTCCTTTTAATTGTAAATCATGTGACTAGAACAGAAGGGCAAGAGCATACAAAACAAACCCCACTGGATGTTTAGAATAGTTCAAAAAGTAGCTAAAAATATGGAAGGATACAATTTACTCAGTAACCTTGAATCATACTTCAAAATATATTCTCTCTCAACCCTTAACATCATCTTGTAAACAATTTCAGTTACACAATTTCAGCTCGCAATTGACCAAAACATGGTATAAAATCCAATTCTGAGCTAGTGCAAATAAATACTGATGACTGAATTCAGCCTGAGTATTTTTTGGAGAAAGATTTATTCAAACCTTTTAAACGGAAAGACTGACTTTGCATCAGAATACCGGGCCATGTAATTTCTAAACTGTATGGCCAAAGAAAACACATGGAAATGTTCTACCAAAGTCAGCGCTAAAATTCATTACATAGTGTAAATCATTCCAAATGTCTCAGCATTTGTCTTGAAAATTTAAACGCAACAGAGGGGGAAAGACGGTTTTTGGTAAATGAATAACAGAACTGGTTTTCAATTGTACAGTGATTTTGAAAACCGAAAGCTTGGTGTAACTTTGGATAATCAAGGCCAGGTGTCTTGGAAAATCTCAGAAATAAGCAATACACCAATTAACTTCACGCTTTGGAGGAATAACTGAGTTCTAACCATGTGCCACTATGGCGGGTGAGGAACCAGAAGCTCTGAAAGACCACAAAACCGCCTACAGGCCACACAACGGGTAGCTGGCAAAATCTAGGACTCTGTAACTACGTGCCTAAATTCCTTCACCGGAAGACTCATAAATTAACCATTTAGAACAATGTACTCTTGCATAAATGCAGATTATACAAAAAAGGCACACAGGCTGGAAAATACTGATTTGACTGGTTTGGTAAATTCCCTAAGAGGAATACTGTGCAGTGGCTGAGAGCTTGACTCTGGCCTGGGTCTGCTCACTGTGTGCTGAGAAAACTCAGAATCTACCGGGCAGTGTCAGTAGTGATTTCTGAATCAGGAAAGAGCTCTTCTCCATTCAGTTTAACATTCAAAGTTTACTGCTGAAACATAGCGTATTTTACCATGAAATTCTGAGGATATTGCATGTGTGCAAAGGGATGACTTGGGTTGAGAAATTTCTTCTGAAAAAATGACATTGGCCAGTTTGCTAGCCTATGTGCCAATTCTTTGACCCTAAAAGCTGTTTGACTTATTCCACAATGTTTGAAATAATATTTATTCCACTTTTCTAAGTCTTGGAGTAAACAGAACTTTCTAGAGTTTATTGAGTTACCAATGTCCATAGTATTTCAACCATTCTGACCAGATCTTCAGAGGTTTTCTCAGTATGACAAAGGTCACTTACTGCCACCCTCCTGTGCTGGATGTGATTAAAGGAGAGGTCCAGTGGATAGGACAATAACTGGGGGGGGGAAACAGAGCATGTCCATTTTCCTTAAAAAAGTTATCCTTGAGAAGTGGAAATCTTTAAAAAACTTTTTATCAATCTAAAACTAAATATGATAAATCTGTGTATATTATATTATCTCTGAAGGAGTTTGTCTACCCTTTCTAATATGTACAATGGTTTTATTGTCTTTTATTAAATATTAAACCTTGAAAAATCTGCTATGATTTTATAGGAGCTAACTTTGGAGATAAATGTCAATTTAAATTGGTTTTCCTGGCATTTATTAGTAATTCAATTTTACTCTGAGTAATTAATTATGTGATTATAAATAATTCAAATTGGAGAGGAAATAGTTTTCAGAATCTCCACATCATCAAAACTACTTTTAAATATGTCCATTCATCTTAAGAGTCAAATACTCCATTGTCTTATTACATTAATTTACAAATAGTTTTTAAAAACACTCGTTTCTTCATGTAGCTTTCCCCCGTGTCCTTGGTTCTCCTTTCTAAAATATTTCTTTTCCCTTTCCATTTTTTTTTTGATATTTATCCTAAATGTTCACAAGATAAACTCTGGTACAAAGATTATAGAGACTTCCTATTGACTATAATCTGTATACCAGTCAGTTAAACTTTAATTTTAATTTTAATTTGGAAAGGAGAAATATGCATAGATCATAGAGATTTGATGCGCTCAATATGCTAAAAGATGTTGACTTTAATTTTCTTTGAATTTTGACTATTAGTAATATCTTTGGTCTACAAATACTGTGTCTTAAACAAACTCAAGGAAGTATGTGCCAAAGGATTTAAAAAGCATAAGTTAAACAGATCAGATAAACTCTGACAATTTTATAGACTGCTTTTCACATTTTGTTATGGAAGAAAAATAGACATTTTGTTATATTCTTATTATAAACTCACTAAATTTTTTAACTCCTAATCTCTGAAATCTGTGATTTTAATGCTGTGCTTCATGAAGCTCTAGAGGTTTCATAAAGGTCTTTTGCATCCATTGCTGAGGGTAACAGGCGGGGGTGCATTTACTTGGTGGGGCTCTTAACTTCTCCTTCCATCTCGTCAAGATGCTCCATTTTAATCTCTTTTTATGTTGGACTTTCAACCAAGATTTCATTTGGACAAATTATACCCAGGTCAAACGAAAATTGCATTTGATTTAAATTTGAAGTAGAGGATAATTAAATATATTTGTTTTTACACTGTCACCATCCCTAAATTCTTCCATCTATTATTTAACATTTTTTTTATCATTGAAATAAAATTGGCTCAATCTGAAAGGGCTATATACTGTATGATTCCAACTATATGTCATTCTGGACAAAGCAAAGCTACAGAGGCAGTAAGAAGATCAGGAGTTACAGGAGAAGGAGGGATGAATAGGCAGGGCACCGAGAAACCGCTCGGCATGACACTATAATGGTAGATACATGTTATACTATTTATCCAAATCCAAATATAGAATGTACACCACCAAGAGTGAACACTAATGTACACAGTGGTATTTGGGTGACGATGCATGTAGCTTTATCCATTGTAACAATGTGCCACTCTAGGGGGGACACTGACAGCTGGGGAGGTGGTGAGTGGTGTTGGGGGAGGAGAGGGTAAATAGGGACTCTGCACTTTCCACTCAGTTTGGCTGTGAACTTAAAATTGCTCTAAAAATTAAGGTCTGTTAAAAAAGAAAATGGGCTTATTTATAGTATTATATGAAGTATACATTGGCATAATTAATTTCTGATATCTTCAAAAGCTTGCCAGCGAATGAAGCTGGAACTTCTGTTTCACTAAGACTCTGCACTACATCTAGGGAGGAGGAGCATCTGTACAGTCAGTGGAAGGCTTGGGCAGCATCTCTGGTGGTTTCATAGGGACCCCGGGTGACGGTTGTACCTGGTAAAGAAGGGCAATTCAGGAGATCTGGTTTGGAGTCATGAGAGCCATGACTTGTGATGGGAAGAGAGGCTCCCGAGAATGGAAGCATGCTCTTAATGAGGACAAAAAAGAATGGACTGGACAGGAAGATCACTGAAATATGAGGACATGGGAGGAAAACCAGACAAAAACTGCAAAGTCTGGTTTGTGCAGGAAAACTCAGGTGACCGAGGAAGAAGTGCCGGTGGTGACTGAGGGCCTGGTTAGAAGGCACAGGCGCCCACCACTAGGGCTGCAGGAAAGAACATGGCGGGAGCTTAAGCATTACTGGAGGCGACTAACAGGCAGCATACATATTTTTACACTCATTAAAATAACAATGTTGGCACACTGACGATAAACATAGACACTATTTTATGTATCCTAGTTTAATAAGAATTTTGAATCGAATGGCTCATTTTTATTCACGTTGCCTATTCTTTCTAGAAACATTTTGGATCGCCCTTGTCAGTCCCAGTTTCTATGCGTATTCTGTTTCTTCCTGATGTGCTAGGCGCTGAAAACTCTCTTTTGTCCATCCTTGTTGGTTGCTTTGACCCTCAGCTCAGTCCCCATACTCTGCACAGGGCTCCCTGGAGGGACAGTCTATGGCTGTGTTTGCTTCTCTCATCTCTCAGAGGTACAGTAGCGTCTCTCAGACATGGTAGCCCCTGGGCAAACCAATGATAGGAGGGGCCTGTTGTGGAAATAATCCACCACTAGAAAAAAATCCAAGCTGTTATTTGCATGTAGTCACATTCCCTTTAGGCTTTCTACTCCACAGTGTACCTGAAAAGTCCCTGAAAAGCCATTCGTATTCGGTTCCTGGAAAGTGATCAGTTTCTTCATGGAAGAGCAAGAGGCGATCTGAACCCTTCAGAGGGAGGGGGAAGAGAGGCTGGGGCAGTGGCCCTCCGGAAGCCCCCGCCTGACCCTTGACAAACCTGCCAGTTAGTGTCCATGATGGGTTTCTCCCGCTGTTGACTCTGAACTACAGGCAGGGTTGGGCACGGTCAACAAAGTCAACATATACATTTAGAAATGAGGAGGCTGTTCTCAACAGGAAGACTGGCTGTTTCTTATTGCTTTTCCCGCCCCTGACACATTTCTTCATTCATTTTCCTCTTTTCTTTTCAATATTTGTAATATGCATTGATATGCATATTTCAAATGCCACAGGGATTAAATGTGATTTTGTAATGCTTTCTGTGTTGGAAATATATACTACGGAGAGCTGACAATGGGGGTAATGTGTATGTGGCTAATTGGGACTTGACAGGGTCATTTTTAACAATTTTCTCTGGAGGGTTTTCTTTCTCTGGAAGGGTTTGCAAGTTCCCTTTGATTTGCCGAATTGTACTCTATATAAACTCCCACCCCTGGGTCTGGGTGTTATTTTGTGCTCTCATCAATGAATTCCCCTCCCATATTTATTTTCTACCTCTGTATATGTTTGTTGAATATTTATTTTCTACCTCAATAAATGTTTGTTGAATAAATCCCCCTTATTCCTGTTTATTCGGCCCACCGCTCTCCCTTTTTAGGTTTGTAAGTTTCTGAAGTTCAGAAGGCTAAGAAAATAATACCACATCCCATCAAAATATGAATCATCACAAAACTCTGTGGGGAGATAATATCATTATTCCTACTTCATAGACGAGGAAACTGAGGGAGAAAAGTTAAGTCACTAGCCTAAGGCATACAGCTAGGAAAGAGCAGAGACAGCATTGTCTTTTATGGTCCCTGGTCCTAGCTGAGTGCATAATGGGGACTCACTGAGTCATTGGTTAAATGAATGAGTGAAATAAATGACTCTAGAAAAATCTATGTTACAATTGACTCCATGGAAAAGGATGGTTTCCATGCAGTGCAGTAAGCTGACCCAGATATCCTCAGATATTAATAACAGCAAATCATAGTACTCATTATTCCTCAGGCTTGTCCTAGCTACGAAACCTCACTGCTAAGAGAGTTGGTGTTTGCTGCCTGTTGGATCATGAGGAGTTTAACAGGCTTGAAGCCAAATGAAGAAAGGCCTGCAATGCAGGCTAATGGCATCTGCCATAAAACAGGGCACTTACAATTAGAAATCCCATAATGTCAATAACATCCCTCTTTATTCATTAGTTATTGTGAAAATAAACACGTGGATAAATCCTTCATTATCTAACCATCTCTATGCCTGCCAATTAAAGTAAAGGAAGATGGGGGTCAGAGCATGTCGGTGGGGTTGTGATGCTGAAGGGGGTCAAGCTGTCTTCATGAATCTGACTTTTAGCAGGAGGCGTAAGCCTTAAAGCTACCCACCCATCCTGCGTTTCCGAGGACCCCTGGGAAGGCGCTGGCACAGCCCTGATACATAGCAGGGGCTTAGACCTGGGCTAAGTCACTGGGTGGATAAATGAATCTGTCTGAGTCTTGCAAATTCCTCTTCTCAAGGGTCTAAACATCCACTTGAGGGAGATCTGACCCACAGGCAAGAACAGACAACCAATCGTCACTGGTCACAAGGGCCATACACTGAAGGAAGGCCCTGCAGGTCCTCTGTGCAGGCTTGGCGCTCTTGCGTCATCAAGTGATGGTGGGCAGGGGAACATGGTGTTGGGCACAAGGTTACCTTTATGGACATACTTTTTAAGTTACCTGCAAGGCTATTCCATTAGTCAGCTGTGACTCTATGCCATTTTGAGAGAGACAAAACAAGTATTGCAATCTTTTCAATGATGTCACCTTAGAGAAAGTAGTTGTCTATTTATTAGTTTTCTATCACTGCCATAGCAAATTACCACCAGCTAAGTGGCTTTACAAAACGCAGACTTATTATCTTACAGTTGTGTAAATTAAAATTCTAACATGAGTCTGACTGGACTAAAATCACAGTGCTGTCAGGAATGAATTCATTCCTATAGCTGCCATGGCAGAACCCATTTCTTTGCCTTTTCCAGCTTCTAGAAGATGCCTCCATTTCTTGGCTCATGGACCCATTCCTTCATCTTCAAAGACAGCAATATAAAATCTTTCTGATCCTTCCTCTGATAGATTGCTTTCTGACCGCAGCTGAGAAAGGCTCTCCACTTTTAAAGGTTCTCAGGTGATTAGACCCACCCAGATAATTCAGGATAA
This sequence comes from Phataginus tricuspis, assembly GCA_029783875.1. Taxonomy (NCBI): domain Eukaryota; kingdom Metazoa; phylum Chordata; class Mammalia; order Pholidota; family Manidae; genus Phataginus; species Phataginus tricuspis. The sequence continues at coordinate 81,985,258 of JAQQAC010008880.1, read as the reverse complement.
TCTCCCATTTTAAGGTTTTTACCCTTAATCACGTCTGTAAAGTCCCTTCTGCGTAGGTAACATACACACAGGTTTTGGGATCAGAACACAAACATCTTTGGGGACCACCATCTTGCCTCCCATGCCAACCCACAGAAAAGGTATACCCTTCTGTGGATAAAATGAGAGTTTCTATGGCCACGATTCTCACCTGGCCCTGGTTGATTAGCTCACTGCACACCTGTGGACAATACATGGCTGTTGACTCTATATAAAGAGCTCCACCCAGTGCTCTGGTCACGACAGGGTAGCAGGGCTGCAAGGCTGCAGGAGAGCAGAACAGAGGCTGGAGTGGTGGCAGTGCCGAGGACAGAGGCCCAGAGGACAGCTGTGTGGGACGGCTGTGCAGAGAGGCCCAGAGGACGGCTGTGCAGACAGAGGGGCCCAGAGGCAGAGACCGGCTTGCTGCATACAGACTTGCTCTGAGAATGGGATTTCAGTGACTGACCTGCCACCTGGAAATAAAGTTGGGTATAACCCTTTCACCCCAAGAACAGTTTTGCTGTCAATTTCTTTGGTCACACTGAATCTATAGTGAACTTGCCTGGGGCTGAAACCCATTGGCAAGACACATTCTCAATTCTGATGACAGGTGGGCAAGTATATTATCTGTGCTTATTTCCTTGGATTTTCCAAACTCCTATATTTCCATCTCAATCATTTATCTTCCTGCATACAGAGTAAACTGTTTTGTGTTAACATCAGGCATTCAATTAGCTAAACACAATTAGCATGCTTCCAAAAAATTTAATGAAATCATTATACATCACATATAGTAAAGTGTGTGCATATTTAATATATATGGATACATGTATAAATGTGTATGACTATATAGATACACCTTTTAGTGCACACATATTATTAGCATTTTAAAAACTATCTTGGCCAAACTACCTTACAATTTAGTACAAGCTAATTATCCAATTTTTGTTGTGCATAGTAAAAAGTATCTACAGAGACTAAAGTGTGAGTATGTTTACCTGTGTATGATTCATGACAAAAAGAAAGTTTACAAATACTAAAAAAAGTCTACATTTCCAAAATGCTACAAATTTATTTCAAACTGCACATAGTTACTGAGTAGCTGCTGAGTGGTGGGCACAAAGGATTTACAAATACAAATGAGGCACCGTGTTTGGCCTCATGAAGCCTATTACATTTCGAGAGAGAAGACAGATGTATAGGTGAGTAATGACAGGTAAGACACAAAATAACTTTATAATAAATTCGCCTTGAGAGCCTGGGGAAGCAAGCTTTTAATGAATGGGCTTTTACTAGATTTTGGGGGTGGGGGCAAAGTGGGGGAGATTTCCTTCAGAAAGGAGCATGATGTCTAACATGCAGATGTGGGATGTGGTACTTTAGGTGCAGGTAAAAGGGCCAGCAATGAGAAAGTAAGATATTCTTGGAATGGCCAAGCTGCAGAGTGAGGCAGAGCTGAGAAGGTAAGATGAGGAGAGACTTCGGAAGTCTCTAAATAGTAACTGAAGGAATTCGCATTTAATCATGAAGGTAACAGGGAGCTCTTGGATATTAGCAAGGCCCTTTTCAAGAATTAACAGTTGGGACAGAAACGTTGGTTGCCTCCTAGAGCTTGTTTCTTCTTCAACTTTGGCAATAGAACCATCAGTTTTAGTGGGGCCATGCCCAGTTAAAGCCTACACAACCCAGCCATCTTTGCAGCTAAATGTGGTTATGTAACTAAATTCCAGTTAATGACATGGAAATGAAAGTCATATGTAAAGTCATTTTCAGAGGCAGAAGTCATGCTTTCTTTCTCCCCTTCTCTACCTTCCATGTGGAATGTGAATGTGATGGCTGGAGCTCTAGAAGCTTTGTTGTATCCTGAGGATCTGGTCAAACCCTAAGAATGCTAGAGCAGATTGTTGGAAGGAACATGGGCTACTTTTATGCAAAAGGGAAACAGGCTTTCATCTTATTTAAGCCTTATTTATTTATTTACTTATTTATTTATATTATGCACAGTTCAGCCTAACCTGAAATCAGTGGTTCTGGCTATGCACTTGAAACCTTGACAGTTTGAAACCTAGGATGGACAGACCTAATCCCCACACATTTTGGTTTAATTACTCTGAAGCAGGAACGGATGATGAGTAATTTTTCATGCCTCCTGGGTGATTCTAATTTATATGAAGCCACACGGTGATTATCACAGTTATAAAGTTACAGGATGGGAGGCGCTTCTCTGGTTGGAAGTCGCTGTGGAAGGCTGTGGCGATACTGTTCAGAGCTTAGATTGAGAATTAAGAGAAAAGCTGTAGTGATGGAGGGTTAGGTGTCTGTGAAAGACCCAGGAGAGGTGGTTGGCACGGTAACGAAAGTATGATAATGGGTTTCAGGTGTAACAGATTTGTCTTCCTGTTGGACACAGAATAAACAAATAGGCTGAATCGTGTGTAGCATGCCTCACGATCCACAATTATAACATGTTGCAAAACTGCTTCATCATCGTTCCGCTTTAAATTTACTAACATGCCCTTTAATTTGATCATTTTTTTCATGATTGATTTTTAGGGAGAATGCAATTTTTCCCCTGGGAAATATAATAGATCTCCCTCTTTCTGAAGCATGCTGGGAAGAGGATTGCTGATGGTAAATGAGCTGTGCTTTCTTCTCTAAAGCTCTCTTAGATCTTAGTTCTGCTTCTCTCAAGACCACTAAATAATCTATTTTGTTCAAGGCCATTTAGCATTCCATTGGTAGGTTGCTGCTATTTCGGGAAGCCACAGCACGCTCTGAACATCTGACAGGTTCACACCTGATTAATCCCTCTCCCTTTCCTGTCATCAGTATTATTTAGGGGCAGTGGTCAAACCATATTGACACTTTGCTGACATCTTCTCCGGTGCCCAATTACCTTTCTGTCATGATACAATCCATGAGGTGACAGGAGATTCTATGCTTTGCCAAGAAAGTTGGCACCAAAATATTCCTGAGACAGAATATAATACATCATTTTTATGCTTCTTCTGGAAACCAGGAGAGACATTTTTCCTCTCCGCATTGCCAACAGTCTTTTAGCTCACGGGGCTGCTTTGCAGTCCTGAGCTATCCGGCAAGCCTTACGGATGCCTCCTATTCCATATCCCCAGGGGAATTCCCAATGAAAGAGCTGAGGCGGCTCTTATCCCTGACCCACATATTGAAAAGGGTAAAAGGGGCATTACGATTGGCAGACATAGGGTGGGGGGGCACGGGGGGGACTGTACAGCTCAGAGAAGACAAGTAGTGATTCTCATCTCACTACACTGATGGACAGTGACTGTAATAGGGTTGGTGGGGGGGGACCTGATGAAGGGGGTAGTTTAATCATCACAATATTGCTCATGTAATTGTAGGATTAATGATACTAAAATAAAATAAATTGAAAAAAAAAAAGTAGTTACTCTTCTAAACGAGCTTAGCGGCTAGACTTTTGAGAAATGTCTTATTTAGATGCACTCCACAGTGGGGAAATCCAGCCAGTCAACTTCAGTAGAGTGAGCAGAAGAAATAAAATAGACGGGGCCGTGGCCACTTTGTGAAATCCACTCTCTCTCTGCAACACATCCCATGGGGCAAAACAGGATTGAAAGAGTTTCCTTTTTCTTTCTTTTTTAAAAACAAAGCTAAATGAAGATGGCTTTCATTGGATTGCAAGGGCATCTCCATTAATCTAGAAAGTTCCAGTGTCTAGAAAGGAACTATATCAATAACTATCCATTTTAATATTTTATTTTATACACATATTTATTTGAACATCACCTATTGTTTTGGTCAGTTTAGCGACGAGAAGAGTGTTACTCTTAACTGGTATCAGTTCTCCTAGTATCACATTCCTATAATATGTGTGAATTAACCAACGAGTATTGGGATGTAAAGGGATCGCTGTCTTAAGCAGGATCCTAGAAGGATTAAGAGCACAACCATGAGTTTCACAGAATTCAGATCAATGAGAAAAAACATTATTTGCACGTGGTCATAGGCTATTGGCCTGGGGGTTCTCAGTTTCACTGTATTACATGGGAGAGAGGCATCCTAGAAACTCATTCTAGTATTGGGCTAGCAAACCAAAAACGGGGATGATTTCCTGTTGTTGTGGAAGACTATTCTCCAATCTACTTTTTCTTGAGAGAAACATTGTTACATAACATTGTTTTGTTATGTAACAGGATGCCTGTGGGGGCCCTTGTATTTTCATTTTAGTTTTTAAAACTACTTTAAAAAATTTAATTGAACAGTTTAATTTGATCATGGCAAAAAATTCAAAGGTAAAAAAGATGTAAAATAGGATAAGGAGAAGTCTTCCATAAGACCCCCATATCCTTAGTCCACTGTGTTAACTATTCTTAGTAGTTCATTTTGTATAGTTTTCTGAACTTGTCTATGCATGTATAAGGGTTATGCATCTACATGCATTCTTTTAAAAACAAGACTCATACCATCATACATAATCCTTCAACTTGCTGTTTGCACTTTCATCTCGGCCATCTTTCTGTGCAAGTGCTTGTGTATCTGTTTCCCTCCTTTAATAACCAAATAACAGTGTGATTATCTACAGCTCTATTAATAGACATTTGTTTGGGTTTGCTTTGTTTTGGCTGCTACAAAAAATAGAAAATAAAATCTCAGAACTTATATTTATTTAAGAGAATAAATGTCATATGGTGAAGGGTTAAGTTTTGAAAGTCATTTCCTAATCGCCCACAGAAGGGTGGTTTACCTGTCCTCTAAGCTCACGAGGAGAGATGATGAAATAAAACTGGACAGGTGGGCACTGCACACACTGGGTCAGACTGTAATTTCCTAGGACTGAAACCTGAGTTTGGGAAAATGTGCCCAACAAACCCAGGTGCCCAGAACAGACTGCCACGGTGGCCAGTCTGGGCCATGTGACAGACACAGCCCTGTGTGGCTTAAGCTGGGGGTTTTCTCCTAAAGGGATCTCATATTTGAACTATCAACCGGCCTTGGAAATGAATGCTCCTCCTCCGGGAACTAAGGTAGGCTTGGGGTGGGGAGGAAGGACTTCTTTCCTCTGGTTCTGGAGGAGGCTGCAGCTTAGGTCTGTGCTCAGGGCTGCCGTGGACCATCATCAGTGACAGCAGGTTGGGGTCCGTGGGAAGGTTGCTGTGAGCAAGGCAGGGACTTGGGGCTCCTGCAGCCAGCAGGTGTGAGTTTCTCTGTGTCACATTTGGGAAGCCCAGGCCTTCAGCTGGAAGACCCGAGGTGGTTTCTTCTGTGCTGGGACCACTAGGGAGCCCTGTCCCCACTGTATGCACATCAGTGAGAGCCACAGACGGAGCCACACAAGAGTCACAAGGGTTGGCATCAGCAGCAGAGGTGGCAACAGGACATTCGGGTTCAGTGCCCAGAGTGCAGGGGCCAAGGCAAGTTGTTCTTGAACCCTGTAGGCTGCCCTGCAGGAAGCCAGGAGAGCACTCTCTGTGCCAGGGCATGTGGGGTTTGAGGTGGGCTTACTGGACATTGTAGCAACACTTACAGTGGTATGTGGAGTGTTTATTAGGAAAATATAGCTACACAGTGTCACTCACGGTACTCTCTCATTTAAGCGTCACATCTATCATGTGGTATAGGCATTATATTAGTTTTGTGGCTAAGGAAACAGCCACGGAGAGCTTTTGTAACTTGTTCAAGGTCACTGAGCTAGGACACAACAGAGCTGGGGTTTAAAGTCTGGTTATGTTTAGAAAATAATTTGAACATATTCATGATAAAGAATACTTTTATAAAATGAAAACAATGACAGATTTAAAAACAAAAATCACACCAGGTGCACCACAGAAGAGGGTTAAAGTAGATAGTAAAAGTGAAATTGCGCATTATGTTCATAGCATTATTCACAACTGCTTAAATATGGAAGCAACCCCAGTGTACATCTATAGACAAATGGATGAACAAACTGTGGTATATCTAAGCAATGGTATATTATTCAGCCTTCAAAAAGGAGATTCCAACACTTTGATGAACCTTGAGGACATTATGCTAAGTGAAATAACAAAAAGACAAATACTGCATGATTCCACTTAAATGAGGCACTAAAACAGTCAAATTCACAGAGAAAGGAAGTAGAATGGTGGTTGCCAGGGGCTGGGAGGAGAGAGGAATAGGAATTAGTGTTTAGGTAGAGTTTTAGCTTTGCAAGATGAAAAGAGTTCTAGAGATGATGGTGGTGATGGCTGCGCAGCAAAATGAACATATTTAATGCCACTGAGCTGTACACTTAAAAAGGGTATGACAGTAAATGTTTTGCTATGTATATTTTATCACAATAAAACAAATTTAAAAAATTGAAATAATACTCTATATAGTACATATGTTAAAGATTTTACAAAGTTTCCATCCTGCTGCGTAATATCTGAGTCCAGAGTTGCCTGCCTTGGGTCTGAATCTTGGCTATACCACTTGTTAGCTATGCGATCCTGGGGAATTACCTTAATGCCTCTGAGGCATCATTTCCTCCTTGGTTAAAATGAGGACAAAATGGTACCTTCATCATAGGGTCAGTGTAATGTTTAAATGACATGATCCACTTAATCATGTGGAACCATGTCTGGCACATAATTAACACTCAAATGTTCATGATTATCATTTGAACATCATGAATGAGAATGCATATATATTTCACTTTGAGCAAATGTGAAACCTATTTCATGGAAAATGTTAAGATTATATGAAATTGCTTATAAATCATGAAAAAACATGATTTCAAAACATTTAGCAGTTAGTTGCTGGATGGTAAAGTGACCCACTCAAACATAAGTTTCTGGCTCTGAAGCACTTGAAGAGGTTCTGCTGTCTGTGAACATCGTTCATGGATTATTTCTGGCCTAGGAAGGAAAGCCCGACGTGTAGACAAGGCAGTTCCATTCAGGGTCAGGGGTGCAGGGCCCACTGGTTAGTATTTCTGTGGTCTTTCTAACACTGAGGTGGGACCTGCTCACTGATTGTAACACAAAGACTGTGCTGGCGGCTTTCCATCTCACTGGTTTGCCCCCATGTATGTGCTCATCTTCGCCAGGACACAACTATCCAGGAATTCTACACTGAGAGAAGGGCATTCAAGCAGCGAATGCCATGCCTTCACTGCTAATTCCATTTTGGAATTTCTAATTTCAGATGTGATGATTTAGCTCATTGAATCAGGCTGCAAGAGACTCGGAATTACCCAGTGGTGGGCACTTAGCTGAGATCAAGGCTTGCTTAATTAGGATTCTGGCACTGTAGGTGGGAATATTTACTATTGCTATGGAGAGTAAATCATAAATGCTAAATTACATTCAATCTCAGAAATAACTGTGCAAAACTTCTCACAGCATAGATAATCAGGCAATTATTGAGATGGTTATGGTTCTCGCAGGCCATTACTGCTTTGCTGTGAGACCCTCATGCCCTGAGCTACAGTCTCATTTATCCTGGCTCCATGTTTTGTGTATTTTACTCTAGTAAATAAGAATAAATGCTTAAGCTAAGTTTTAGAGTCCTTTAAGAAAAGAACATATAACATGTGGTCTACTGTTTAAGCTTTAAATTAAAAACTTACAGATAGCTAGTTAAAAATAATGAATTCATAAATCATTAAAAAGAAAAACAATGTGAGTGGTCTTCCTTGACCAAGGTATTATAGAATAATGCTAGACTGGAGGTTTGGAAATCCGGGTCTCAGTCTTCTCTCTGCTTCTAATTTCCAATGTAATTTTTGGAAAGTGATTTAAATTTTCCTGGACCTCAATTTATGCATTTGTAACTTAAGAAATTTTTAATGATTTTAGCTTGGATTCCATTCAACATTCAAATAATAAAAATAATACACCTTAAATTACATACTGTAATTGATAATATTCATTTATGATAGCACTTTACCAAATCTTTACATGAATTAGGAAGTACTATCTATGAATATTTTGCTGGTATGAAAACTTAAGAGAAGTCAACTGTCCTGACAGGTCACATACAGAGGAAGTGGCATGGGAGAACTCTGCACCCATTTCAGTCTCAGTCCACTTTAATAAAATGATGTGCTGTGACTGAGGCCAGGTTATTGGAAGAAGTAACTTTCTTAGCTGGACAGTCGGGAAGCATGGAATTCAGTAGTACTTTTATTTTTACTTCCATATCATAACAAATTGGTTCCACATATGTGGATTTCACTTGCATTTGTGCACTAGGGTTTCCTTTTCCTGCACCTCTCAGCCCTCCTCTGTAGAAGTCACTTGCATTTGTGCACTAGGGTTTCCTTTTCCTGCACCTCTCAGCCCTCCTCTGTAGAAGTCACTTGTATTTGTGCGCTAGGGTTTCCTTTTCCTGCGCCTCTCAGCCCTCCTCTGTAGAATGACAAGAACAATTAAACCCCAGTGATCAGAGGAGCTTGGGTTGCTTGGACAACGAGCCAGCGGGGACAGTGTTCTGCCAGCTCCGAGTTGGGGTGCAGTAACCGAAGCCAGCCTCCCACCGGGGCTGTGGTGGGACTGTTCCTCCCTGTTATGGTGGGACTCCCAGACAATGCCCGCAGACAGCTGGCGCCTGTGCCCAGTCCGCATCGTGCCCTGAGAGTCTGGTTCCCCCACTGATGAAGTTGCTTCTATTCTTACTGTATGGGACTTGAGAGAAGCAAGGGGTTCCTTGGAACAAATGCCCTGGATGTATTCAGCATCTCTCTCTGAGGTTTGAGGTGGCTGAGGGACCTGTACCTTCTCTTCTCTTGATCCCTGACTTGGACGTTTCTCTAATAAAGCCCATTCTGTATCACTGCCACATGGTGTAGCAGAATTCAACCTCAGGCATCTTACATAGCAGGTCGAGACCATGAAGGGACCTCCGTTGCACAGTCTTCTTTTCATTTCTTAACATTCATTTGGAGTCATAAAAATTGTACTAAGGACCTCACCGGGAATATGGCGTCGTGAACGGACCAGCAGAAAAATTCCTCCCAACATTATATTTATTCACAAAAATACAGCAAATACAACTATCCCTAAAAGAGAGACCAGAATACACAGGAAAGTGCACAGCGTACAGCTACACCTGTGAGAACTTGGCAGCCGGTGAGGCGGACGGGATACGGAGCAGCGACCCGGTGGGACCGAGCACTCCCCCCCCCAGGGCTCCGGCAGCCAGACACTCCAGACAGAGGACTCGGCACCCGGTGAGGCGGGACGGAAACGCGATCCAGCAAGACCAGAGCACCCCTCCACCCCAGCACTCCGGTGGGAGTCCCAGCAAGGCGGGTAAGGTGGAGCCGCGAGCGGACCGAGTGCCCCTCCCCCCCAGCGCTCCAGCGGGAGGACAGGATTCAGAGCCGGGAGGGAGCGGAAGTCTGCGCCGGGAGCGCCGACACACAGCCGGCGGTGTAGCGGAGATAGGAGAGACAGAAGGCACAGGGTCCCAGCCCGGAACGTGCAAGTTGCCCGCGGCAGGCTCCGGGAAGGAAAAAGAAAGGGGAAAAAGGGGAAGAAAAGCGCGCGCTCTACCTCAGCGGGCTTAAAGAGACAGGAGCTCAGTAGAGGGGCCAGATAGCCCCGCAAACTGAGCCCAGCACGCTGGGAGTCCTGGGGAGCTTTGGACCCCTTGGCTGGCGACTGGGAAAGGGTGCCTGCCATTGAGACCCTCACGGAGATCAACAGCTTCCCATTCGTTCCCAACCCAGCAAAACTATAGAGTGACGCTGGAATAGTAGAGCAACAGTGCCACCTACAGCACTCGCGCGGAACCCACTCTCAGTGGCTTTTTTTTTCTTCTTGTTATTGTTTTTTCTCCCCTTTCTTTTCTTTTTTTTCTTTCCCTCTCTTTCAACAACCTCCCATTCATTCTCACCCGGCCACATCTTTAAAGGGCCATGTGGAGCGACATGGCCACGGCTCAGGAACAGTGGAGCAATAGCGCCACCTACAGAATTCACACAGAAACCACCCCTGGTGGGCGTTTTGGTGTTTTTTTTTTTGTTGTTGTTGCTGTTTTCTTTTACGTGTTGCTGCCTTTTCTTTTTCTTTCTTTTCTTTTCCTTTCTCTCTCCCTCCTTTTACTTTTTTATTATTAGTAGAAATTTATTTTTTTTTCCTTTCTCTCCTTTCTTATCTCTCCTTGCTACCAACAACCAATTCTATAGTCATGAGAAGACAGAAGAATATGATACAGACAAAGCTTCAGACAAACACCACCCCAGAAAAAGAAGCGGAAGAAATGGACATGCACAGTCTTCCAGGAAAAGAATTCAGAATAAAAGTCATAGCCATGCTGACAGATCTACAGAAAAATGTGCAAGAGCTGAGGGAGGAAGTGAGGGAAGTGAGGAAAGATAATGCAGAAATGAGACAAGCCATCGACGGACTCAACAGCAGATTGAATCAGGTTCAAGACACGATCAAGGAATTACAAGACAGGGACCAGGAATACAAAGAAGCTGAGGCAGAGAGAGATAAAAGGATCTCTAAGAATGAAAGAATATTAAGAGAACTGTGTGACCAATCGAAACGGAGCAATATTCGCATTATAGGAGTACCAGAGGAAGAAGAGAGAGAAAAAGGGATAGAAAGTGTCTTTGAAGAAATAATTGCTGAAAACTTCCCCACGCTGGGGAAGGAAATAGTCTCACAGTCCACGGAAGCCCACAGATCTCCCAACACAAGGGACCCAAAGAAGACAACACCAAGACACATAATAATCAAGATGGCAAAGATCAAAGACAAGGACAGAGTATTAAAGGCAGCTAGAGAGAGAAAAAAGATCACCTACAAAGGAAAACCCATCAGACTGTCATCAGACTTCTCAACAGAAACCTTACAGGCCAGAAGAGAATGGCATGATATATTTAATGTAATGAAACAGAAGGGCCTCGAACCAAGAATATTGTATCCAGCGCGATTATCATTTAAATATGACGGAGGGATTAAACAATTTCAAGACAAAAGAAAGTTGAGAGAGTTTGCCACCCATAAACCACCACTACAGGATATCTTAACGGACTGCTCTAGAGGGAAACACCCCTAAGGCTAAAGAGATGTTACCAGAGAAAATAAAAGCATAGCAAAGAAAGCAGACCATCCAAATACCAACTAAAGGCAAAGAATAAAACACCTAATATATAAAGAAAGGAGGAGGAAGAATAGGAAGGGAGAGATAAAGAAACATCAGACGGC
>JAQQAC010008880.1:81922449-81969063 GCA_029783875.1 Phataginus tricuspis | reverse complement strand
CCAAAGGGAAAGGGACTGGGGAGATGGGTGGGAAGGGAGGGATAAGAGGGTAAAAGGGGCATTACGATTGGCAGACATAGGGTGGGGGGGCACGGGGGGGACTGTACAGCTCAGAGAAGACAAGTAGTGATTCTCATCTCACTACACTGATGGACAGTGACTGTAATAGGATTGGTGGGGGGGACCTGATGAAGGGGGTAGTTTAATCATCACAATATTGCTCATGTAATTGTAGGTTAATGATACTAAAATAAAATAAATTAAAAAAAATTGTACTGAGAATTACATAATTAAGAACAGCAAGTAGCTGTGTATCCCTTGCTGTACATTTTGCAGAATGTTATTTTCTATATTCCATTTAATTCTCACAATGTCTGCCAATCAAGATTTATTTTGTTTATACAGACAAGAAATCTGATTCCAGAATGGTAAAAAGCCTTCCTCAAAAGTGGCAAATCTAGATCATTTTTAAAGCATCTACATAACAGGTCCTCTTTGGGTGCTGGTGAATTAAAAAACCAAAAAGACATCACTGAAAGCCTTTTTCCTTGTACTAAATAAGGAAGATCATTTTAATAGCTATTTATGTTAAACATATTCATTATACTTTTCAGTTTGCTCAAAATATAGTGCCTCTATTATGAGACATTAGACAGACTCTCTAGAAGCATAGGGGTGAAGATGTCTTAGCTGCTACTCAGCGGGAAGAGAACAAGATATCAACATATCCAAGTCCCTGAGGAAATGAAGAGTTAAGATCCAATCAAATCCTGCCAGGGAATGTGTCTGCCAGTCAGGCTGAACAGGTCCGTCTGCAGTAAGTTTCTCATCTGTGATCTGGATTCAGGTATGTCCTGGGAAATGGTTTCAGATGCAAATGTATTTCTCTAACATCTATATTTCTTGTCAGTAATCCCACCAATGGTGCCCCTCTGGTTTTAGACATGATGTTATATGGTAACCTCAAAGTTAACCTCTGCAAAAGTGAGCCCATCATCTACTTTGTCAATGCTTTCTTCCTTAGCCTGATGGATAGCCTTGCTGCCCCTCGGCTTCTGTGTGGCCACTGGGGAGCCGACCCAGACTTCCCTTTTCTTCTTGCAGAGTCATAACTGTGAAGCCCTGTAGATACCACTTTCCAAGTATCTTTAAATAGTCTCCCTTCTCCATGGCTGTGCCATCGCTCACCTCAAGCCCTTGGTGCCTTTCAAGGACTATCACTACATCCTTTTCCTCCCTTCTCATCCTCCAATTAAGCCCACCTCCGAAGAGCTCACTGATGATGAACCCAAACTCCGACCACCCCTGGAAAGAATGGGAGCTCTGATGCCATACTGCCTCCACATCAGTGCTCCTCTCTTCTCTGTATCATGTTCCAGGTCTACTGTACTGGGGCTTCCCCAAACCGGCCGGGCTTATATACACTGTTCCTCCTCCAAGATGGTCCTGCGAGGAGGAGTGTGCCCAGCAAATTCTTACTTCTCTTCCAAGCATTCCTCTCTGCGAGGATTTTCCAAACTTTTCCTTCCATGACCTCAGTTAGACTTATATCTTCTTCAACTGGATTTATTGTATCCTGCCATGCTTTCATCAGAGCACTGCCTGTATTATGTTGTCTATTTCTGTAGGGTTTTTTTTTTTTTTTTGCTAACTAGTTTTTGAGCTCCTTGAGGAAAAAGTGCCGGTCCTATATATCATCATTTCCCTAGCACTTAGCAGGATGTTTGACAAAAGTGAATGTCACTTGGATTTATACACTAGATTTTCCTTTTCCCAAATATCTCTACTCTCCTCTGTGGTAGGACAAAAACAACTGAACACGCTGGGTTGCCTGGTCTATGACCTATCTGGGACTGCACTTCCACATCTCCCAGGCAGGTGTGGAGGATGTCCCCAAAGTCAGCTTCTCAAAGGGGCTGTGAGTCAAAGGTGAGCAAACCATGAATCTGAGAGAGTCAATGGAACTTGCTTAAGGACACACAACTAGTAAAAATTGAAAACAAGAACATAATCAGGGTAAGGATTCCTGCTCTTGCCTTTACTGTCTTACCCCAGTACCTAGAAAAGTCCCTGACACAGAAGAGTTCAATCAGTATCTGTTGAGCAAATGACTGACTGACTGACGGAATTAATAACAGTTCACTTCAAAGCCCATGCCCTTTCGATCCCATTCTCTCGATTCCCAGTTTTTGGATAAAGTGTGAATGTGCGTGTGCATGTAGACACACCTTTCAAGCAAATAAAATAAATAAATTGAGTATCATGATTCTTTCTGTATAATAAACCACAATTACATAATAATGATAGCTGTTTACAGGTATTTGGCACACACACTCAGAAATTCTCAGCCACTGAAATACATAGCCTTGGTAATTCATTTCATTTGCTATAAGGAAAATGCATCTTAGAAAATAGAAAATTCTACCTGAAAATCATATAACTTTACATCAGAATTAGTTTTCAGCAGACTGGTACAATGAACTTGGGCTGCAAATTGTCCTAAGGGGTGTACAACAGAGGCTGACTGAAGAAAGCTGTGGCCGGCCCTGTGAGGCAACTCGGGGCTCAGCTCCGGCTCCTGCTCAGAGGCGGGAGTGAGCTCCGAGGCCTCGCCGTGTCTGACATTGGGAGAAGCAGGAGCCGCTTGTGTTTCTGGGAAGAACCGTACTGGGTTTGCATTCTTCCATCTAAACTTCGGGGCCTGTTTTCATATGGAATGACAGCTGACTTTCTCTCTATCTATTGCTGATACATTCACAGGGAAGCAGGACAAAAGTCAGGGGAAGGAGGAAAGAAACCCCAGACGGATCTTTCCTGAACTGATGTGTGTCGGAGTCACACAGAGTTGAAGGCATGAAAGACATGCAGACTGCCAAGGCCGGCTGCTGAAGACAAGCGTGAAGAACAATCCTGTCCTTTTTCCTCCCTCTCCCTTGTTTTCTTGTCTGGCTGCTCAAAGCGAACACGCAGGCGGGGAGGCACCCACTCACGACCGTTCCCGGTGGGCGCTCCACTCGCTGTTATTACAGGGCAAAGTAGGATGCAAATCACTAATACGTGGCTCATACTTTCCTCTCTGAATAGCAGAGGAACACACCAATTACGTGTCCATCTATTTCCAAATGCACGCCCTTGTAGCACTGACCCCTTTCTGCTTTTATATTTTTCAGTGAGTTCCTGACATTTGTCAGCTATGTTAGTTTCAAACCTTTCCAAGCTAGTATCTCATTATTCATCACTTTTCAAATAGTCTCCCCTTTCTAACTGGCCTGCTCTCCAGGCACCCGGGAGCACGCCTGGTGGGCACTCACCACTGCTTGTAATCCGCGTCGCAGTTGCAGTAATACTTGGGGTCCGTGCAGTTGCGCTCGATGCCGCAGGCGCATTTCTGAATCCCAGGTCCGGAGCCTCCCCAGTAGTAGTGCTTCTCGTTGGCTTTGCCAACCCACCAGGTATAAGGATTTCCATCTAGGAGAAAGGGAAAGGCACACTGAGGTAGGAATGGGACTGGTCACAAAGTCGTGCTTATGGACTCTTCCCCAGAAGCTGTGTGGCTCCCAGACAGACCAAACAAAATGCATTTCAATATAGGACATTTAATCAAAAACATCAGAGGGAAGGGTAAGCTCATGTTTTCCCTCCAGGATATACACCTCTCTCCAAGGAGGAAACTTTTACATTCAAGCTCAGTACTTTCGGGGTCTATTCTCTATATTGGCTGCACCGATGGGGCACGTTCACAGTGAGGGCACGCAGGCCACACACTGATTCTGTAACATGCAACTAAGTTCATGGCCAGTGGTGCTTTCTATGAAATGACGGTCACAGGGATCAGAGCACATTGGAACTGAACGTGGTCTTACTGTGACCTCCTGATTTTACAGGTAAGGAAACTCAGGCTCAGATGTTCTTTCAATCACACAGCAGATTGGTTCCCAAACCAGAAATCTGATTCTGCATCTCCCGAGAAAGTGCTTTTTACATGAAATACTTTCCTTTATGATTTGGCTGAATATGCACTTGTGTATTTGTTCATTTGCCCAATCATCAAACATCCATTACATTTCCATATGTGTCAAACATTATAAGAAACTCAGCAGATAATGGGAGAAAAAGATACAGAGTGAGAATTCAGTGAGGAAGTAATATGACCACACAGGCAGGTGGGTGAGAAAGGAAGTCACGAGGGAGCTGCGTCTGGAAGGTGGAGTGGAATTATCCAGGTGGACAGGATGCAGAGAGGTAAGGGCTTGCAGGCAAAGGGGGTGGGACGTAGAAAGACAGAGAGGTGCAGCTCTCTAGGGAAAATATGCAGGTGCACATGCATCTATGGTAGAACAGGGCTGGTGAGATGTGTTTGAGACAGGCAATAGTGGTAACCGTGGATGAGGGCCAAGTCACCGAAAATCTCTGTTCAAATAAGAAGTTACTTTTGCACTGGTTTATTCTTGCTTTTCCATGTTTATTTCCTCTAAATTTAAGAAGGTTGAACTTTATCCTGTAAGTAATGGAAAACTAGTAAGGGATTTTAAGCAGGAATTTATCATGATCAAATTTGTGTTTTAAAAGATTTACAGTAAGATGAAAGATTTCTGGGAGATGAAGTCAGGAAGGCCAGATGTGACACTCCTGTGTTAATACAGGAGAGAAATAATTAAATAGTAGTGGAACTGCAGAGGAAGAGAAAATAGGAAGAGAGGAAGGAGGGTAACTGGGGTAGCATGCTGGGGTCAGGGTGGGAGGAAGGTCGGGGAGGCGAGGAGGGCTGGTCCAGGTTTCCGCTCGAGGGACAGAGGAGATGGCCATACGCTTCACAAGGTAAGTACCAGGGTAGGAAGGCGAGACCCCTGGGAATGCCAAAGAAAGGCTGAAGAGCCTTACTCAGAAACACACAGTTTAGTTTTCTGCTTTTTTTTTTTAAGGTGGGCATTTGAAAGTCATGAAATTGTACTGAGAGGTTCCGGCTTGATGTAATGAATCAGCAAATGATGAACGTATAAAGTAGATATTCAGGTATTCTCCTACCTCACACATTTCTAGATTTCCTGGTTGTGTTGACTTTATTTGGAAAAGTTACTGTTTTTCCCTTTGCAAGATCATTTACAGCACTTGAATTTTAAAACATGTATTTGACTTTTTTTGGTAAATAGTGGAGACGGAGATTTCAGAACCAGCTCTCCCGGAGAAAGAACCCGCTCTCGAACCCTATCCCCTGCCCAGGTGGCCCCGTCCCAGCCTCTAGGGGGCAGCGTTTGCTCTTCATATTCAAGCTATTTGCTTCTGCCTTCTCTTCCTAGCAGGGAAGGCCGTAAAGCATCCAACTTTTGATGCTTCCCGGTGTTGGGACTGTGACCAGTACTAAACTCTTGTTTTCTTTTGATGCATTCAAGAATTAAAAAAAAATAAGGCAAAAAAATCCCATTTATGAAAACTATAGAATCTGAGCCAGGCCATTTGGCCAGAAGGCTGCCTTAGGTCTGTTGATTCCATCTCTGGCCGTGTCACAGGAAGAGGGCGCAGGGGGATGGTGCCACGCTGAAGAGCCCAGGCGCCTTCTAGACCACAAGCGGATCCCCAAAATATACAGACATGACCTAGACTGGTTATCATACCTATTTATCCCACTGGATCTTTTCATGTTGGCCTAATGCTCAGTTAGTTCCCTCAGAAGCAATTTTGGCTACTGTCATTATTTCTGGCCACTAGGGGACACAAACACACCTGACGGAGGGGAGGAGACAACGAGTCACCTGGAAGACCGAGCTAATGGGCGGTGTGGCAGGCCACTCCCTGCCCTGCCTGGACTTCAGATATCCACGACCGGGATTGTCCCAGAACAGCTCAGTTTCCACTTACTCCTTGCAGTAACCAGCAGAAACCCCCAATACTGTTATATTTTCACTGTAGACAGTGATGGTAAATTGCCTGAATTACAAGCTGTGTGTGGCTCAGTATTTTTTATAAAAATGAGAACGTCAGTAAAAAGAGCCAGATAATCCCCAGCCTTTCCTTTAGCGTGAGACTCAGAGAAATGCGGCACAGGGGGAGCGGGAGGAAGGCGCTGATTTCCAACAGCACTTCAGGGAATAGGAGAAACCCAGGAGAGGCAGCCCCACTGTCCAGTTTGGGCCGTGGGTGTTCCCGTGGGAGGCCTAAGCTCTGCGTGCAATCCAGCCTCTGAACTAATCTGACGAGGCAGATCCTCAGTTCCTGTAGGGAGGGACTCTCAGAGGCGCCAGGGTGGGGTCCGAGGGGTGACCTGTAATGACACTTCGTCTGATCAGTGCTAGGAGATGACATATTAGTGACAAGGTAAGAGCAACCCAATTTCCCAATCCTCCCGCCCCCTTTTTTCAAATCACACAGTCTTACACAGCTAACGTTCTCGGTTAGGATGATGGAAAATTGATGTTGTTCTCCTTCCAGGAAAATAAGTTAGGTGCAGTATAAAATGTTTAACTTAACTGTTTCCACATCCGTCGTGAGCAGAATGCCAATAAGAAAAACGTATTCCACAGGAAAAGCAAATTGTACCCTTTGTTATTAGCATTGGCTGATTTGGTTGAATCAAAGCAGTATGACAACAGTAAATTATTAATTTGGCATATATTTTATATTCAGTAAGGAGAGAAAGGTTCGGTTTTCACTGAGCAAAGAACTGCCTTGTTCTAGTGGTCTGCTAATGAAGCGCTACCTTTGCTTTACAAATTGTTGTTTACCTGTTAATTGGCTTTGGGGAAAAGCAGTTAAAGGTAATAAAAATAGAAAGACTTTTTAAAAGAATAAGAAGTGGTGAGAAAAGAAGTAATTTAATTACGCAGTGCCAGGAGTTCAAGAACTTCTCTGACCTCAGAATAAGATTCTTGTTAACTATATTGTGTAGGTGGGGTCACTGCAACAAGATTAGGGGATGGTGAACCGTACTCTAAGTTAACTAGAAGTTAAATTATTAAAGTAAGGCGTACTGTCGTAAAACAGCCCGGTTTGGACTGAATTAAATATAATCACTACACTGTTTGTTCTCACTTAAGCTCAAGTTTTATTATGCTGAAGGTTTCATTATGGTTTGGGTGTATAAACAGGAAAAGGAAGAAAAGAAGTTACTTGCTTCCCAAGACTTAAAGACCTCCGTTATTTTATCCAATAACAAGCTGTTTGATAAACTCAAGGGCAAATGCCTGGAGACATTGATGAAAAAGTGGTACATAACTGTGATTTTCAAAATATGCTCTTTGGGATTTCTGGGCTACACAAAGTAACTTAATAAAATGTTTAAATAAATGTCCTGGCATGTAAGACCCAGTATGGTCACTGGGACATTTAATTAGTTACATTCCACCCATTTCTACAGGATATTAACAATACCACAAAGGTTTACAGTCTCCAAAATGAAAACTTAAAAGCATATCTTTAGCATGATGAAACATGGCTTTTTTATGTCTACTATTATCTATTTACCTAAAAATTCTGTTAAAGAATCACGGGGGCTTTTTAGTGAAGAAAACAGAACAGGTCTGATTGGGGCAGAAAACTGCCTTCAGGGCTCTGCTTGGTGCCCCCTGCTGGCAGCCCCCTGCTACCCTCCCCAGGCTTCTGCTCTGCTGTCCTGCTTGGTTAGGCTTTTTGAAGGCCCCTACAGGGCAGGATCCTCTTTCTAAAGAAGTGATTCCTGTTCTGAAAATCTCCCACTTCCTCCTCCCTTCCACCCTCACCCCAGCACCACCAGCTTGCTCTTCCTCCACTCCTTCAATCAATATCCACCAGCCACTCTGATCTGATTACAATACTCTATGCCAAGATACCAGTGGTGATCATATGCTTACTAAAGAAAGACATCTGTAATTGGGGGAATTCTAGGCAGAATGTGTCAAGCATTCCAGGACCCGCTAAAGCCTTCCTTCCAATGCAAACGGCCTCAAGAAAGAAGGTAAACCTTATGATAAGCTCCAGACTGGGCTGCAACAGAGAGGAGATCTGGAGGTGCTGTAGCTCCTAGAGAGCCTTCCAGATACCCGCCAGCTATAATTTGGAAGATCAAGCAGGCTGGAATCCTCTTTTCCTTCAGGATGAGATGTGCACAGTCCAAGGATTGTAGAGCCCTAAAGCTAAAGTGGACAGCTGCCCTTGTCTCAAGGTACTGGAAAGGAGAACAGCTCTAGAGTTCCCTGGCTTGACAGAGGCAGCCTCTCTTCTTTGACACGCGTAGTGTGTCCCTCTGTAATCACTTCCGAGAACTGGACCACGGCTGCTGTCTCAGGATTATCCTAGGAAGATGAAGGCTGGAAAGTGAAGTCATGGGGTGACTGCTTCTGTGTTCTTTCCCTCTGGTGGGAGATCAGTACAGAGAAGGGTTTCCAAGTAACCTGAGACAAGATTTACCTGAGGTTCTAGTGAACCACACAGATTCCCTGATCTATGGTATGAAATCTATAGCATAAGAATCTAAGAGGAAGATCTTGAGACCTGGTGATCCTTATCATTAGACAGGTCTGCCATGTGCTGATGGTGGGAGATGACAGTGTAGGCTTAGTTCATGCAATACTGAGAGGCATGGTGCAGGGAGCCCATTGGATGCCAGACCAGGGCTCTGTCTTTTAGGGAAGACAGGAAGAAGTAGTAGTGGTGTTCACTACAGTAACAACTCCACTGAAAATTCCCAATTATTTTTTCCAGAATAATCTAGTCATTATAACACTTTCTGTTTTTGCACTTTCATAAACAGGACCCTGAGTCCAAAAGCCTGTATTTTACTATTTAGATGAAGAACTTGAAAAAAAAATCATACATCGTGGCATTCTTATAGATAGAAAAGCCTATCATCTCAAGCTATCATTTTTGTGCAATCAGCTTATTAGACTGAATAACAATATTCTCTTATTTCCCAACCATCTCATTCTGTGTCGTTCTATGACAGTGTAAAGACCAAACAAAGAATGAATCCAAAACGGTCCTGTGGAACTCATTCTGCAGACAGGATGGGCAGGTAGGAAAACTCATAATTTTGAAGGGCTAATATGAACATTCAGTTTGGTAGGTATAGGTGAGCATTTTCTCTCTCTGTGATTGAATGACAGTAACGCATTGATGAGGACTGAAGAGAATGAATGCCATTCATTAGCCCCACAGAACATCCTTCAGAATTACACTGGATTTTACTAGCTTTCATTAATTTGAATAGGGCCCAAATTTAGAAATGGAGAATTGAAGTTCAGATCAAAATGGACCTGAACTGAAATGTTAATTAAAAAGTAATTTCACTACATGATATTTAAATTAATTTTATTGAATTGAACCCAACAGATTTCAATCAAGGACTGATTCCACCCAGCAGAATTTGATTGAGCTGAATCAAATCACTTTGAATCCTATTCAAATGAATTAGGTTTTATTAATTTGAATGGAATTGAAGTGACAGATTAGATGGGAGTTCATAATTCGGAGCGGAACTAAAGACAACAGAACACACCAGCTCACTTTAAGTTAACTTGGCTTCAGTTTGTAGAGGTCTCTGGCATTTAGGACCTCAGTACCTCTGGTTAATGCCTTTGTACTATGGCCCCACGCACAAATGTGATTAATACCAAAGTGATCGTACGGAACCACGTGCTGTTCGTAGAATGTAATAATGCACTTTTCTAGACTTTTTCACCAGGTAAACCCTGGACACTTGTTTTAAATATTTCTTTTCTTCGTTACAGAACAAATGAAGAGGGAATTAACTGGGGGATGATGATTTGTGCGAGTACTATCGCTCCCTTTATTTTCCATTAAAAACTATACTTTTTTGATAAATTCATGCTTTACTCCCGCCTATCGCTTACAGCAAATGCC
Source organism: Phataginus tricuspis (assembly GCA_029783875.1). Classification (NCBI taxonomy): domain Eukaryota; kingdom Metazoa; phylum Chordata; class Mammalia; order Pholidota; family Manidae; genus Phataginus; species Phataginus tricuspis. The sequence continues at coordinate 81,959,232 of JAQQAC010008880.1, read as the reverse complement.
TCACTATTCTGTGCCTTGACTTTTTTTGATTGATAATGGATGCATCTCGGTTTGTTTTATTGTTAAAAAATGACTAACTTTTAATCAAAACAAAATATTGTTTTGCAACTGAAATAGCAGGCTACAAAATCAGTTAAGTACCTTCTTAGCGCTAGAGAGACAATTTGGGAGTTAGGAGTGCAAACTTTTCTTGTGCTCTTCTAAGCTTCTAAATCGTAGAGATGTTTATGCTTAGTAATTTACAATTTGAAAGCTTTATGCCTTGAAGTCTGATAGGATGTACACACAATAAGATGAAAACAATAAATACACACTGGATGTCATAGTAGTTTAGGCAATAGGTACTGCAGGAGTTTTGAGAAGGGTGTGATTGACAGCAGCGAGGAAATGACCCATGAGGAGTCAGATCTAACCGCAGCTCTGATGGAAGGGTAGGAGCTCGAAAACCTGAATGAAGATACGAGCATTTCAGAATCTCCTGAATGGCTGGGCCATGGTGTGAAGCCAGGAAACATAAGACTTATTTCGGGAACTATGGGCTAATCAGTTAGCTGGTGGGGACTGTGTAGAGAAGCACAATTTATGGTTCGAGAAATGGTTATGGATACTTTCATGGTACTTGCACTTTAGTTTTCAAGTAATAGTGAGTCAAATTTACAATCTTCTAAATGTTAAATTTTTAAAATCTTAATTAAAAAATTTTAAAAATAATTTAAGTGTTAAAATATTTATGAAATGTACAATATTTATACATTTGTAAGTTTATATAATGTATAAAGAATAATAGTTTTGTACTTAGTTGAACAATTATCATTGTTATATGGTATATGTTGCTTTTTGAGTATATCACACTTATTTCTAAGATTAATGAATATTGGACTGTGTCTCAGTTTTTGCAATTTCTGCAAAAATGTGTAAGAGTTTTGAGCATAATCCTATAGTGGAACTGTTAGGTCATATGGCTTGTGCATTTTCAAATAGTTTTCCTAAAGCCACTGTACAAATGTAGAGTCCTACAAGCTATATATAAAACTTCAAGTTGACCAAAATCCTTGACAACCTTTGGTATTGTGCTGTTACCTTCTGACAACTGGTGAATGACAAGCAGTATCTCTTTTTTGGTTTTAGATATACTTCCCTGGTGGCTTAAAAGATTGTTTCCTTTCCATGTTGGTTCTTCATTTATAGTTCCTTATTTTTAAAAACTCTGTTCATGTTTTTGCCTATTTTCTTATTGGATGAAAAAATAAGTTGAAAATAAACATTTTTATTGATGTGTAGACAGCGCTTAGGAAAATGACCCTTTAATTATAATAATGCAAATTTTACTTTTATGGTGGTTTTGAATAAGGACACATTCTTAATTTATATTTTAGTTAAATTTGTTAACATTTTCTTCATGGTTTATTGACCTGAAATCATAAAGATATTTTTTTTCTACTTTTTTTTTTTTACAATTTATTTTATTTTAGTATCATCAACCTACAATTACATGAGCAATATTATGGTTATTAAACTACCTCCTTCATCAGGTCCCCCCCACCAACCCTATTACAGTCACTATCCATCAGTGTAGTGAGATGAGAATCACTACTTGTCTTCTCTGAGTTGTACAGTCAGTTGAAATTTTTATGTTAATACTGTATCCAGAAAATTTGTTAAACCGAGTTCAAATAATCCATTGATACTTTTAATTTCCCTAAGCATACATTGTGATTTATAAATAATAATAGTTTATTTCTTCCTTTCCAGTCTGTATCCCTTAAAATCTTCTTTTCTGTCTTAATGCAGTGGTTATGACCTCCTGTTCACTATTAAACTAATCGAGGGTCTTCTTTATGTGTTTACTGATTTTAAGGAAAGTACTTCTATGTTTAACCGTTAAGTGTGATGTTACTGTTGCTTTTTAAAAACATTTCATCTTTTGTTTGAGGGTGTTCTCTTCTATTTATTACTAAGATTTTTTTAAAACATGAATTGTATTTAATTTTATTAGTGCTTTGTCTGCACCTAAAGAAATGATAATGCTTTTCCCGTTAGCTGTTAAATGTGGTGTATTGCATTTGTGGATTTTTAAAATGACAACAGTTGTAAAAAAAAATCAACTTTGTTGTGATACATCTTTATTTATATACATTGTTGGATTCATGTTGCTCCTCATTTAGGATTTTTGCTACTCTGTTCATAAATGACATTGGCCTGATATTTCCTCATGCTGCACTATAACTGTGTTTGGGTATCAAGTTAATACTGGCCTCAAAGAATGGTTTGCGGACTGCATTAGATTGGAATCATTTGTATATTATCTGAAGCTACTATAACTTATTATCTTTATTGTAATAAGATCATATCCATTTGTAGAAGTTTATATTCTTGCATATCTGTTATATCTACTTTTGTTATTTTTTCAATAAATTTGTCTATTACATCTACACATTTAAATATACTGGAGGAAGTTGTATTTTTACCCACTTTTCATTTTTACTAGCATTTGTTTTCTGACCAAACTCATCAGAAGTTTATCGACTAGTCTTTTCGAAGAATCAGTCTAGCTGATCTTTGGGTTTGATTAATTCGTGGCTCATTACCTTCCGCTTTTTCATTTATCTATTCTTCTCTCTTTGGACATATTCTAGTCTTTTGTCTAATTTGTTCAGATGGATGCTTAGCCCGATTTTCAGCCTCATTTTTTTAAAACATGCATTTAAGGCTCTAAGTTCTATCAAAAAGTCACTCTAGGAATATCTCTCATGTTTTGAACTGGACTGTTGTCATTTTCATTTGGTAAAATGTACTATCAAATTTTCATTATTAATTCTTCTATGAGATTATTTAGAAGTGCCTTTTAAAATTTTTCATTGTATTTTTTACCTTAAGGTATTTTTTTTAACAGTGTCCTTTCAGCTGATTAAAAAAATTTAATAGGATTATTTTCAGAGAAGAGAATCTACATGATACCATTGACTCAAAATTTGTTGAGATCTGTTTTGAAGAGCCCAGTTTGTGGTTAATATTAGAAAATGTTTTCCATATACTTGGAAAAAAATGTTTTACTCTCTAATTGTTCTACATGTGTTCATTAACTCACATTTGTCAATTATGCTATTTAATCCTGTTGCCCAATAGGTAACCAATAGCTATATAGAACTATTTAAATTTAAATTAATTAAACATAAATCAAATGTAGCTCTTCAGTGTTCCAGTCATGTGCGCTGGTTAAAGTCAACTGTTAGTTTAATATCCATTCTTTTTGTAGGTGATCTGTATTTTCTTTCTGTTTTAGCTGGGGATTTTTCTCACTCTTGTTTGGATCCACTGTGATTCTTCAATCTGAATCTGCATGTATTCTTCAGTTCTGATGAATTCTTAGCTAATGTGCCTTAACATAGGTCTTCTCCAGAACTTCCATTAGATGTGATTAGCTGCTATTGATCTAATTTCCTTGCTCTTAATCTCTCTTTCATATTTAACAATTCTTTGTCTCACTGGGTAGATTTCTGGGAAATTTCTTTAGGATCTATTTTCTACTTCACTCTTCTCACTTCAGCTGGGTGGAAACTGTTGTTTAACTCCACCATTAAGCTTTTAATTTTATCAGTTATGTTTTCATTTGGTTCTTTTTCAAATGCTACTCATTATTTTAGCTCGTGTCTTCCTTAATCATATCATCAATTTCCCCTTAAGAAAACCTGATCCAATAATTCCAGTATTTTAAGATTTTGCAATTTTGAAAATAATATTAGTTATTTCTGGTCACTCACAATTATTCTATTTTGTTTTCCCACATAATACATGATTGTATTTTCCTTTGAGATCATGTTCCTTGGAAAACATGTCTGTGGGAATTCTTTGAGGTACAGTTGAAATTGTGTTTCTCTCAGATAAACACTTGCTTTTATCAGGTACCTGGGGTATTACCAATCTGGGACCTCTTTAGAATATATTTCCAGCTTGAATTTTTTTGCAACCCTGCAAATAGTGTGAAGATGACCTGTAAATATGCATCAAACCTGGCTTTTTGTTACAAAACTTCAAGGCATAATCTCTTTCATTTTCTTTTTACCCCTAGCCAAGGTTTAGACAGTGAAAATTCTTATGCTATCTCCTTTTGCAGAGTGGGTTTTTAGTTTTAGCTTTTAGTTGTTTTTCCACTGAGTCTAGATCCTTGGCTTTTGTCTTCCATAAAGGGATATTTGATACAACTTATCACTTGGCATGACCCCTTCTTCCCCATACAGTCACAGAAACTGAAGCTCTAGGTCACAAGGAACTGGCAGAAGCCCTTAGGCCAGCTTTGGGATTTAGTACTCTTCATGCAATTGGTCCATGGTTTTGCTTCATTTTAGGCCTCTAAAGCTCTTACCTTTCATGCAAGATCAGCAATTTAAAGGATTTAAAAGCTATTTTGGGGGGAGAGGGCTTTCATTTGGTCTAGCTGGCCTGAATCCAATTATTAGAAGTCTTACTGTGCATTTTAATGCAAATGAGAGGCATGGTCAAGGTGATGTTCTAGCTTGTGCAATAAGGGAAAGGAGACTGGAAATCCTAGCAATGAGATGATAAAGGCTTGGAGTATCATGAACACGGCATGTCACACAGCAGAAGCAGAGGTAAAATATACTGTAAGAGGAAATCAATGGGATCTGGGGACCAGATGGAGTGCCTGGCAGAAATTTTTTAGCATTAAGCAAATACGAGAACTTTAAAAGCAATTTCTATTCAGAGGAAAGTGTTGATTGGTGGAAAGATGTTCAGTTGATTTTGAGGTGAATTTGAGGCGATAATGGGTCTCACAAGGGGCTGGTTCTACCTCCTCAGGTAGGATTTAGAAACATTTGTAAGGCATTTAGTGCCCCAGGTCCAGAGATGTTAAGTGTCCTGAAACGTGTGTGTTAGTCTTATACAACAGGTAAATCTCCCACCCTAAAGGCAGATAGCAGCCTGGTAGAAAAGCCCTCTGAGAGAACAATTGAGATGAAGAGATACAGGAGAAGAGAGACTTCAAAAGAGACAGACTGGAGTCAAAGCTGTAAATCTATGTCATCCACAGTGCCCGTGGAACCTCAGAGTGGGAAACAGCACACAGAACGGGGTGAGCGTCCCACTGAGTCCTTGTCTCCCGGTGTGCCCACAACCCAGGAGACGAGGAAAGTCTGAAAAGAAAAGGCAGCTGCAAAGCAGAAAGAGAGTCAAAGCAAAGTGGTTTGAAGAAAGGTGACTCTCAGTCTCATCCCCAAGGCAACTTACGGTACTCCCCGCTCTGTGCTCACTTCAGGCAGACCTCAGTTTGCGGCGCTCATCACATTCAGTAGCAACTGTTTCCTGTGCTCGTCCACCCTACAGACAGGAAGCTCCATCTGGACACCGATTCTGTACGTCCAGCTTCTAGCACAGTCCTAGGCACACCACAGGTAAATAAGTACTGGATGTTCCAGAAAGGTGAGGGTGAGGCTTGGCCAGCATCAGTGGATTTGAGGACTAGGAGCTCACTGATGAACCTGAGGGAATTCCATGTCTCAGGTCATCAAGCTTCAGACTTCAAGAGGTCAAGGCAATGAGGACAGAAGGAAGCAAATATGAAGGATCAAAATAGGACAGCCACACAGGTGTGAGGAGAGAGACAGAGCAGCTGAGAGCATGGCCAGGGAGAAAGTGCAGAGTCCATGAGACAGTGGGGTCTTGAACACATTTGTGGAAAAAAAAATGAAAGAAATTAACAAAGAGGAAAAGATGAAAGCTGTGATGATTGAACCAACATCCATCAGTAACTACAACTGCTATTATGACTCTTACTACTACTGCCCGGCATGCTGGATGCTGAGTCAATCCCACATAAACACTGCGTCGGGGAAAATCTCAGGCTCAGTTTGTGACCTCTAAGCCCTTCTGATGGAGACATTACCAGGGGAGTCATGAAAAGGACAAGAAGGAAGGATAAACCTTAATGCCAAGACTCTTTGAATGAACCCCGTCTTCTCTACCATTTAAAAAGTGAAGAAAGAAAGAAAAAAGACATTAAAATAATTTTCCTTGACCTTTAACCCTGTCATACTTACTACTCTCAAGACAGTTGTATGTTACTATCCTTTATCCATATCCAAGAGATATGGCTATCCTTTAATAGCAGAACAAGACCTGCTTATGTAGCATGTGACCTGAGGTCACACGCCAGGCCTGCTGTTCAGTGCAGGCAGAACCCCCTTCTTCTTCGTGGGACACCAAACCAGCAGAGCCACACGTTTGCTGTCCATCACCTGGCGCTTGTCCCAGGGAACTAAGATTGAGGAAGCCTTTCTAGATGGCAAAACACTTAATAAAAGTGGCACAAATTCAGAGTCCTCCAATTTCACAGAAGAGCAGTTGAGATGACAAGAAATTCAATAATAATAATAAGTGTCAGATTTTTCAAGTGGGTAAAAGGGATACTTATTTAAACAGTGAAACCTCTAAAAGTGGCCCTTATGCTTTTCCCCCTGACAACAAAAGAATTGAACATCAAAGCACAGAATATTTTTCCTTGTAAGTATTTCACTAAAACCAAGGTTATTAGCCTGCTGATTAACCTGCTGATATTAGATGACGTTCTTCAAAGACCTTCATATTATGTCAATTAGTCACTTTTTCTCTGGCAAAGCAATGAATTTCAGCTTGATTACAATGAATGTAACGAATTATATAATATACAGATACACCTTTTGGTTACTGTCGCCTTGGAGCTCTGTAGGAATACCTTTATTACGATGCCTATTAGGAAGGAAACTCTAAAACTGAAGGGAGCTGCCTGCCTCTCCAGCTTTAACTGTTCATTTCCCTTTTAATCTGCCTCAATACATTGGACCCCTTTTCATTGAGAGTACATGCCTCCTGTGTTGCTAACCTCTGACTTGTTTCACAGCTTGGGTTCTTGCTGTTGCCTCCGTCTGGAGCTGGTCACCTGTCCCTCGGCAGGCCTGGTCTTCTTCAGGCTTCAATGTAAGTGTCACCTCCTTGGAGTTGAAATCCAAAATTCAAATAACACCCTGTTTTATTCGATGACACTATTTATCACTCTCTGTGATTGAGTCATTTCCTCACTTGTTCACTGTTTGTCTTCTCGAATTGAATGTAAGCTCCACGAGAGAAGCGGCAATGTCATACTCTGGATGACTACATCCCCTGCTCTTAGTTTGAAACAGTATTTGCTGAACTTACACATGGCAACTATTTTTGCCTGTTGATATTATGTAAAGCTCCAAAGTGGGTATGAGTCTACTGCTGAGTCTTTAATCTAAGTCAACACCATATGCCCAAGCAGAACACATGGCTTCCCTCCAGCCCTGCTTCCCACATCAGCTTCCCATTCATTACTCCGTGTCTTTCGATGGAAATCAGATCACTACACGTTTCTCCTTGTCACTCATTTACTCCACCACCCTTCCTCCTCAGCATCTCTCAGGGCCCCCCTGCCTGTTTCTCTAGTTCGGCTTCCTCCCCATGACAACACATCTCCTGGCCTCTTTCTTCCCTCTAACCTTCCACCAGATGTGCCCCTCAAACACACGATCTTGCTATGCCAGGGGGTTTTCACAAAACTATTGAAGGTTATTCAGTGGCTCTTTGCTGTCTCAATATCAAATCCTACCCCATACCCTGTATAATAAGGATTCTGCCTACTGGTGGGGGCTTACCTCCCGCTGACACACATCCCAATTTCCTGACACATAGAACCGGTCCCAGTTCCCTGAGTGCTTCACCCGTCCCCATGTCCCCATGTCTTGGCTCCTGTCCCCACAGCCATGTCTCAAGATCAGGGTCACCTTCTCTGGGAATATTTTCGGCACCTGCTCTATTCTCTCCCCCCACCCAAACCGTACTAACTGATGTGAACTTTATTTCAAGACACAACAAAAATGGGTTGATAACCTGCTATGCGCTAGGTGCAGGGGACGTACAGTGACATACCACAAAGAGCCCTATGTTCCTGGCTGCTTACAGCCCGTCTGGGCTCGGGTGGACTGGATGTGTGATTTCATTACAGAGGGCTCTGCTGTGAGGGGTCCCTCCTGAAGGGTCCCTGTGCAGCCTCTGCCTCCCGCTTCCATGTTACTTGTCAGCGGCTCTTTTCCTTGTCCAAGCATGCGTCTTCCCCTCTGGGCTGTGGGCTCTCTGGGGACAGGGATGTGGCTTACATGTCTCTGTATTTCCCTCAGTCTGGTCCATCTTGGGGATGCTTCAAGACTCCGTGACTGCTGGTGGGCAGAATGGACAACTGGACAGCTGCTGGGGCCAAATGACCACTCATCTCAATAACATATGGTTTCAAAGCCAGTATGACTGAATGCGGCGGTCCCCTTGCGCCAGCTCAGTACCTCCAGACTGGAGTGACTGGGGTAGTCAGAGGGGGCCAAGCCTTTGCTCACCCTGTGCTGGCTGCCTGCCCCACTGGGAACAAAAGTGCAGTCCTTATTGTGTCTCCTGTGATTTGACCCCTGCCGATCTACTCCCCCTCTAATTTCACCCGCTTCCCTTTTCCCCTTGTTCCAGACACTCTGGCCCCGCTGTTCCTCAAAAGCCCAGCATGCTCCCCCCCGGGGACTTCGCGGGTGCTATCTGTTCCACCTGGAACTCTCCCACCTCGCTTACCATCCTCAGATGTTGCTCAAATGTCACGTATTAGGGTGGCTTTCTCTTAATAAGCTACCTAAAGCAGCGTCATTCTTTCCTTTGCCATCCCCTGCCCTGCCCTCTTGACTTCTTAGCATTTATTGCTGCCAGATACACGACGCACTGTCCATTGTTTACCTGCTGCCCCCTCCGGCCCCTGACCACATGCTGGAGTTTAAGATCCATCAAGGCCCAGTGTTTGTTTCTTCTACTGGTAAGTAGTACTTGCCCATAGTAGGTGCCCAATAAATATCTCCAAGTATATGCATGCAAGTTTTTATTTCTATTTCCATTTTTCCTATCTAAACAAATAAAAAAGAAAAGAAAAGAAGAAAAATTAAAAATCATACACACATTCTGGATTTGGGTGACTGGCTTGATTTTCCTTTCACTATTCTTTGCTCTATCAGTTGAGAGTTGATCTCACCTAGGGAAATTTTATCTAATAAACCACAGTTTCTTCTGGCCTCAGGTGATCCCAGAAACCCTGCAATTTGTCCCTGAAAAGTTGCAGCAATTATGCCACGTGTGTCCCTGTCTCTTAGCACAGATTGGCAGCCCGTATTGATGTTCATAAGTGTGTTTGTCCATTAGCCTTCATCCATTAGCAAACCTTGTATCATATCTTGACTTTGTATCATAGCCTTATTCTCTTCTTCATGGCACTAGAATCACATGTTAATTCTGAATCTAGCTTTTCAGAAAGCTTAATAATCGACTTGTGTCGTATTCTGACTTTTACCAAAACATGGTAAATCAGGGTCTTGTTTCCACAGTTTGTCACAGGCTCTGTCTGTGGGGCAAGAGTGGGGAGCCCACTCACCAGGGTGGGGGAGATTAACTGGTCTGCAGAGAAGGGGGCCCATGTCCCAGGTCACACCAGACTCTCTGTGTTCCGGGAGACCCTGGGTCAGCCAAGCGTCTGTGGCAGTTCAACTGAGTACGTTACACTGGCTGCATCTGCCATGCTGTACAGTTATCATCAGGGCTCAGAATCATGGCCAGAAGACAGACCATTTTATCAAAACAAGAAATAAATTTAAAGTTGTGTGCAGTCTCTTATATTTACAAAGGCAGGCAAACCTCAGTTTAAACACAAAAAAATCAGTGCATATATTTGTTACATGAATAGTTTTCTATTAAACTTTTCATTCACCTGTGGGGACACAGGACTTCCCAGGCTCTGTCCTCTATTCTATGCATCTTTTCAGGTTAGAGCAATGTATTACAAAGGTCCATACCTTGACGGATTCCTAGGACACGGCGGAGACAGAAGGCATAACCCATGTGCAGGGGGTGAAGCACAACCCTGCTAAAGCCTAGCTCAGAACCAAAGGCTTTAGGAAGCCTTCCCAGCCTGCACCCGGGCCATTAGGGCACCAGTTACATCTCCTGGTATCAGTCACCTCAATAATATACCATTTCAAAGACACAATTTCATGTAGATGCAGGAGAAATAGAACAACAAATTCAAAGCTCATCTTACCATCAGTCTTTTGATTAAAGTGCCCTTTCCAGAGAGGTAAACATAATGCTTCTCTCAGCCTCTACCCAGACTTATTGCACAGCTAGACTGCTGCATTTTTATTGTAGGACCATGCCTGCCCTTGTTTAAAATTGTTTTGACCTTTGGATGAGCACGTATTTAAAAAAACTTCCCATCTTTCTCCAGAATTAGAAGGCCATAATGCAAATAGGAAGGCAAGTTTGTCAGAGCTGAGTGGTACCTGGTAGAGTCACAGCAAACATTCTCTGGGCGGCTTCGCTTTGCTCCTGGAAGGGGTGCCCCGTGACCCTGGGTCAATGCCAGCCCAGTGAGGATGACGCCTTCCTGCTCAGAGCTCAGAGTTCAGATGGCAGTTCCTCTGGGTGATGTCAGAGGCCTGGTGTTCTCACTCGGAACCAAGGTCCCAGGAGTGTCATTCACTCTGGGAAAGAAGTTGTTAGAAATCCCCGAGTATATCAATTTACTACTTTGTAAGTTGAAAGCATCTAAAATTTACCATGTTCAGAATTGTACCAGACATTGTATTAGGGTGAATTTCTAAGGACTGTACAATGACTGCTTCCTACATCAGTGTGCACAAAAGAGAGGGTCTTTTCAATAACAACTAAGGTTAGCAACAAGCCCACACAGGTGTGTGATCCTGTGAAAACCAGAGTGAATGCCAAGGGTACTAAGTCCATCCAGAATGCAGTTTGCAAAGATATTAAGTAATATCCTGATTGAGCCTTGTCAGAAGAAAGCTACTGGGAGTAACATTAAATGAACATTGAAACTGAGCCCAGCAGCTTCAGTTTGGTTAGAATTTGTTCAGTAGTATTATGGCCTGTCACCATCAGATTTGAAAGAAAACTATCTAATATGTATACTCTCAAAACAATTTAACCTATGCCACCTTATTCTTTCCAGCATGAAATCAGAGTGATTAAGAAATCTAAAATAATCTTATCTTCCCATAAGAAGCAAAGAAATATTAGAATGTATAATAATGGGCTAAGTTTAATTCATTAAACTTGAATTAATTATCTCTAACTCAACAAAGTATTTGCTAAAAAGACAAAGTTTATGAAAAATAAACAAGAATTTTTCAGGAAAAAACTAAAGGTCACTATGTATTTGAACAAATAACAAATATTAATTTCCTTTCAAAGAATACAAGGACATCTTTAAAAGATCAAATTACTACCAAATGATTAAAACATAAATTATACACAAGAGCAACTGGCTTGTGGGTAGCTTGAGAGAAAGAAATACTATGTTAGGTGCTAGAGAACAAGAATTAACATGATATTGAACTTGATTTGAAGATAAAATAATAATGATCATTAATATTGACTCTTTACTATATCCAGCTCTGTTGTAAGGACTGTACAAACATTATCTTATGCATCTTTAAGAAACAGCCTGGGAGTTATATGTATCATCTCCATTTTACAGATGAGGTCACGGAGGCCCAGAAAGGCTCAGGAAATGGCACAGCAGGGATTGGACTGATTCCTAAGTCTAGGCTCTCAAACATCATATACGAGTGCTTTAGAGCTACTGGAACAGTCAGATAGAGCAATCAGGTGACAGGTGTTACAAAAAAGGCACTCATAAAATTTATGTCTGGGATAAGTAGGGGCTTTTACCATGTCAAGAAGAAACACCAAGAATGATCATTTTCCAATGAGAAATTTCCAGTGAGAATTTTTGGGATGGACAAAGATTTTTTAAGCAGCATTAAAAGAGAACTAGATTGTGGTGATAGTTACACAGCTCGATAAATTTACTAATTTATAGATTTTCCTCTAAGAATAAAAGAACAAAAAAATGGATAAATTTCCTCAAAATTAAAAAATTCTATCAAAAGTCATCATTTAACAAGTGAAAAACGCAAGCCACAGACTAAGAAAACATATCTCTAATTTATGCATTTGGCATAGGACTCCTCTTTAGAATATATTAAAAACTCCCATAGATCATTAAGAGAAAGACAAACAACCCAATTAAAAAACAGGCAAATGTTCAAACAGGTACCTCACTAGAGATAATATATACATGGCCAGTAAGCCCATGGAAATGTACCCAGCCTCAGTACTCACTGGGTAAATGCAAATTGTAAGCACAGGTATATGTACCATTGTACTTCCACTAGAATGCGTAATATTAAAAATACTACCAATGCTGACTGCTGGTGAAGATATAGAGGAACTGAAATTCTCATCCATGGCTCACAGGAGTGTAAATGGATCCACCCACTTGGGAAAACGGTGGCATCTACCCTGAGTCCTATGGGTACAAATATTCCACTCAGGTATATATCGAGGGAGAATGATGTCTAGGTCCACAAAAGATGTGTACAAAAATTTTCATAGTAGCCCTAAACTAGAAATAATTTTAATGTCCATCAACGAGCAAGTGAGGCCCATGAATAAAACGAAGTTTTACAAATCAGTAAAGAGCCCTTCATGTATGAATGGACCTCTTTAGATATTATATGTTTAGTGAAAAGGGACAGACACAAAAGGGTACACAGAGCATGTTTCCATTTTTGTGCATTTTAAGAACGGGCAAAACGAATTCATAGGAACAGAGGTCAGAATAGTGGTTAATTCTGGGGTACTGCCTGGGAAGGGGCAAGAGGGATCCCATGGCAAGCTGGAGATGTTCCATAGCTTGAACTGGGTAGCTGGCACCTATGGATGTATATGAGAAAATGTATTGAGCTCTACTCTTAAGATTAATGTATATCATGCAATGTACTGCACTGTGTACATGCATATATAATGTATGTATATGTGCACACATACATCTTATATTTTAGTAAAAAGCAGAAAGTATAAAAAAAGAGAACAGAAGCACAAAAACATGTCATGCATATACTCAGATGCCATGACTTTTTAAAAAGATTGAAGTATAATTTAATGAAATAGAATTTACAGATCCTAAGATCAACCCATTTTAAGTGCACAGGTCAATGAGTCACAGTAAATTCATAGATCTGTGTGACCATCACCACAGTCCAGTCGTCGAACATTTCCATCACCTCCTAAGTTCCCTCGGGCCCATTTGCAGCCAACCCCTGCTGCCCATGTGCTCCGCCCCAGCAACCACTCATCTGCTTTCTCTCTCTATAAACCGGCCGTTTTGGGACATTTCATGCAGATGGAATTAAATAAGTGATTTTGCGTGCAGTGTTTCTCATTAGAATGTTCCTGAGGTTCCCCCACACTGCAGCCCAGATCCGCATTTTGTGCCCTTGTGTTACTGAGTGTACTCCTTCGGATGGATATACCACCTTGGCTTATTTATTCACCAACTGATGGGCATTTGGATTATTTTTTTGCTATGATTTTGAAACCTAAAGGTGGTTCATTTTCCTCAAAACATCTGTGTTAGAAATTCTTTTTTTTAAAAAAAGACAGAATACCCCCAAGTGTCACCGACTAAAACAAAAAAGAAAAACCCTAAACTGCCCACTGAAAAAGAGACCTAAATGATGGCTAGGAAATGACACTGCCATAGCTGCAAGTGACATCAGCATACTGCTAAGCCCAACCTCAGTCTAGTGATGAGAAAGCTTAGTGTTAACAAATAATGCAGGCGAAAACCAAGACTCCCTCTGAACTCGGCTTTCACTAGGGCCATGACCTTGGATTTCCTAACATGCTGTGGAAAGTAGTATTCAAGCAGCTGCCAAACACTGGTGTGAGCCTGTCATATCATTCTGCCAATTTGACTTTTCTTCTTACATTTAAATCCTTCTAATGATTTACTATCTTTAATGAGTAAAGGCACTATACCTACAAAATCAAAGACCTTACAATTTTCAGCTGTTAACGCAAGAAAAAAAAAACCCAACAAACCAGCTAATATCTTTAATTTGTCATTAGGAAAAAAAAAACAATGCCCTTGTCAACTGTTCAAATGGCAAAGTGTCTTGTGCATAGGTCGGAGGGGGGAAAATTAAGTGTATTATTTATAAGAATAAATTTTTAGACTGTAATTTCTTCTAGCTATGAAATAATAGATTTAACCACAACTTTTTATTTAAAACTTTCTATAGCATAAGATTGATGAGGGATGGAATATTCACTTTGGTTTCAAATCTTGGTTCAGTATTCTCTAGTTCTTTTATGCCTTTACATTACTTTTTGTTCTTGGTGCTTTATTAATGAGTATTTCTCCATATGGTGTTCTTGACATTTAGCTCAGTACTGAGCACACAGGCTATTACACATGGAATTGACTGATGACTTTTCATTTACTCTGGGACCTGAGAAAGAAAGAAAAATAAAAAGGCTCTGACAGCTGGCAGCTTGTGAGTGACAGCTAGACTGTGGAAAAAGCAAAGCTCCAGAGAACACCAACAATAATCAAACAGGTCACTCCATGACCTTGGTGGAAACAAGACCAAAAAAGGTGAGGATTCATCAAGGAAGTGCAAAGAACCTTGTGGACCCACAAAAGTGGCCAAACACCTCCCTCTTCTGGCTAATGCGCGTGGTTACTGCTGCTTCCCCAACGACAGCAGCCCCGTACACGCTCCTCCTGCCTCTCAGGAAAAAGGTGTTCAGATACTCAACCATCACATTGTGCCCGCTTCCCAGAAGCGCCCATCCAAACGCATCTTCACTTCTGTAAACTCTGCCCTAAATCATCCCCCACCAGCCCCAATCCTACAGTGGCTCCTTTCTGCCTTCTGTTGCTAAGCTGCCGCCTGGTCCTCATGGGGTGGACTGGCCCTGGGGTGGAGAAGCCCAACTTCCTCTGGTGCGTTGCGGGCGATTTCAGGCTGGCGGACATTAAACTGCTAAACTTGATATGAGTAATAAGTGCCCTACGTTCACATTTTAGAGAAGGTATTGTTTTACCTCATGACTTAATAGAACAAAGCCAGGGATGTCAGCAGCTATAGTTGCTATTTTAAAAAACTGCAATGATAGAGGCAAAGGATGGAATGCCAGCATTTATCTTAGAGTTTCATTCCAAGGTTTCATAAAGCAAGTAATAACTAAGTTAAGAAACTTTATCCATTACCTAGCATGGTTACTGAAGTAAGAATGCTTAATTCCTTTCTTGTTTTATAATGGGGAAAATGGCTTTTGCCCCCTTATACACACACACACACACACACACACACACACACACACAAGTAAACTGAGTTCACATACAAGTAAACTCATTTTGACTTTGAGAGACATAAATACAAATGTTCTTCTAACCTGCTTTTGAAATTAAAAGAAGCATAAAACTGCACAACAGCAACGGCAAAATAAGCAATAAAGGAAGGAAGACAAAGAATAAGGAAAGAGCACAGTACACTTCAGCAGCAAACAGACACAGCAGACACCAAAGGAAAGTGAAAGAGAGAAGAAATGCCATGAGAGAGCAGGTGGACAGGGACAGCAAGAGCTGCGGAAACCAAGGGGAAGGGAGAACACAGGGCTGAGCGATCTCTCCCAGGTTTTTGCCGTTTCCTTTTATTCTTGGGTGTAAGATGGAGTCTGGTTAGGTCTCGTGTGGATACAATAAGTGGAATAATTCTCTGTTCTGCAGGGATATGACCAGGTGATACACCATGACCTAACTGGGGTGACCTTTAGCCCCACCTGGGACCTTGGAGCTACATTCCTGACCCCCCATACTCCACATTTTTTCACTGGCAATTACTCTTAATTGTGTTAACACTTCAGCCTGCTTCTGAAGGTGGGGTCACCTGCCAGAAAAGGATGCCCCCAACCCCCCAAAAGGTAAAGCTGCCCCTGCTGCAGGAGCAGAGATTATCGTGAGCATTTTTGTGTGTTCGCTTACTTTGGTTTGTTCTTCCCCTGAGTCTATTAACCTGAAGCATCCAGAAGAGAAGGCTTTGCAGCAAGGGGAGCCTTGCTGTTTCACATGCTTCTTAGCCAGTTCCTAAGCTATGGGAAGAATACTCCTCACTGTTTCATTTTAACAAAGATTTGTGTTTAGGGTATTTTAGTTGTACGAAGGCCAGTCAGTGTCACTAATTTTAATGTAGATCTCACTTTGGAACAGGAATTCCTATCAATCGGGATAGACTTAAGATTTTATCTTTTATTATGTATGCCAGTAAGCATAACCGAGTAGCAGTATTAGTAATCTAATGCGAAACTCAGATTTTTATTTTATTGAATGTCCTGTTTAGGCTTTGGCCGGCACATATATTGGCTATTATCTCTTATTTGTGTATAAATCTAAAGCCAGGAAATATTTTTTTCGTGCGAACAACACCTGCTAACACATAGTGCATATTTGTATTTTAATTATTTTTTCACTTTGTCTTTTTTCTTTTGTAGTTTGATATTTACAGTATGGATTCCAAATAAGAAGGATACCTAACAGACATACTTAGGAAACAGAAAACTATCCTTGAATCTGATTCTGTAATAAATTGAGAAAGGGATCTATGCCAAGAAGAGAGTGTTTATTGGATAAATGTACTTATTTCTGCTAATTTATAAATGCTTTCATAGTATAACTGATAAATTGAATCAAGATTTACTTTTTTCTTCTTTTTACATAATTTTATGAAGATGAAAGCACGAGCAATTGAAACTAGAAATGTCACAGCCAAAAATACGAATCCTTCTAGGAATCTATTATGACATCATTGAAAGAGCACATCATAAAGCCTGCCCTCCACCCTTAGAAGGTAGATTGGTGAATTTTTAGACCCCCAGATGAAGGTAAATGTGCTTCACGATTTAACAAAGAATAAAAACATCAAATCTTAAGCATACATTAAATAACATCTACTCTTCTATTTATTTCTGTAGTCTTCTGATTAATAATGAATGATGTCAGACTATATTTTCCTTGCAATTGGTGCTCGTGGGCTTCAAAAATATAATCAGCTGTTAAGACTAAGAATTATAAAGTTGTATCTGATATATGAATACTTAAGAGAGAAAAAAATCCAGAGAGGCTGCGGTATGACAGCATCAGAAACAAAGAACAAAGGAGTCAATGTAACGTCTCATATAATATTTCAGTAAGTTGGGACACACAGAACGGGGAGATTTCTCTATTTCCCCGGGGCTTTGGTGGTAGGAAGAGTGTAGGGTGGGGAAAGGAGGAGCGGGTTCTCTTCACGGCTTTGCCACCAGCTCTTCCACTAGTTGTGGTGATGTTAAAATCACTTTCACTTGTGTGAGTAAAATAATTTTTAAATGCAGGAACATGTCAGGACAGTTGCTCCGTTCCAAGCAGGAAATACAGACCTGAAGGAGGACCGCCAGAACAGGGTGGGGAAAGGCAGAGATCACCAAAGCAGTGAGACAGCGGCCAGCCTGTGGAGGTCCGGCCGCCCAACTCCCGGAGATACTCTGCTGTGACTTCCCCTGGGTGCAGGCAAGTAGTTGGTAACAGGGACACACGGGAGCCCTGGAGGAGTAATGACAGGGACAAATTCAGGAATGAAGATAGGATGAGCAGAGAGGCCAAACAGGAGTGGAGAATGCCTGGAGAGAGGGGAGCCTGCATCCCGCAGTGGGCCCCTGAGAACCTGCTGAAATGACCTCGGTCGTGAGGGGGCCTGAGGAAGGGGAGGCGGGACAGGAGGGGAAGGGGCGGGAAGAACCAACAGACTTCTGTCACTCAACTTCGTTAAGTCCCAGAATGCTCCACTGTAAGATAGAAGTTAATATTACAGTTCAAATGCAACAAGTACATGAAAAAGCACTTGTAAAGCCCAAACACAGTAAGTCTCTGGTGTATGGGACCGTGCAGGAGGAAGACCACGGCCTTAGGGTCAGATAGATGATTCAAATCCTGCCCTCACTTGCAGGACTTTAGACTAATTCACTTAAGCTCTTTGACATTCTTCCTTTAATGCAAATAACAAAAACAAAAACGTACAGGTATTTTATAGAGAAAACCCTAAGGACTCCAGCAAAAAACTGTTAGAACTGTGAGCAAAATTGCAGGATACAAAATCAATATACAAAAATCTGTTGCATATCTATACGTGAGTAACAAACTATGAGAAAGGGAAACTAAGAAAACAATCCCATTTACAAATGCATCAAAATGAACAAAATAACCTAGGAATAAATTTAACCAAGGAGATGGAAGACCTGTATTCTTAAAACTGTAAGACATTTATAAAAGAAATTGAAGTAGACACAAATAAATGGGAAGATATTCTGTGCTCATGGATTGGAAGAAGTAATATTGTTAAAATGTCCATACTACCCAATCTACAGATTCAATGCTATCTCTATAAAAATTCCAAAGGCATTTTTCACAGAACTAGAACAAAAAACCCTAGCATTTGTATGAAACCACAAAGACCCTGAAAAACCAAGACAATCTTGAAAAAAAGAACAAAAGACAAAACAGGAGGCAGCTATATATCAAACTATAACAAAACAGTATGGTACTGGCATAAACAGTAAAGAGCCCAGAAATAATCCCGTGCATATATGATCACTTCACTTATGCCAAAGGAGGCAAGAATATACAATGGGGAAAGGACAGTCTCTTCAATAAATGGTGTTCGGAAAACATGCCAAAGAATAAAACTGGATCACTGTCTTACACCATACACAAAAATAAACTAAAAAATTGATTAAAGATCTAAATATAAGATATGAAGCCATAAAAGCCAAAAAAAGAAAATATAGGCAGTAAACTCCTTCCCCTGGTCTTGGTGATGATTTGTTCGAATTTGACACCAAAAGAAACGTCGACAAAAGTGAAAATAAATAAGTGGCACTACATTAAACTAAACAGCTCTGCATAGCAAAAGAAACCATAACAAACAAAAAGTCAGCCTACAATCGGACAAAATATTTACAAATCATGTATCTGAAAAGGGGTTAATATCCACTATATGAAGAATTCATAAAACTCAGATAAACAATCAAACAAAAAATCAATGTGATTAAAAAATAAAACGGGCAGGACATCTGAATAGACATCTTCTCAAAGAAGATATACGAGTGGGCAACAGGTACACGAAAAGATGCTCAACATCACTGATCATCAGGGAAATGCAGATCAAAACCATGGAGATACCACCCCACCCTTGTTAGAATGGATATTATCAGAAGACAAGAAACAACAAGTGTTGGTGAGGATGTGGAGAAAGGAAACCCATATGCACTCCTGGGAATGTAAGCTGGTGCAGCCACCATGGAAAACAGTAGGGGGTTTCCTCAAAAGAATTAAAAGGAGAAGTCCCATATGATCCAGAAATTCCATTTCTGGGTATTCATTAGAAGGAACCAAAAACACTAAATCAAAAAGATATGCTCACTCCTGTGTTGATTACAGTATTATTTACAAGAGCCAAGACAAGGAAACAACCTAAGTGTCCATCAATGGATGAACAGATAAAAAAAATACATATATATGCATATGCATTGGAATATTACTCACATATTTCAACCATATAAAGAATGAAATCTTGCCATTTGCAACAATATGGATCGACCTTGAGGGTCACTAAGTGAAATGACACTGAGAAAGACAAATACATGTGATCTCACTTACAGCTGTGATCTTAAAAAAAAAAAAGAAAAAACCGAAGAAGAAGAAAAAAACATGTTCATAGATACAGAGAACAGATTGGGAGTTGGGGGTGAGGGGATGGGAGAAATGGTGAAGGGGGTCAAAGGCACAAAATAAGTCCTGGAGATGTAATGCACAGCATGGTGACTGTAGTTAAAATACTGTATTGCATACTTGAAAGTTGCTAAGATAAGATCTTAAACGTTCTCATCACAGCAAAAATAATCTGTATGGTGAATGACATTAACTAGACACTGATGATCATTTCACAATATATACAAATATTGAATCATGTTGTACATCTGAAATTAATATGTTATATGCCAATTATACATCAATTTAAGAAAGCATACTTAAAATGTCTAGGAAATTCTTTCAACAGATAACCAAAATATTTTTATGTTCTTTTCCTCTTAAATGAGTGTAATTTTCTTTACAATAGACGATCACAATTGTTCACAAAGAGCTCATGTGGTGAGAGGGTGGTGGGTTTTACTCAGAGCTCCTGCATGGCCCGGAGGCCATAATTGCTCCAAACATCCTCTTTGCAAGCTCAGCTAAGAGTAAGGCTGTGCTGTAAAAACCTCCTTACTTTCTTGTCTGAGATCAAATAATAAATTCGGGAGTAGGAGGAAATTCTGTTAGGGGTCTTGTGAAAGAGACCCCATCCTTAGAGGATGTGTGAGCCAGAGTCTGTCTCCTCTTACTCTCCCAGGGGGTTGTGGGTCATGTGTGAAGTCATGTGGGGACTCCCATCCTTGCATTCCATATTCCAGTCTGGGTGATTTCTACCTATTTTCACAGAGGAGAAGCGTAATGCTTGCCCTGGACGTCCTAGCTCTGATGTAAAGAGAAGTGGAGTCCGAGAATGGAAAGAGATTATGGATAACAATAGAGGTTGCTACTTAGCATAAAGATTTGCATTTTTTGATGTATGTTGAGTACCATGTTCACTGTGGCATAACAGTTGAATGTGTACGTTCTGGCACAAGATTTGGGGGATGGGGGTGTCAGCTGCGGCACCAGTGAGCTGGCTTCCCAGCTCTCCCGAGGCGGCGGCTGTAGCTGATGAACCCACCTCCACCTGAGCACCCGCACCTCCCTTTCCACGCCGGCTGTGGAAGGGGTGCACAGGCAGGCCGTGCCTGGACAATGTACCATGATGTCTGTACCTGCACTGCGGCCCAGGAAGTTCCCTACCCAGCCCTCCTGCCTTTTATCCTCCCCGAGGGCAGATGTGCTTCATAGACTGAGGCCCTCCTGGGCTCCTCTGACTCCTTCACCCTCTTTTCGCTCCCAGGCAGACACTATAAGTCTCCTGCACGTCTCATCCTGTTCTGACATCTGTTCTTGGAGGACCCAAACTAAGACGCCAGCCAGTTCTGGGTTTATTAGCTGCGTAACCAGGGCGTCTACCCTGCTTCTGCCTCAGTCTCTCCATCTGCTATATAGCGGTTACAGTAATGCCCATCTCATAGGATTCTTGGAAACTAGTTTTTACGCTTCCCTCACTACTAGCAAAATACTTGGCATAGGGTGGATGCTGAATAAATATTTACTGAATGACATAAAAAGTAAAAGAAGGTCACAATGATCTATTTAAATAGGCAAACTGATGGGAAATAAAATGTGCTAGGCTAAATTGTAAACTGATATGAAGCCGAGTCAGACCAGTTTACCCTTGGCACAGGGCCATACGCCATCCACCTTCTCCATCACTCTGCAGCCTCTGTCCCCGAGCAAGGAGACCAAAAAAGCAAAACCACAACAAAAGTCATATTTGGGGACACTAGAATGTCCCTCTGGGTCAGAACTTGGTCTTCCTCCCACTGTAGTTCATTTCTTCACTTTCCTTCCTTAATTATTTTGAAATGATCACTTCCTTGCAAGCTGCAATTAATATCCATTTCTTCTCTTATTTATTTGCCTTATCGGTGATGTGCTCGTGTCCTTCCTCCCAGAGCCGATCCATTTCTTTTTCGCTTTGTCGGCGTACATTTAGTTCTTTTCAACAGCTTATTTCGAAATTCTCTTTCTCTTAACACTGTTGTCAAGTTTTCCCTGTGATCATATTCCCAAACCCTTTTTTTTTTCTACATTTATACTGTTTTTGGACCTAATCTGAAAGCAAGACCTCAGGATCAAACCATACATTCTCATCCTACTTCATACATTTGATGTGCACTTTAATAGTTTTGTCTTCATGTTGAAAAGGACATGGTGGTGCAGCAATGAAGCAGTAATGCCACGTGCCATACACACAGCAAACTACTCCAAGATCCCTGTAGTACAAAGAGATGTTGAAAGGTTTTACTTCTTTTTCCTATAAATTTTTAGCTTTTAAGTGAACTGGCTGCATTGAAAGGGAAAGATACCTGGTTTTCTTGTAAATGGCTAATTTCTTAGATGACATTTTTGGAAATCAGTTTCTATCATTGGGCTACTTAGTGGTAGGAATGCCTTGAACATGAATTCCTAGAGGAATACTACACACAATCAGTGGTTTGAGGAATACTCCAAATGACAATGACAGTATGTAGAGCTCTTAAAAGTTCATTTACTTTATCATTAGTGACAAGTACTATGATAGTAAAGCATTACAAAATATTTTCTTTTCCATCCCAGAGATACTTAATCAATTATGTTTTATTGGACCCTGGTCTCAGCTGATTTCTAATGTGAAGGAAGTCAAGTCCCAGTAACAGAGGTTTGAAGCTGAAGGGCTCCATCCCTAGGAAGTTCTCTTCAACTCGGAACTTCCGGGAAGATGGCAGCATGAGCAGGGTGGCAGAAATCTCCTCCCAAAACCATATATTTCTACAAAAATACAGTAAATACAACTATTCCTAAAAGAGAGACAAGAATACACAGGAAAGCGCACAGCGGGCAGCTAGACCCGAGAGGACTCAGCACCCCACGAGGCGGGTAAGATATGGAGCCACGACTTGGCAGGACCCGAGCACTCCCCCAACCCAGCGCACAGGTGGGAAGAGAGGATTCAGAGCCGGGAGGGTGTGGAAGTCAGGCCTGCGAAATAACCAGCCCCGGTGATCGGCGCCGGGAGCGCTGACACACATCGCGAAGTGTAGCGGAGATTGGAGAGACAGAGGGTGCAGGATCTGAGCGGGGAACACGCCAGGGTGCTTGCAGCCTGCTCCCGGGAAGGAAAAAAAAAAAAAGAAAAGCACGTGCTTTTTTCAGCGGTCTTAAAGAGACAGGAGCCCAGTGAAAGAGCTGGATTGGCCTGGCACACTCAGCCCAGCAGGCTGGGAGTCCTGAGGAGTTTTGGACCCCTTAGCTGGCGACTGGGAAACGGTGGCCGCACTTTGACTTCCCACAAAGATCAACAACCTCCCATTCGTTCCCATCCTGGCCAGAGCTATAAAGGGCCCTGCGAGCCAGTGTGGCCATGGCTACGGAATAGTGGGGCAACAGTGCCACCTACAGTACCCCCACAGAATCTACTTCCAGTGGGCGTTTTTTTGTTTTGTTTTGTTTTTTGTTTTTTCTCCTCTTTATTTTTTCCTTTTCTTTCTTTCTTTCTTCCTTTTTTTTTCTTCTTTTCTTTTTAAAGTCTTAAAGAGCCCAGCTGACATACGTGGAAACTACCAGCGAGCACTTCTACAACCATGAAAAGACAGAGGAATAAGGTCCAGACTAAAATCAACCAGACAACCCCAGAGAGGGAGCCTGAAGGGATGGAAATGCACAATCTTCCTGAAAAAGAATTCAGAATAAAAGTCATAACCATGCTGATGGATCTACAAAGAAATGTGCAAGAGCTGAGGGAGGAAGTGAAGGAAGTGAGGAAAGACAATGCACAAATCAGGCAAGTGTTCGACAGGCTTAACAGCACACTGGATGAGATGCAAGAGACTGTTCATGGAATAGAAATCAGAGAACAGGAATACAGAGAAGCTGAGGCAGAGAGAGACAAAAGGATCTCTAGGAATGAAAGAATATTAAGAGAACTGTGTGACCAATCCAAACAGAAAAATATTCACATTATAGGAGTACCAGAGGAAGAAGAGAGAGAAAAAGGGATAGAAAGTATCTTTGAAGAAACAATTGCTGAAAACTTTCCCATGCTGCGGAAGGAAATAGTCTCGCAGTCCACAGAAGCCCACAGATCTCCCAACACAACGGACCCAAGGAAGACAATACCAAGACACATAATAATTAAAATGGAAAAGATCAAAGATAAAGACAGAGTATTAAAGGCAGCTAGAGAGAGAAAAAAGATCACCTACAAAGGAAAACCAATCAGACTACCATCAGACTTCTCAACAGAAACCTTACAGGCCAGAAGAAAATGGCATGATATATTTAACATTATGAAACAGAAGGGCCTTGAACCAAGAATATTGTATCCAGCAAGATTATCATTTAAATATGATGGAGGGATTAAACAATTTCCAGACAAAATGAAACTTGAGTTTGCCTCTCATAAACCACCACTACAGGATATCTTAAATGGACTGCTCTAGAGGGAAGCACCCTTAAGGCTAAAAAGATGTCACCAGAGAAAATAAAATCACAGCAAAGAAAGCAGACCATCCAAACACTAAGTAAAGGCAAAGAAAAAACACCTAGTATATAAAGAATGGAGGAGGAAGAATAAGAAGGGAGAGAAATAAAGAAACATCAGATGGTGTTTACTATTTAACATGAAAGTTAAGTTAGATTGTGAGACAGTAAAGAAGCAACCCTTGAACCTTTGTTAACCATGAATCTAAAGCCAGCAATGGTAATAAGTACATATCTATCAATAATCACCCTAAATGTAAATGGACTGAATGCACCAATCAAAAGACACAGAGTAACAAAATGGATAAAAAAGCAAGACCCATTTATATGCTGCTTACAAGAGACTCACATCAAAACCAAAGATATTCACAGACTAAAAGTGAAGGGATGGAAAAAGATATTTCATGAAAACAACAAAGAGAAAAAAGCAGGTGTTGCAATACTTGTATCAGACAAAATAGACTTCAAAATGAAGAAAGTCGCAAGAGATAAAGGACATTACATAATGATAAAGGGGTCAGTCCAACAAGAAGATATAACCATTATAAATATATATGCACCCAACACAGGAGCGCCAGCATATGTGAAACAAATACTAACAGAATTAAAAGAGGAAATAGACAGCAATGCATTCATTTTAGGAGACTTCAACACACCACTCACTACAAAGGACAGATCAACCATACAGAAAATAAGTAAAGACAGAGAGGCACTGAACAACACACTAGAACAGACGGACCTAACAGATATCTACAGAACTCTGCGCCCAAAAGCAACAGGATACACATTCTTCTCAAGTGCACATGGAACCTTTTCCAGAATAGACCACATACTAGGCCACAAAAAGAACCTCAATAAATTAAAAAATACTGAAATCCTACCAACCAACTTCTCAGATCACAAAGGTATAAAACTAGAAATAAATTTTAGAAAGAAATAAGAAAGGTTCACAAATACATGGAGACTTAACAACATTCTCCTAATTAATCAATGGGTTAATGACCAAATAAAAACAGAAATCAAAGAATATATGGAAACTAATGACAACAACAACACAAAGCCACAATTTCTGTGGGACGCAGCAAAGGCAGTTCTGAGAGGAAAGTATATTGCAATCCAGGCCTATTTAAAGAAGGAAGAACATTCCCAAATGAACAGTCTAAAGACAGAATTACTGAAATTGGAAAAAGAAGAACAAACGAGGCCCAAAATCACGAGAAGGAGAGACATAATAAAAATCAGAGAAGAAATAAATAAAATTGAGAAGAATAAAACAATAGAAAAAATCAATGAAACCAAGAGCTGGTTCTTGGAAAAAATAAACAAAATAGATAAACCCCTAGCCAGACTCATTAAGAGAAAAAGAGAATCTACACACATAAACAGAATCAGAAATGAGAAAGGAAAAATAACGACGGACCCCACAGAAATACAAAGAATTATAAGAGAATATTATGAGCATCTGTATGCTAACAAGCTGCAAACCCAAGAAGAAATAGACAACTTCTTAGAAAAATACAACTTTCCAAGACTGACCAAGCAAGAAACAGAAAAACTAAACAGACCTATCACCAGCAACGAAATTGAATTGGTAAGCAAAAAACTACCCAAGAACAAAACACCCGGACCTGATGGATTCACCTCTGAATTCTCCCAGACATATAGAGAAGAAATAACACCCATTCTCCTTAAAGTTTTCCAAAAAATAGAAGAGGAGGGAATACTTCCAAACTCATTCTATAAAGCCAGCATCACTCTAATACCAAAACCGGGCAAAGACCTTACCAAAACAGAAAATTACAGACCTATATCCCTGATGAACGTAGATGCAAAAATACTCAACAAGATATTAGCAAACCGAATTCAAAAATACATCAAGAGGATCATACACCATGATCAAGTGGGATTCATCCCAAGGATGCAAGGACGGTACAACATTCGAAACTCCATCAACATCATCCACCACATCAACAAAAAGAAGAACAAAAACCACATGATCATCTTCACAGATGCTGAAGAAGCATTTGACAAAATTCAGCATCCAAACTCTCAACAAAATGGGTATAGAGGGCAAGTACCTCAACATCATAAAGGCCATATATGACAAACCCACAGCTAACATCATAGTGAATAGCGAGAAGCTGAAAAGAAAGCTTTTCATCTAAGATCGGGAACAAGACAGGGATGCTCACTCTCTCCAGTGTTATTCAACATAGTACCGGAGGTCCTAGCCACAGCAATCAGACAAAACAAAGATATACAAGGCATCCAGATTGGTAAAGAAGAAGTCAAATTGTCACTATTGCAGATGACATGATTCTGTACATAAAAAACCCTAAAGACTCCACTCCAAAACTACTAGAAGTAATATCTGAATTCAGCAAAGTTGCAGGATACAAAATTAACACACAGAAATTCATTGCTTTCCTATACACTAACGATGAACTAACAGAAAGAGAAATAAGGAAAACAATTCCATTCACAATTGCATCAAAAAGAATAAAATACCTAGGAATAAACCTAACGAAGGAAGTGAAAGACCTGTACTCTGAAAACTACAAGACACTCCTAAGAGAAATTAAAGAGGACACTAACAAATGGAAATGCATCCCATGCTCTTGGCTAGGAAGAATAAATATTGTCAAAATGGCTATACTACCTAAAGCAATCTACAGATTCAATGCAATCCCTATCAAACTACCAACAGCTTTCTTCAATGAACTCAAACAAATAATTCTAAAATTCATGTGGAAGAACAAAAGACCCCGAATAGCCAAAGCAATCCTGAGAAGGAGGAATAAAACAGGGGGAATTATGCTCCCTGACTTCAAGCTCTACTACAAAGCTACAGAAATCAAGACAATTTGGTATCGGCACAAAAACAGACCCACAGACCAGTGGTACAGAATAGAAAATCCAAACATTAACCCAAACATATACAGTCAATTAATATTTGATAAAGGAGCCTTGGATATACAATGGGGAGATGACAGCCTCTTCAGCAGCTGGTGTTGGAAAAACTGGACAGCTACATATTAAGAGAATGAAACTGGACTACTGTCTAGCCCCATACACAAAGGTAAACTCAAGGTGGATCAAAGACCTGAATGTAAGTCATGAAACCACAAAACTTAGAAAAAATCATAGGCAAAAATCTCTTGGACATAAACATGAGCGACTTCTTCATGAACATATCTCCCCGGGCAAGGGAAACAAAAGCAAAAATGAACAAGTGGGACAATATCAAGGTTAAAAGCTTCTGTACAGCAAAGGACACCATTAGTAGAACAAAAAGACATCCTACAGTATGGGAGAATAAATTCATAAATGATGTATCTGATAAGGGGTTGACATCCAAAATATATAAAGAACTCACGCACCTTAACAAACAAAAAGCAAATAATCCAATTAAGAAATGGGCAGAGGACATGAATAGACACTTCTCTAAAGAAGAAATTCAGATGGCCAACAGGCACATGAAAAGATGCTCCACATCGCTAATCATCAGAGAAATGCAAATTAAAACCACAATGAGATATCACCTCACACCAGTGAGGATGGCCAACATCCAAAACACAAACAACAACAAATGTTGGCGAGGATGTGGAGAAAAGGGAACCCTCCTACATTGCTGGTGGGACTGCAAATTAGTTCAACCATTGTGGAAAGCAGTATGGAGGTTCCTCAAAAAAATCAAAATAGAAATACCATTTGACCCAGGAATTCCACTCCTAGGAATTTACCCTAAGAATGCAGCAGCCCAGTTTGAAAAAGACATAGGCACCCCTATGTTTATCGCAGCACTATTTACAATAGCCAAGGAATGGAAGCAACCTAAGTGTCCATCAGTAGATGAATGGATAAAGAAGAGGTGGTACATATACACAATGGAATATTATTCAGTCATGAGAAGAAAACAAATCCTACCATTTGCAACAACGTGGATGGAGCTAGAGGGTATTATGCTCAGTGAAATAAGCCAAGCCGAAAAAGACAAGTATCAAATGATTTCACTCATATGTGGAGTATAAGAATAAAGAAAAAAAAAACCGAAGGAACAAAACAGCAGCAGACTCATAGAACCCAAGAACGGACTAATAGTTACCAAAGGGAAAGGGACTGGGGAAGATGGGTGGGAAGGGAGGGATAAGAGGGAAAAAGGGGCATTACGATTAGCAGACGTAATGTTGGTGAGGCACGGGGAGGGCTGTACAACTCAGAGAAGACAAGTAGTGATTCTATAGCATCTCACTACGCTGATGGACAGTGACTGTAATGGGGTTGGTGGGGGGGACCTGATGAAGGGGTAGTTTAATAACCATAATATTGCACATGTAATTGTAGATTAATGATAGCCAAATAAATTACATATAAAAAAAAAGACTCTCGACTCCCCTCTCCAGTCATACAGATTCAATAAAGAGTTGCTTATCACAATCCATGCATTGGCAGCAAGCATTACTGTGGACACCAAGATGCATGGCACAGCAAATGTGTTTTTCAGATGGCCACCAGTGCGTTCTCTTGGAAACAGTACAAGCCAAACAGACGGGAATGCTGGATGCATGGTTGAAACTGGTATAAATGATTAGTGATCTGTATTACTGGAATTGGTGCTCATATTGAAAACTCTACAGAAGAGGGTAGGGCAAGGTTGGGTATGTGTTATGCCAAAAATAACTACTTTTTTTTTATGGGAAGTCTTGACTGAGAGTTCATTTTGATTTCATGACTTTCATCCAATGTATTGACTCAGGTCAATTTCTCATTTTCATGTTTTCCTAATTCTATGTTAAACTTTTGTGGTAATAATTACAGTTTGTCGCCCATGGTTTGCCAGGTGATAGTCCTTCTGATGGCGAGCAGGCAGAGGAGTGGTGCAAATCTCCGAAGTTGCCTTGGAGTGGCTTGCTGAGAGACAGTCTCGCTGGAGATTAGGTTCTATCTGCATCACCGTGAAATTCCCCATTGGTTGACCCCTATCCTTCATGTCTTGACTTACATGCCACTTCTGTGAAATTTCTTCTGGACCCTTTTGATTGGACTCAGTGTCCCAGGTATGGCTTCCCACAGTATTTGGGAATTAATCTCTCATGGTACTTTAGATTTTACAATGTAGTTGCTGGCT
Organism: Phataginus tricuspis; assembly: GCA_029783875.1. Lineage (NCBI taxonomy): Eukaryota > Metazoa > Chordata > Mammalia > Pholidota > Manidae > Phataginus > Phataginus tricuspis. Next base: position 81,929,911 of record JAQQAC010008880.1, on the reverse strand, counting down.
GAGTTGTCATATTCCCCCAAATGGATCACAAACTGTGTTAGGTTGCTGGCTGTCTAATCTTGTTCAGTCTGTAACATCAGCCTTCAGGACAAAGTTGGCATGTGGATTGGTTGAATGCCTAAGTAAATGAACAACCATGAAGACTCGTCTATAATCCTGTTTTGTATGCGTTCATGTACAATCTCTCTGTCCTTTTATGCTGGGAAGCATTTATAGGTATGGGATGGATCTTATTTTTTTTCTGCATCCTTTATAACATCCACTAGAACATTTCATACAAAGTAGGTGCATCCGTTTCGGCCCAAAGACTGGGCTAACGACTTGCTGGTTGCCGTTGTGTGGGCCTAAGTTCCAAGAGGCCATACTTGCTGTCTCTGTTCTGCTAGAAACTATCAGTCCTTTGGGAGTAAAAGGTTAGTTCTTTCTTGCAGTAGAGTACTTTACTGATTAGATGAGGTACAAATACTTATCACAGCCAAAGAAGCCTGGTTGACACAGAAGGGAGCATGGAAGGATAGCACCTGGGTTGATATTAAGGAAGAGATCAGATTAACAGTAGTGAAAACGAGCGACCAGCCTTCTCTGCTTGGGAGGAATCTACAAGAAGGAAAACAATGGGACACTATCTCTTACCCCAAGGTGTCACCTGAAATTCTGTCATCTTAAAGACAGTTTGACTCCTCAGGACAAACCAGGGTTTTAATTCAGGCTGAGCAATATATGAACCCTATATTTTTGAGCAGGGTTTTTAAACATTGAAGCCATTTTATGGTAATTTAAAAATAAAGCCAGTTTGTTACATATACATAACAAATATTTATTTTTGACATATATCAGTATTTAGTGTATTACAAATACATGTTTCTAGTACATATTACATATAGTTATGAGATGCCCTTATCATCTAATGTACAAAGTTCATTTTATCATGAATAGTTATATTATAACTAATACTATAGGCAATGTTTGCCATCGACTTTCTTTTCTTTACATGATTTTCATTTAGTTACTTTATTCTTGCTAACAAGCCTCATTCTATTAACATATTCTGTTAATACAGTGAAACCAATCATCAAGCCAAGAAATGAGATGGAAGGAGTTTAGACCTTACTACATGGAAATCCAATTTAAGAATGATATTGAATTAAGATAGCAAGATGATAGCTGAACTCCAGTAATATTTTTTAAAAGTGGCCTTGAGCAAAATCATCCTGCAATATCTTGCCCTCTGTTTTTCAAATAGCTACTTGGAGAAAATAAGTAGTACCTTCTTATAAGAAACCTCCCAAACTTGCATTGTTGGGAACATGGCTGAAACTGACTTAACCCCCCCTTTTTTTAATAATCTCTTGATCTCGTCAGCACATCATTAATTTGCTATTAAGCTACTACCTGCTTTATAAAGTTTATTTTGTGGCACGGCACGGTTCTTTCCTTCTTAGTGATCTCATGAGACACCAAATCACTGTGTAAGATAATGAGTGACTAGAACTTGGCAGATATAATATTTCTGTTGTTTTCCCTGCTTCCATTGAGATGCTGTCAATCCCTAACAGTATCATAAACAGATGGCTAATTGTTACAAGGCTATGTATTGTTAATGCAGAAACTTGCCTACTTCTTGGTAACATATGGTTTAAGAAATAGTCTTACAGCATTTATAAACCCAGGACTACTTTTAAAAAGTGTGTGTGGGGGGGGCATTCTGAGTAATTTGGGAATTTACATTTTTTCTTAGTCTGTTAAGGATGGAACTCTGGGTTTTAAAGAGGTAAGAGGCATTTGGCTATAACCCTGTGTGGCAGCAGTTTGCTGGGGCTGCCATAATAAATTCCCACATGCTGGGGGTTTAAAACAGCAGAAGTGTGTTCTCTCGCAGTTCTGGAGGCTGGAAGTCTGAATTTAAAGTGCTGGCAGGGCCTCTAGGGGAGAAGGTTTCTTTGCCTCCTCTTAGATTCTGGGGGTCATGTACCACCTTGGAGCTCCTGTCTTGTAGATGCACCACCACTCTAGTATCTGCCTTTGTCCTCACACGCCTTCCCCCTCAGGGTCTGTGTCCAAACTTCCCTCTTATCATAAGGACACCAGTCACTGGGTTGGGGCCACTCTACTCTAGTATGAACTCAACTTACAGCTGCACTTTCCCTATAAAGTCACGAGGGTAAGGAATTCAACTTCGCTTTTGAGGGGGATGCAGTTGGACCTACGAAACCAAGAACTTGTGAGCAATCATTTTAATACTGCCCATTTTCTCCACAGTGGAGCTCTTCTGCTCTAAGCAAGCAAAAGAAAGCATCCACACCAGAAAGCCCTCATTTCCATGGGGAAAAATTTTTGTTCTGATTAATGTCTATTCTTCGACCTTGAAAGCAATACCTCCTCCAGTTCAACATACCTGGGTCAGAAACAAACACAAATTGATGTTTTAAAATTTCACATTGTGTAGTTAGAATTGGAAAGATTTCTAAGAATATAATCTCTGAAGGGACTCGGTGTTGTCCATATTGTGTGGTGACTCACTTGACTTGAATGTTGACAATAGGTTCCTGACTGTCTGCATCAGAGGTGGATCACTGTTGCTTGAGTGTGAATTGTATGAGAGATGTGCACTGATATTAGGGATTCACTGATTTTTCTAGTGCTCTGTCTGGCTTTACTTCATTGAAACTTTATTGCCTTACGTCAGAGTTCTTTTTCTGAACTTTACGTTCTAAGGGCTGAGGAGGCTTTGCTTCTTAGGGGTAAATATCCATGTCTACCCTTAGGATCCCTGCTATCAATTAATGCCAGTCCTCAACTGAAAGCAAAACTTGTTCCCATAACATTCACTTCTTGACCATTTGCTGTCTGACAAATTCTGATCGTACAAAGCCAGCTCTACTAAATAATCTAGTTTTAATAGCTATTGAGTCCCTTTTGATAATATGATTGGTACAAATTTTGAGTCACAGTCAGATTAATGTTGTAAAAATGCAAAAGACTTGTCAAATTAAGCACATACCATTTGAAACCTTTTGCAAACAGCAATGGAACATGCTGTCTAAATAATGTAATATTTAGATACCTGAATCTTTTCACTTCAAAGGAGACGAGAGAATTCATTTTAAGACTCATTTTTAAACATAGTAAAACAATAACAGTAACTTGGCTCTTACACAGAAGCAAGTGGAATAGTCCCATATATTGGAAAAATCATTGTTCAATTTAGTTTATATCAAAAATACATATTTGAGCTGCAGACTTTAAGCAAATTAACAAAGATGAAGCCGGATATGTACTAAACCATTTGGCAAGTCTCTGGTTGGCCAACCTCTTTTGAAGTCCCGCTTAGCAGGTGAGGTGCTCGTGGAATTAGTGTGGCCTAAACACTGGGCTTTATTGTTATTTTTTTTAAGTTCATTCAGGTGATTCCAATAAGCAGTCAAGGTTAAGAACCATGGCTGAACAGGAGGCAGCAGGAGGGGCCAGTTGAAGAACTGAGCAATGTACCAGGTTGTGTCTGCTTGATTTAACAAGAAACAGCACTTATTTTGGTATCAAGATGGCTTCCTGGACCTCAACCTCACAGCGGAGTTCGGATATGGGACAGAGAAAGCAATTCTTTATTTAGGTTGGGAGAGCCTCTCCCGGGGAGTTTAGACTGGAGAGGCAGTTCCACTTCTGCGTGGGCGGCCTTAGTCCAGGTGGAAAGGGCAAAGCCTTTGTTAGAAAAGGAACATGTTCAAATCAACATGGGCAGAACGTCTTTTCAAACACCACAGACTAAACTTCTGTGCGTCTCCATTAGACAGTGAGTGTAAGAGAGCTGGAGGGCTGGGCATTGGGGTGTGTTTCATTTTTTATACTTTTCTTTCCAGGGAAAGCCAAGTCATGCTGCAATAGGAAAATTTATGGTAAAAGGAGATTTTTATACTGCAGTTTGAATAGTTAATGTTAAAGCCAAGAGGAAGTAAAAGCTTTAAGAAAGCAAGTTTTGGGGGAAAGTATCAGGCAAAGATGCCAATCAGAGCTTTAAAAGCCTCAGTTTTGGAAGGAATAGACACCTGCCGGCCTGAGTAACCTCCTGATGGGAGAGTTCTTCCACTTCTGGGCAGGTTCGTAAACCGCGTAGGGGCACAAACCAGCCTAGAGCAGTCGGCCTCCGCGGAAACTGAAAGCCAAGATTTTCTCCTTCTCCCACTGGTTTTAATCTACTCTCCTTCCCCCAGACTCAGTGAAGTCTCCATCAGGACTTCTACCTGCCAACTTGACTGTGGGTCCATGCCCCATTCTATTTAATAGACTGTGTCTAATGGAAACATGGTGTGAGCCACAACAGAATTAAAAATATTAGTGGTCACTTAAAAAAAAGTAAAAAGAAACAGGTAAATTTTTAAAAAGTAAATTTTTTATTCAACCTATATATCCAAAATAATGATTTCAACATGTAATCAATGTAAAAAATTATGAATGAACTATTTATCATTCTTTAATTTGTACTATATCTTTCAAATCTTGTATTTTATGTTTACAACATGTCTAAATTATGTCCCCTTCGTTTTAATGGGAAATTAAGTTGCTTAATACATAGATCCCACATGTTTACAGTTGAAAAGGTACATTCACATACCTATGTTATTTCAAATACACTTAAAATTTTCCCGTAAGTAAACTGTTTTGATTTTTAAATTTAATTTGATAAAAAAAAATCTAATTTCTCCGAGACAACCACCACATTCTGAGTAGTCAACAGTTACATGTGGCTAAGAGCACAAAACTCGATTGGACAGCACCTTCCTACAGGGTCCTGTGTACTCGGTCCTGATTGTACTGTGTACACGACATTGCAGGAGTAGCTGGGGATTTTTACATTTTCTAAATGTTGTGGGTAAGTAGTTGTTGCTATGATCACTTCATGTGTCTTATTAAAAAGTGGGACTTTAAGGGGCCATTCTCCTCAAGAAATACAATCTTACGTGATGTTTTGACTTCTATCTGACCTTTGTGTCTGTTTTTCAATTGGTTCAGCACTCACAGAGCAAAGAGTTATGATGAATCATCAACCTCTAAATCCTTACAAAGTTAAAAAAAGGCAATACTGCTCTGCTTTCAAAAAACAACTGATGTTCATTTTCAAGAGATTTACTATTTGATTGAATTTGGAATTTATACTGTTATGCTTCAAGGTGAAATAAAAAACAGCTCTTCTCCACCCATATTCCACCTTCTCTCAGTATAAAGAAGCATATTTGTATTTTATGAATCACAAATATAAGAATTAGCAGGTAAAACACACAAATTGATTTAGGGGTAGGGACACAAGCTTTCGACACATGGATATCTTGGACAGTGTGTGTGTAATTGATCTGAACTGCCTTTGATTTCCCATTTGTTCCAAGCTTGAATTGTTCTCTGAATTTCAAATGCCATTTGTAGAAACAGTGATCCAGTTCTTCTACAAGATTGTCTTAGGTTTTCTCAGAGTAGCTCCACAGTCTTATAATAGTATTACTGTAAGTCAAACTTTGCAACTCTCCATCACTTATAAGCATAAACAGTTCAATAATATTATGTTAAAATGTGCAGGTACAGCGTTTGAGTCTTTGGTAGCACAAACCACTTTGTACAACAAGATGCTTAATCAATGAAAGCCTGAATTAAGCATAAAAAAGAAAAAGAAATATTCAAAGAGCTAAGGCTTAGTATGAATAGGCCATTAACTCAAACCAAAAACTATTATAATGTATTCAATTTCATGGCAAATGATTCATCCAGAAAAAAAATCACATTACATTTCAGATCATGGAATGAAAGTGCCCAACCAGATTCCACAGTTCACAGTGCAGAGCAGCTTAATTAATGCTCTTTAAATGGAAATGGCACATATACCCAAGCTTCTGATTTGGATCCCACTACTTTAGAATTTGCGAAAATCCAGAGAAGGGTTGGGTTGAAATTTACTTGAGATTTTCTAAGAGAATAAATTAACAGGATTTTAAAAGCAGTGATTAATCTACTCAAGAAAACAAGCTATTGTTAAGGATTTAAGGCACATTACTTTCTGCTAATGTACAAATGGGTTGTCTCTATGCTTTAAAATAGGCCTTTTAAGATATTTCTTTCAGTAACAGTCCAGCCATATATTTGAATTAAACCTACAACTGGAGTCAATAAACCCACATTTCTTTAAAAAAAGTACTTTGGCGATTCTAATTCAGACTTGCCTCCTCCTCAATTAATCTTCACTAGTGAGTTATGACTGAATATAAATGGGGAGAGACAGTCCTGGGGGGGTGGCGGGGCTGCTCAGGTACTGCAGAAAACAAGTGAAATTAGTAGACGATGAATGCAAGGGAAAGGCAGAGGTACCTCAGCCTTACGACCATCTGTGACTCATAAAGGCATTTTAATGACAAGTCCTTTTTCCCTGGAGCATTTAAATGGGACACATGAAGGAACAATGCTCCATCTGTGAGACAACTTTTTATTTTTCCCTAGACCTACTTGAGCTTCAGGGGTGAGGGTAAGTGGAAGAGGAAAAGCAAAATAAAAGCTGAGAGAAGATGATAGCAGCAAATCCATAGTCTCATAACAATAATACTCCAAATGTCTACATGTCAATCAAAAATTACTCATCATACCCAGAACCAAGAAGATCTCAAACTGGATGAAAAAAAGAAAATCAATAGGTGCCAGCACTGAGATGACAGAGATGTTAGAGTCATCTGGTCAAGATTTTAAAGCACCCATTCTAAAAATGCGTCAGTGAGCAATTATGAACATGCCTGAAATCAATGAAAAATAGAAAGACTCAGCAAAGACAAAAAATGGTCCCTAGGAAAGCCATTGTACGGATAGGCTCCTCAATCTGAACATTAAGAGTATTACTAATTAAGTTTGAATGTGTCTGAATTTTGTTGAGTCAACATTAAGAATTTTAGAGAAAGAAGCGTGGCTCTATGTCTTGTTCCATCTAATGACGTTGCTAAATCACTCACAGATTAAGGAGTCATAACTTTTCAAAACAGCCAAACCAATTTTTGTAATGATACAAAAAAATTGCTCACACCTCCTCCATAATTTTCATTTGCAAATGGGAAACCAGAGAGAGACACTGATAAGAAGATACCAGTTACTAGTGTGACAGGGAACAGCTAAGGTCATGGGGACATAGTTCACTCAGTGAACTGGGGGCAAGTATAGAGACACGCCTGTGGAGGGCTGTGCTCTGTGCTATTTACTAACTGATTCACCAGTTAATGCCACAGAAAGCTCACCTGTGCAGCACCAACCTGCAAGGCCACGAGCTTGCCCATGCCTGTCTTCACATTCGGAGTTAGCAAAGAGGCTAACTAAAAAGACAAAAAGACGAAAAGACTAAAGAAGACTAAAAATTAAGATCATGATGTGGGCTTTTTCAAGACACTATACTTTGGGCCCCATGCCAGGATGAGTGGTTCTCATACTGTCTACATTTGCAGCT
>JAQQAC010008880.1:81892147-81916346 GCA_029783875.1 Phataginus tricuspis | reverse complement strand
CTGCTCAAGCCCTTCTGTTCTTGCCCCCAGCTGATCCAATTTCATATCCAGTTGGTAGAGGGCCACCTGAAAAAATATCCGTTATTTTCTGATGTCCTGAAGAAACCTTGAGAAAAATTGAGCAGAGGGTTTGGTCACTTGGACACACTAAAACCTCAGTAAATGATTTTAGAGGAAACAGGAACTAGCCAATGGTGCTGTTGGTGATGGTGATAGTAACTCCTAATAAAATCATATTAGGAAAAAAAAATAAAAACTCATGCCTAGGGGAGTGCCAAGCATGCCACAGACCCTCAGTATTCATGGACTGACTTTACTTTTTCACACTAGAAAATTTATGATAGTTTAGGTGATTAGAGAAACTGGGACCCTTAAGGCTTTGATAACTCCCGAAATGTGCTCTGGATGGCATTCACGCGAGCCCTTCTGAGGAGGGGGTTGCGCTCTCTGCGCGTTGAAGCCAGTGAAGCTACAGTAGCGTTGAGTATCTCCCCCAAACCATTTGCCTTTTGCTTATTACACCCGAGGTGTTGTGACAAACGCTGTGCTTTTATTATTTTCATATATTTCATCAAACTAAGATTCCTCTTACTGTATGATGTCCCATCACATTATGTGCCTCTTTCTCCCCCCAAAACGAACACAGCACTGATTTTAAGAGCCAGAGCAATTAAAATGTGAAATGTGCACGTGTCATAGGGTGGAAAAATACAGTGATCCATCATTCTTCACAACAGCTTGGTGATGCTCATCTTATAAGGGAGGAAATCGATGCTCAGAAACATTAAACAAAGTCGCCCATCTAGGAAACAAAGTAAACTAGCCTTGAGCCCAGTTGGGTCTGCTCCCTCCAGCCTGTGCTGCCCGTGGGGGACCGAGGCCGGCCCCACAGTGACTGGGCCGGCCGACGAGAGCGGCAGCGGGCGGGGGCCCCCTGTGCGCTGGGCCTGCAGGGCTGTCCCCCGGACGTCATCACCCACTCCTCGCTTGGCTTTCAGCCCTCCTTTCTCATTCATCGGTGACCTAAGTCAGTGAACAATTTATTCCCCTCCCGCCTCTCACTCCCCCAAGTGAAAGCATAGTTCAGATCAGAAACCTTAAGAATAGTAGGTCGGGGGTTTAAGGAAATCTTCTCTACCCCCTTTCCTCTGTGGTAATAGAAATATGCTTTATCTTCAATTAAACACGTGATGGGTTTTTGCTCCTTGCTTTGTGCGGGCACGGCCTAGGCAGCCGCCTCCCCGGGAACTCCCCGCATCTCTTCTTACTCAACCTCTTCTCACCCCTTGGGGCTCCGTGAGGACGGAACCAGCAAGACAGACCATCCATTTCTTTTTCCTATTGATCTAAGAGTCTGATCCAAAGCTTGGGGAGAAAAAATGTCCCACGTGTTAGTAACCTATTTAATCATTTTACAAATCTCCTCTTTCCTCCACTAAATACACAGAGGTTAGCCCTTGAGAAGTTTTACCATCTCGTTTCTTTAGTAAATCTAGTGGCCCCTTCTTTCTGAGTAAACATATTCATTTATTCCACAAATGGTAACTGGGTGCCTATTCTGTGCCAGGCTCTGTGCTAAGCACTCTGTGTTTACCACGCACAATTTACACAACCACTGGATCCATTTTTTTCCTAGGGATTCAGTGAATTGACAGAGCCAGGCAGTTGAAGATGGCGTGGCAGTGTTCAGGGAACAGGTTGATTCGGGAGCCCTTGCTGCGCCCACTTCTCCGCCAAGGATGGGGCAAATGAAGAAAGCACTGGCAACCAGGGTAATTTCATCAGTACTAGGTCATAACTGAGGTTATTACTGATGAAGACTTCAGTGCTTAAAACTGATTCCATTTTTACTTAACAGACATATCCAGTCAATGATATTCTTATTTCTTGATAAGACCATAATGCTGGTTGGAAAAACCAACTGGATTTGTTACATTTTACTATACTGGAGAATTATATCCACCTTTGCCATGTCGATATTGTAAATATATTTCCTACACATTGTTTTGACTTTAGAAAAAATTCCAGGCAATTTTGATTCACCTCGGTTTTCCATCGACTGAAGAAGATGGCCGGCTACACCTGTCAGTGATTTGAATTTGGAGTCTCATTCGTATCTCTGATCAAATATGAGAAGAAAAATTTGGTGCACGGAAACCAAATGGTTGTTTTAGAGTCATCAAATTTGAATTTGATACGTCTTTGGATCAAATGTAGAGTCTGGTCTATTGCTTTTTAGTTTCCACTCTCAGGCCAATATTTAACCGTAAGTTAAGAGGAAATTCTTAATCAAAACAACATTGATTGGTGGAGACCTAAGGGAATATTTACGTTAAACTAATGTTAAATAGGATGCAGAATTCTACAGTTGTCCCGATTAATACAATCAGAATTAATATATTCCTAACAGTTGGATAAGTCACAGAATTATAGCCTTACTTCCAAATTTTAAATGTTTACGAAACTAGATCCTATGATTTCCTTTTGTAAGTCCTTTCACTATTTCTGTTAGAAATCTCAGGTAAAATGTCTAATTAATTCTTTTCTATTACTGTCAGAACATTTTCTTAGTTTTCTTGGCGTCAGTCTTTAAATCCATTCTGCATATGCCTGCTATATTGTTCTCTATGGGATTCATAATATATCCCACCTTAATAAACTGTTGATGGCTTTCCACCGCCTGGCTTATAGGAGAATGACCACAGCTCCCTGGCCTGAGATGAACTGCTACCGGGCAATCTTGTATAAAGTTTCTTCTACCACTCCTCTACAAGAAAACCAAGGAACTGAAGTCCAAACGGCTGTCTTGAGGTCCCATGCAGAAACAGCCTTTTGTATACCTTTCCTCATATTTACATTACATCTTTGATACCTCTCTCCCTCAGTGTCATCTCTCCAGAAAACCTCTCTGGTCTAGAGGGCTCTCTGCTGCCCACAGACTCTCAGAGTCCTTCCCGCTACCATTTGTTTAATGGCTGCTATCTCTCTTTTTGATTATCTGCATATGTATTTTTTCTTTTTAGCTGGATAATAAAACACCTTTTGAAAGATCATATGCCTGTGTTTGCCATAGTAAGTATACAATTTCTATTGCTTTCTACGTCTCAGCAAAAATCTTATATCCCTTCATAATGTTCATTTTAAACTTTATTGAAGATTATTATTATCACACCTCAGAATTTCCCAGGGAAGCAATAATCCTAGTTTCTGTTCAAATAAACCTTTACTATAATTAGTAATTCTACTCATAGCTTTATTAAAAACTTCCTTAAAGTTCCACCCAACTCCAGTAATTGAAGTTGCGAAGTAAAGTGTTAGATGCAATTATAACATGAAACACATCCCCTGAGGGAGGTGGAAACACTGTCTCAATAAATTATTGGGTCAATACTCCCTTAACACCCAACCCCATGCAACTGAGACCACTCATCAGAAGCGCTGCTAAGTGTATCCATGAACTGCACGAACCCACGGAGACACACATGTATGTATCGTTTGCCTCTTTCGATTTTCTTTTAACGACTGAACATATGAAACTGAAGCGAGAACTGTTTTTATTTCAGAGGATAAAAGTGGATGTCACTATTGAATCCCAATATTTTTAATGCATTTTTTAAGAAATGAAAAGTTAGGTGACCATTAGGCGCAGAAAAGACTACTTTTCGAGCAGCATTTCACCTTCAGTACAGTCTTCAGCAAGTGAATTTACTAGTGCTTCATACATACTGCAAAATTACTTTACTTCCCATAACCTAATTCTGACACTTCCGGAACTCACTAGAAGCAAACTTTCTTTCCCCTCTTCTGCATCCCTTTATGGAAAGTGCTGAATGGCTATTATGGGATCGTGTGACATACTGCCCTGTTTCTTTTCTCCCTCAAGCAATTACCAAATGCTCTCTTGTCCAGGCATTGTGTGGCCACCATTTATGTCTCTTACTTCTTAAATATTAATTAGCGGCTCTGCAGTTGAAAAAAAGTAGGAAGCTAGTAAGAAGGGGCTTTTTTGGCGGGACTGTTTTTTGAGACAAATCTTCCAAATATTAAGAATCATACCATTCTTGTTCAGAGATGGCAGAAGTGCAGTCCAGGAAAATAAGTGTCCTAGGGATTCATAGTTAGCTTTTGTGGCACTCATACTGGTGATATAGACATACCTAAACTCTTCCCTTTTAACAATCATTTAATGTAGGCGTTGTGTCCATGGTACCTCATTTGTGTGGTAAGTAGGGCTGTAAACTATGAGGAAATTCTACAGTATCTCCCTCCAGCCACCCTCACACAATCATACAAGAATTGGTCACAGACTTGAACAAGCTACAAGTACTTAGTAGTTTCTCAGGACTTCTCTATTGTGACCAGGCTAGAGACTTGGATTCCTGGGTCCAAGTCCTAGCAGACATGTGCCCCTGCTCTGTAGTACTGAAGACGACGAGAAAGGGGAAATTCTATTTTCTGTTTGGTCTGAGGCACAGCTTAAGAATTCCAGGAATTTGAAAAGCATTATTCCAGTCTTTTGAACAAAGTAGAGACTACACAGTTAAATCTCTGAAGGCCTCACCAAGCCCTTCAAAGTGAATTTATGCTATATAGAATCTTGGGACACTAAACCCATAATATTGGCATGCAGAAAGCCTGGGTATTGGATGAAAGGTTTGCTGGTTTATGCAGATAAGCCGCCCCACGCACCTTCTGAATGCCTTGATGTTTACTAGAAAGACTACACAACCTCAGTTGCCAGGGAGTCAGTAAAATATTCTTCTTATATTGAGTTATTTGCTGCTTATTTGTTTTTCTTTTTAAGCATAACAATTGTTGGATTGTATGAATTATGAAAATGTCAAAGTAAGTGGAGAGAACTTTGCTACTTTGCTCCTATTTTGTAAGAGTTTTTGGCCATGCCAGTATTTTCTTTGTTTTAAGTGGAGAGAGCTCTACTTTGCCCCTGTTTTGTGAGCTTTTAACCATGCCAGGATTTTCTTTGTCTTCAGCCCTTCACCTGGTGCACACTCCATAGCGTCAATGATTTTTTAGCCCTTGCTTGCAAGTAATTGGTATCGATTTTGCAGGTTACTTCTAATGTGTTTAGCTCCTAAAAGAAATCTAACTGTACCCCTCCCTCTCATCCTCTAGCCCCCAGAAAAGAAAATATTTATAACTTCAGAGAAAATGGCGGGGTTATCCAATTTCCTTAGGCTACAATTAGGAGAGCTGAGTTTCTTCAGGGTGTGCAGCTTCGCCTGTGAGATATGGCGATATGTTTTTAGCTTCCCATTATTTCAGTTCAATGTGCTGATATATGAAGTGTGGTGGGAAGTGGCTAATACTCCTTATGCTGGAGGAGTAAACAGCGTGGGAGTCTCATTTAAGAACAAGGCCCTAGGGAGAGACAAGGAGTGAGTCTACCTCTTAAATCACCACGTTCAACCAAGTTGGTCATTAACAACATTGGCACTAATAGCTTTTAGCAGCAGGGCAGCTTGCTGATTACAACTGGTTTCCTGCAATTGTGGCTGCAAAAGAAGGGGGCAAGGACTGAAGCCTCCATCAGAGGCAGAGAAGTGGGGGACACACAGGAGTTAAGGGCAGAAGCACAGAAAAAATGGAATGTCTAAGACTGAGGAAAAAGAAGCCATATTTCTCTATGAGAGCTAAACACAATGGGCCTTTCAGCAGATGGTATGAATGGGGGAGTCAACTCTGCAGTCTGGAAAGCCCTGGATTATTGTAAAAGCAGCTTTACATCCAGAATATGCTTAAGAAGGTGGTACTCACTGTGGAAGACAAAGTGTCCTTCCACTAAAATAGTATTTTATGTACCAAATATTGTCTCTTAAAGAGATGACAAATAGCAAATAAGAATAGGAAAACATTTGTATGTTATTTTTCATAGGCAAGAAGCCAAAAAAAAAACCCCCCTCATATTTAAAGTGACAGCCATATATATTTAACTGAAAATGTTGTCTGAGTGATATCCTATAAATCCCACTTACAATCAGCAGCACCTGATTTTGAACACCCAGTTGGTGCCTGCTTAGTGAAGACACTCAAGGTGCAGGGTATAATTCCTGAAGGAATTACTAACACTGTATTAACAGTGAGGCTAATCGGCCAAGGACCGTGAATACAGCTGATGTGGGGAAGTAGGGTGGATAAAGAGCATGAGATATTTTGTCACTATCTATGGGCATTTTGGAATAGTCTGATAGGCTGGGGAAATACACAGGACTCCAAAAATACACTCAGAAGTCAGATAAAACTTCTGACCCCCACTTCAGTGGAAACTTCAAATAATATTACTTCCAACATGGTGGAATTATATAAAATAGACTCTTTTTAATTTATCCACAGGTGTTCAGTCACTGAAACACAAAGAGCACCTTATTATTAAAGGAGTTTTCCTTATATGGATTTTTACTATGTAGCAAATGTGCTAAGTGAACACACAGATAGGCCCTTCTGGACATATACATCTCTCTGTTTTTATTGCCTTTATAGAACATTTGAAAGGACTGTCTAAATTTTCATTTTCTACTTTCCGTCTCTATTTTTCATTCACTGTGTATGTGTGTGTGTGGTGGTGGTGGGGGCGGGGTGGGAGTGGGGATATAAAATATAAAAAAATCTATTCACCTTCCAGCACTCTTGTCTGTTTTCCGTGCCCACCACGCCACAGAAATTGCCCACGTCAGACCACAGAGGGCTTCCATGTGACAAAATCCAGTGGGCAGCTCTCTGTCCTTAGCTGGAACAACTGGACACTTGCTGCTTTTTCAAACACTTTCCTTTTTTGGCGTATGTGATAAAATTCTTGATTTTCTTCCTTTCCCACTGTCAACCCCTACTTAATCTATTCTTTCCCCCAAAAAGTGAATGTCTTTTTGTTTTTATTATATGAGGTTATTTCACTCCATCAACAGCCTTCCACTGCACCTAGTAGAAAACCCAAATCCCTCACCATTTCCTACAAGCTTTTGCTTGATAGAGACCCTGCCCAGTTTCAGCTGGAGCCGTTCTCACCGTGCCCTGCCCCCTGCCGGCCGGCCTCCCTCTGTCTCCGCGGCTCTTCCCATCCTCAGGGCCTTGCCTTCGCGGTTACTCTGCCCGGAGAGGTGGTCCCTTGCCACCTCCTCAGTTCGTGCCTCTAGATCCTTCTTGGCAAGCGGGTCTCAGCTCCTGAGTGGTCTCCTCTGAAACCCTTTCTGCAGAGTCCTCATCGCATGCTGGCCTTGCCTCTGTCATTTGTATTTATTTCATTCATAGCACTTATCGCATTCAGTAAATATGTTTTAATTACTTATCAGGTATTATCTTTTTCCTCCACTGGAGTGTATATACTGGGGACATAAGGAGCAGGTCAGTTTTGTTCACATATGCATTCTTAGGGATTAAAACAGTGCCTGACATGTCGTAGGCACTCAATAAATATTTGCTGAATAAATAAAACTGTTGACTCAAATAAACAAAATTCAAGGCTTGAAAAAAAATAATTTGGCCTAAAAATATTATTCCAAAGAATTGTCACCTCAAAGTTTTAGCTATTCTGAGAAGATATTTTCCATGCCATTTACTCTTCTTAACAATTAAATTTTGAGTAATGAATACAGTCACATTGTTTAAAAATATAGTGAGAATTCTTCTTCATATTGTCCTGTGTCTGCCCAGTCACCACACACTCCCACAAAACTACTCTTACTCATGCCATTAGTATCTTGTATATCCTTCCAGGGTTTTAAATGCACACTCAAACATACATGAACATGTTATTTTCTATTGTTTTCAGAAAAATGTCACTATGCTATATACATTTATGTGCACACTATTTTTCCATTCAACAGTCTTTTCTGGAGATAATTCCACATTACTACATAAAGAGTTTACTTATACATAAAGAAAGTGCAACATTGCTATAGGGACAGACAAATAGATCAGTGGAACAGTGTAGTCCGGAAATAATCTGGAGCTATATGGTCAACTGATCTCCAACATAGGTACCTAAGGAATTCAGTAGTGAGAGGAAAGTAATTTTAAGTTTTTCCACAACTGTTTCTGAAACAGCTGAATAACAATAGAAAAAAATGAATTTTGATCCATAGGTCACAGTATATGCAAAAATTAATTTGAAATGAGTCAGTAACCCAAATCTGAAAGTTAAAATTATAAAACTTCTGGAAGAAAACATAGGAGAATATCATTGTGTCCTTGGGAAGGCAAAGATTTTTAGATAATACCGAGAAAACAGTAGTCACAAGAGAAAGATATGCTAAATAAGGACTTCATCAAAATAAAAAAACCTTTTCTTAATCAGAATATAGCACTAGGAAAATTAATAGGCAGGCACAGACTGACAGAAAACATGTTTGTGCATATGTACATATTTGAAATATGTTATATATATATACACATATATTTGAGATATATATCATATGCATTTATAGATACATTTTGCAAATGTATATATACTTATGGTAAATATCTCAAAGGATTTAGATCCAAATCAAAGTACTTATATAACTCAAAATAATGAAAAAAAATAAGCAAATGACTTGAACAGACATTCAACAAAGAAGGATATGACAAAGGAGGCAAGAATATACAATGGGGAAAGGGCAGTCTCTTTAATAAATGATGTTGGGAAAACTGGACAGCAAATGTAAAAGAAGGAACCTGAATCACTGTTTTACACCATACACAAAAATAAACTCAAAATGGATTCAAGATGTAAATATAAGACATGAAACCATAAAACTGCTAGAAGAAAACATAGGCAGTGAGCTCTGAAACATCAGCATTAATTATTTTTTTTCTGGGTATGCTTCCCAGGCAAGGAAACAAAAGAAAAAATAAACTAGTCATCAAATTAAACAGCTTCTGCCCAGCAAAGGAAACCATCAATAAAATGAAAGGCAACTTACTTTTTGGGAAAGTGTGGGAAAATATATTTGCAAATGATATATCTGATAAGGGGATAATATCAAGTATAAAGAGCTCATACAACTCAACACCAAATAACCCAATTAAACATGGGCAGAGGATCTGAGCAGACGTTTTTCTGAAGAAGATGTCCAGATGGCCAATAGATACATGAAAAGATGCTCGAGATCACTGATCAGGGAAACGCAAATCAAAACCATAATGAGATATCACACCAGTCAGAATGGCTACTACCCAAAAGACAAGAAATAACAAGTGTTGGCATGGATGTAGAGAAAAGGGAACTCTTGTACGCTGCTGGATTGCAAATTGTAAATTGGTGCAGCCACTATGGAAAGCAGCATGGGGTTTCCTTAAAAAAACACTAAACATAGAAATACTATATGACCCAGAAATTCCACTTCTGGGAATTTACCTGAAAAAAACCCCCCCAAAATCAGTAATCCAAAAAGAAATATACAATCCTATGTTTATTTCAGCGTTATTTATAACTGTAAAAATATGGAAACTAGTTAAACATCCATTGGCAGATGAATGGATAAAGAAGTGGTACATATATACAATGGAATATTTCTCGGCCATCAAAAAGAATGAAATCTTGCCACTTGCGACCACATGGGTGGACCCAGAGGTATAACCGCAAGTGAAATAAGTCAGAGAAAGATAAATACCATATAATTTCATTTATATGTGCATTCTAATAAATAGAACAGACAAATCAAAGTGACATAGACTCATAACAGAGAACAGACTGGTGGTGCTAGAAGGGAGGGGGGTGGAGGGGTGGGTGAAGCAGGTAAAGGGAAAAACAATTCGTGAGAAGGTTTGATATCTTGATCAGTTATTGTATGTACCTCAATATAAGAAGTTAAAAAAATACTAAGTGGAAAAAAAAGCCATCAGATATTACATCTCTTTAATTCAGGAGACAGACAATCCTGTCCTATACTAAAGACATTCATATCTAAGTATATGGGATGTGAGAAAATGCTTGTTTTTGTAAATGAATAACAGAAAATCAGATGTGTTATCAGGTGGGACCTATAACCATATATATATACAGTGTCTGCAATTATGTCTTGTCACATTATAGATACTCAATAAATATTTGTCAAATGCATGATAAAAAAGAAAGCTGTATAAGAGTAAGCACAAAAAATACTCAGTACCAATAGTCATTAAGCAAATATAAATTGAAAACACAATGACATACCACTATATGACCACAAGAATGGATAAAATTAAAATTAAAATACAGACCACACCAAATGTTGGTAAGAGTGGATCAACCAGAACAACATTCCTTAGCTGATGGATATATAAATCTGTATCACCACTTTGGAAAACTACTCAGCGGTTTCTCATAAATTTAAACATATACCTACCTTATGACCCAGTAAGTCAAATCCTGGGTGGAATTTTGAAAAATAGTCTATCAAAAGATTTATACAAGAATGTTCATTTCCGCCTTATTCATAATAGTAGGAAACTGAAAAAACATCCCAAGTGCCCATGAACTTAAAAGTAGATGAATAAACTGAGGTACATTTTATTAATGGAATAAATAACTCAGCAGCATGGGCAAAACTCAAAAAATATTACAATGAAGCAAAAAGCCAGAACTTCAAAGAGTATGCTCTGTATTATTCTATTTATATGAAATTCTGGAACAGGTGAAACTAGACTAGGCTGAGTGAATCACATCAGCGGTTTCCTGTGGGTTGCAAGGCAATGAGATGCTAGGAAGGGGTGTGGGGGAACTTCCCAGGCTGGTGGACATGCCCCGCTGCCAGGATGGGGTACGGAGTACCCAAGCATAGGCATCTGTCACTACTTGGTCAAACTGTATGTCCAGTTCGCATCTTACTATGTAAAAATTATACCTAAATAAAATAATATTTTAAAATGTAAAATAGTAACAATATAACCAAAATTTAAATGAAAGGGAATGAATTTTCAGAATTATGGCCAAGATCTGGGATAGAGAATTCACTACCGGTTGGGGAAGGAAAAGGGACAATAAAAGTAAAGGGGCGCTGGCCAGTAGGTCTCGTCGGCGGGGTCTCTGCAGAGCTGGGGGAGAAAGCAGCATTAGGTAGCCACACACAGGCTAAGGGCCTGCTTTTCTAATCCTGCCTTTTCTCTAGTACTGGTAACAGCTTGCAGCTAAACTTCAGGATCTAGTGCCATTTATCTGAGGCAGAATACTTTCCCTATTATATCGCTAATGAGGTGTGAGGCTTTCTTTGCCTTCCCACCTTTATGATTACAATTCTGTGGTGACCTTTAAGTTGAATTACTCCTTCTTTTATCCAGAAAACTGAATTAACCAGAGCTTCATTCAAAGCTTCAATTACCTGTAAACAAAACTGCTCCATAGAGCAGAGAAATGCAGGAAGAAACATCAAGAAACTGGATTCAGTGTCTCTAGAATGCTACAAAAAAGGAAAGTTCCGCTAGGCTTGACATTTGTGGTGTACATCCTGAAGGATAGATAGTATTTGAGGATCAAGCTACCTTCTCTTCCTGCCTTTTCTCTGGAAACACAATTACAATTACAAGTAGAGAAATGACAGTATTGCCTAAAAAAATGAGATATGCTCTCATTTAGCCTTTACGCCATTTTGTTAATCGCTTTTTTTAAGACTGGAAAATGAAACATAACAAAGGGAAAGGATTATAATTAACTGTTGGGAAAATACACACATACTTAAATTTAGCATTACTAAATTTTTGGGGGGAAAAGGGATGAAACTAGAATTGCAGTTTTTACAGAAATGGAGAAATCATCTCCCTCTGACAGTAGTTCCACTTAACATTTCCAGATAATACTGCCGCCTGCATCTCTCAATGCAGACTATGCGCCTCCTTTCAGTACAGCCCATGCAGGTGAAGCAAATACGCCTGCACAGGGCATCCATCACTTTGGATTCATTAAGTCAGTCTTCTAAGACAGATCGCTGCACTTCTCTCTAAGGCAAAGCAAATGTGATCAATTATTGTTCCTGTTCTCTTGTTAGTACACGATTAGCTTCTGCAAATCTTGGAATAGGGTAAAATTGTATACAAATTATGTTAGCAGAACTAACAAGTTTCTGATTGAAGACTGTCTATTAATAGAAATTTCAAAAACGAAGGTACCTTATCAATTAAGATAAGCCCTGTGGTACAGAGCCTCAAGGAAATTAGACAAGTCCTTCAAGAAACCAGCAATTTATGAGGACAGTGTAAAATAAAATAGGGAAAACTACTCATACCACCTCAGAGCAATAACACAATACTATTACATACCTCTTTGTTAAAACACACATCCATAGATTTAAGGTATACAATGAAGTGAGAATATGTGATTCTAAAAATTTTAATGAAAAAGTTTGTAGCTATCAAATGTCTGGAAAAAGGGCGATAGTATAATGAATCCCTCATATCCTCACCACTTAGATTCCATAATTACCAAGGTTTGGCCACATTCGCATTGTTCTTTTATTTTGGTGAAGATTTCCTGGTAGCACGTAATCTCATGCCTAATCCTCTACTAGCCATCTCTCAAAACACAGACATTTTCTCAAAAAAAACCCAAAAAACCAGTGATAGTATTTTGCCTAATAGTGTCTTCATATCATGGCCAGTCCATATCCATATTAAAAATGTAGTTGTCTAAAAAATGCCTTTCTCACAGTTGATATGTTCAAATTGAGATCCAAAGAAGATCCAGAGTACATTTGTTGTGTCCTAAGTGTTTTTTTTAAAATTTCCCCTAGCACTCCCTTACCCTCCCCTTCCGCTGTTTCTCCACGCCACTAACTTCCAGCAGAAATGGTGGCACTCGTCCTATAAGATGTCCCTCTTTCTCGACTTCTCTGTGTCAGTGTTGTGTCATGTGACTGCTTCTCCCTCTGTTCCCTTGTGGCTGCAAGTTATCAACTGAGGCTCAGTTAGGTTCAGGTTCAGCTTTCGGACAGGACTACTTCACGGGGGGGCAGCACACTTTACAGGCGGAGAGCCAGGCCTGGGCTTCTCGCATTTGGTCCCACTGGAAACCTGGCCCCTCTGTTGTCTCGTCCTCCCTCAATCCTTAATGAGGTTAATCACTAATGACCATTGCCCAAATAAGTTATTTCATTCACACGGCAAGTGAGTGACTTACAAGTCTATAATTGCTTCTATATTTACTAACTGGGTTGTTTCTGGAATTTTCCCTTATCAGGGAAATGCTGATTACTGAAAAATCTATTTCTTTTAAAGACAGGATAAATACCTATATTTTTTCTTTTTAATTGTCAATTTTCAGAGCAAGCATTCGGTATTCTAATAATTTCCAAAGGGCTGTTGAAAAAGCAATTCTAAGCTTAAACTAAACTAGATGCTAACCATCTCCATTATTTTTCAAGTTCTAGTTTGAGATTCAAATTTCCTATGAAGCTTTTCCTGGAATAATTCCAGTCTCAAATGCTTTTCTTTACTCTTATTTTCTACAAGATTTATGTATTCTCTCAATTTCCTATCCATTAGAGTACATGACAATTTTAATAAAAGAAACGATCAATTTCTTATACGATCAAACACAAATCTCATAATAGGCTCGACTTTTCCCACCACCATGGCATCAGAATGTCTCCCTCCCTCCCTCCAGGGCAGCTGTGTCCCAGCATCTCTACAAGGCAGGGCTGCCGCAGATACTCTCTGAGGAAAAATGGGATAGCAGATGACCCTTTCTTGTTTTGGGAAGAATTCTGTGAAGGTGATCTAAAACACTATTGCTCATGCCAATGCGTTAGACAATGTTAGTGAAACAGTTCATTCTCTTTTTACATAAAACCCCTTTAACTTTTTCATTAGAAATTAAGCACAAGACAGAACATGGCTTATCAGTGCCGTAGCTGGGATCTAAGAGTAGGTGAGCACAGGAGCATGCACCTGAGCAAGCCTCTGCGGAAAGAGGAACTGTTGCCAGAGAGCACCAGTTAGCTCTGACGTGAGGCCGTGGGGACCTCATCACATCCTGTAACGGGCTGCTCCCTGGACCCACAGCCACTTTCCATATGTGTGCATGGGGGACAGAACCTACCCATGGTTCAACTGTGGAAAACAACACAGATCGTATCATATTTGTGACAGGCGAAATAATAGTCCTTTAAAGATGTCCACACCCTGACCCCTGGAACCCCTGAGGACAGCTACTGTACTCGGCAAAGGAGACAGTGCAGATGTGATCACAGTTAAAATAAAGAGATTAATTAACATGGATGGATGAGCTGGGTGGGCTTGTCTGAGTCACTTGAGCCCTTAGGAGCAGAGAACCATTCACTGGCTAGTAGCAGAAGAATGTGGTAGAAGGAAAAGTCAGAGAGATTCCAAGTTTGAGGAAGATGCTGTGCTGACATGTGATTCTGAGATGGAGGGCCTGCATGCACCTGGGAAGCCTCTAGCAGTAAGGGCAGCCCCCCGCTGACAGCCAGCCTGGAGGCAGGGACCTCTGTCTGACAACCCCAAAGATCCTGATACTGCCAATATCCTGAATGAGCTTGACAGTGATTTTCCTGATAGGAGTCCACCTGGTCAACGCTTGGATTTCAGCTTCCTAAGGCCCAGAATGGAGGAACCACTGAAGCCAACTCAGACTTCTGACCTGCAGAACTGTGCAATACTAAATTCAGGTTGTTTTAAGCCACTAACCTTGTGGTAATTTGTTACGGCGGCAACAGGAAATGAAATCAGTACTGACGTCGGGTCTGCGCTATCCCATCACAGAAGGGCACCCCACTCCGAGGAGTGCATTTCCAGTGCCCCCAACTATAGGTGAACACCTGCTCTCTTTCTGCCCACTCGACCTCAATGCCCTCTTCTTCTCGACCTTGTCCTAATACACGGCTTGGGGCTACAGTTTTGGCTATATTATTTCGTTCATTATCTTAACTATATTACGATGCTGCTGATGAGATACAGTATTATATAGTATTAGGAAGAGCTGCGTTTTGCTCATGGCTTTTGATGTTACCTTAGGAACCCAATCATCATTTATAGGACTATTTTGATTAAAAAAATATATTGTGTCAGGTTTAAACATTAACTCACCAGTGACCTTTTAGAACACCCCCGGCTTGAAAGTTCGGAACTACACACATTTTAAGTGGTGGCTGCCCCGATGGCATGTCGGAGTGCTGCCCTAAAAGCAGTACAAGTTTTACATGTGAGACTAATTGGTTTTACAGTCAACAGGTTATATAAAATGATGGCTTTAAAGGGCAATGTGAGTATTTTCTTTAATTAAATAATGTGCCTCTCAAGCTGTTTTCCCCAGAGAGTAATCAGGAATGACTACTATTAAACAAAGCTAATTTTATCCTTCTGAAAAAAGGAGAAGAATGTTGAAGGAAGAATGCCAAATGCAGCTACAACATTTTGATGGAGATAAATGCACAACAAAGTTCAGTTCTACAGGCAAAAAAGACTAGAAAAGACACCAAAATAATTTCATAAGTGATGAAAATCATGTAACAAAAGCCTTCTAGATGATGGGTTAATGGGATGTTACTAATGTAAATTTTATGCCTTGTTTAACTTTTTCTTCTGGTGGAATTTTCCAGTGCGACACCCATATTTAATATCTGAGTTTCTAGGAAAATAAAAGAACTTGAATGACATTTCAGTTGCACATCCCCTGTAAGATTTTGGGGGGGGACAGAAATATCAAAGTCACATTAGGAAAGTAATTAACTTAAATTCCCTTTGGGAAAGGCAAAACGAAAAGTGAGTCAGAAATGAAAATCATCTTACAGAGAACACCGACGAAGTGCCACACAGGGAGTGCGAGCTGTTGTTCTGGAATATTTTGTCCTTGCAGCGTGTTGCCTTTTTAGTCACAAGCCGCTGCACCATCATATGGCCCAAACAATTCCCATCACAAAGGAATTATACTTTTCTTCTAAAATGAAGAGTGGTGGATTAATAAGAACCGTTATTGTACCAGACTCCTTCCCTCTCCACGGAAGAGTCAAAGGCTAGCTGGGAAAATGACTTCAGACTTCTTAACTGCTACAACTGCAGTGAGATTGGCCTCCATGCGTACCTGGGCAGAATATAAATATTTAATTTTATCAGTGCAGTGAGTAATTTCATGGCACGGCTATTTCGCAGGACTGACGTTGGAAAGCTAAAGGGTGAGTCTGGGAGTGGACTCTATTTTTATAGAGAGCTTTCATTTTGCTAAGAGGTCTAGCAAACATGTCTTTATTTCCCCCTCATTCTTTCTTCAAGAAGAGTAGGAATGATGTTGTTTCCACCCCAGAAGGTAACTCTGTTGCATGCTAGCAACACAACTGTGAAGCTATTAATGATTATATTTTAAAATTCTAGCTACCCTCTGCTTCAGTTAGTTTCTGTACCATATACATACACATGGAAATTTAAGGATACATGACTTTTTTTTTTTTTACTCTAAAAGGCTTTCATGTTATTAGAGATTCCAGGCACACACCATCCCACTGACTTGTTAGGGGATTACACCAGCTACCTGGTGAAGGAAAGAGTGACGCTTCTGGCGTCCCCTGGACACTCACTCCTATAAAGGTAAGTTTTAGTGAAATTATTTATGAATATAAAATCTCAAACTAACCCCTCCTGATACATCATGACATAGGATAAGCCACGAGTCCATTTCCCACCTGCACTTGTTTTCAAATCAGTATGGTATGACATCTAATTTTTTCCATCAGCTGAGGATGAAATGTTCCCTCAAATTCTGTGACTTAATTAAATTCCTTTTGCTTTGTAGGGCCCAGGTGATTGTAACGTACTTTAATTTTTCATCTTAGAGTCTAATTTCTTTAATATATACTATGTGTACATTCCTTAATATATATAATTTGTAGGTATGTACGTGTGTGTATATATATATATATATATTTACATAGCACGTAATATTCATATACTTGCTAGTTATACCAGCAGGGCACTTCAATTCATAATGGGAACAGATATTCCTTTGCTTGTGAGAAAGAACAACGTCAGCATAAAACCTCCCATTTCCCATAGACGCTGAAATTCTCCCATTAGGCACTCACTCTTTTAAGGAGAACTGTTTGGTCCTATCAGTCACCTACCCCTTGGAGCTAACGGCCTATGAGGCTCTCTCTGAGAATCCGCCCGAGCAGAGACAGGAATGCTAGGGCCTGGTCCCTGGTGGCCGAGGTGGATGGGGCAGTCAGGGCACTGCATGGAGAGGCTGGCGGGCAGCTCATGTGCGCGGGTTTCTCAGGAAGCGGCAGTTCCTGTACTAACTGGTTCTTTGTCTTTTTCCATTACTACAAGTTTCTTTTCCTATGTAATATAATAATTCCCCAAGTTAAATATTCCCAGGATCTGTGCTTCTTCCTAAGAGAACAGATGAGTGCCTGTATCAAAGTTAACGATCATTTTATGGCGAGATGCTGGTTTTTTTTGCAAACTGAACACTTTATATCTGTGGGAAAATAAATTCCCAGTAGGCATAAAAAATATTCGAAGAGAGAAAAGAAAAAATAAGGTATGAAATGTGCTCCGGGAACATGGGCCTCCTTAGCGTCCCTGGGACATCCCAGAACCAGACTTGCCTTGGGACTCTGCACGGGCTGTTGCCCTGCTGGGGGGCTCTTCCCCCGAAAACTCACCTGGCCGATTTCCATTCCTCTCCAGGTTTCTGATAAATCTCACCATCTCACGGAGCCTGACTCCCCAACTCCTTAAATGTAGCCCTCTCACAGTCCCCAGCCCCTTTGCCCCCCTTACTCTGCTGTTACTTGCTTTGTCCTTCTGATGTACTTCTCTCTGGTTACTGCCACAATGCATACTTTATGTTATTATGCTTGGTATTTATTATTCCGTCTCTCCCTGTTAGAACCAGTCCCCACAAGGGGGGGCTCCTTCTCTGCTCACTGATACAAAACTTGGGAAGTACTCCATAAATATTGTTGAATGAATGAGAAAAAGAATCAAGAAAAATCTTTTTGCATTGAGGACACTGCGATGCATACAAATGTAATCAGAATTTTTTGGATCTACAAAAATTCACGTGCATGAGTGAATCATTAAAGAGTTGTAATGGACATATTAAAGGAGAGTGCCTATGAATGCATACTCCTCTCTCCTGAAGGGCTTAAGGATATTTGATAATCACACACTTATTTAACCCATAATGCAGTAACGGTTATTTATTATCAATGTGGCAATCTTCCCTGGATGGTCCTTGCTCTCAGAGAGTCTTCAAAGGCAAAACATTGCTGAGATAGGAAGTAATCAGAAAGCCCAGGTTTTGACGACACTGTGAACTGCTCTTAGAAAACACTGTGGTCCACAGTATATTACTAAATGGAGAACAAGAACAGCTAAGAGTTCATACATTCTTTCCTGAACCTTTATCAATCAATTCTGAACACGTACACTGCAATTTAGCGCCTCTCAAACAAGACTGCCAGCAAAGGTGTCACTCTTTTATTCAGCCTTTGTCGATGTAGCTACGATGCCACAGAAGAGGGGGTTGGTGGTGGTGGGACTGGTTCTGGCTTTTAATTCATAGATCAAAACTTTTGCCATCCTTTGTTGAGAGATTGATTTAGGTATTCAACCAGTCACATATCCCTTTCAAATAAGTTAGAAACAAAATTGGATGTTTTAACTTTGCAAGGAGATAAAATCGCCTTGGAAATGGTTAACAATCAAAATAACATTTGAAAAATTTTGATTACAATGGTGATCTCTTTCATTCATTTACTCTAAAGTTGGAAAGGTAACAGGGTCAGGAAGAAGGCATGGTGCCTAATGTTTACTCATTTTGAGAGGATGAAAGATAACTGGGAGAGCATCGTGCACATGTCATCAGGTTAGAGTCACATTCCTACAAAACACTTTCCAACCTTTCTTCAGATAAATGTCTTTAATATAGACTTTTAGTTAAGATACTCTATTTTTTAAATCTAAAATTCACACAAAGGGCAAACTGTTTGGAATGTCAACAAAATAAAAATGAATTTTGAATTAGGTTTTCCTGTCCATATTAGATCAACAAGTATGCATTACATTGTACAACATGCAAGAGGTTGTCTGGGATATCCTAAGACAATATTTCCATGACAGGAAAAACCCTACTGTTTATGTAGCAAGCTCTTTGACATACTATCTAATTTTGTCCTTGACATAAAGCCTATGAGGTACATATTATTACAGCTTTTCTTAGCACAGGAAATTAAAACTGAGGGGGAGAATTTGCTTTCCTAAGATTACACAAATTTTAAGACTGAGTCCAATACCTCCACTCTGACCACCCACAGCTGTGTGATCTACCAGAATAACTCACTTTCAATTTGCTGATAGAATTATATAAGGTTCTAGTTGAAGGTTTTCTGAAAATTAAAACTAAATAATGTTTATATGAGATGAAGAACGCAAGAATTAGATTTAGTACTTGGCATTTGCCACGTAGAGCAGAACTATAAAAAATATTTTCCCACACCCACAATCACTGTTTTTAAGCATGCACATGAATTGAATAACCCCCTGAGCAGTTTCAGATGCGTGGACTATTCAGTGCATGTCCGCATGTCCACCTGGAAGTTTTCCCAGGAAATCTCCATGCTGTGGAGGCTGAGGCCCTGACTCGGAAATCACCAAGCGACTGCTCCGGAGCACGGTCAGAAGGGGGTGAAGGCGTCCTGCATCCCAACTAAGC
This sequence comes from Phataginus tricuspis, assembly GCA_029783875.1. NCBI lineage: Eukaryota > Metazoa > Chordata > Mammalia > Pholidota > Manidae > Phataginus > Phataginus tricuspis. Next base: position 81,896,710 of record JAQQAC010008880.1, on the reverse strand, counting down.
GGGAAGGCTATGCCTGCACTTGCCAAGGGACTGAGAAAAAACCAGGGGTGTCCCTGCAATGCAGATTTCCTCCTTAGCAAAACCATATTGCGTCTCAATCTCTATACAGATCGTAGCATGACATACCAGAACACAATATGGGGCAAAAATAAAATTGCTAGCTGAGGAGACAATCATTGATAAGAGGAACTTCACTGAAGTTCTGGATAAGATAAAGAAGAAAAACAAATGATATAGTGCTTTGGGGGATTAAAAACTGAGTAGACCCTACTAGGTGCCTCTGAATTGTTTATATGATTAGAGAGATAAGATATACTCATATCTAACCATAATTGAAACCAGGCTGTAAGTTCCAGAAATACACTGCTATGAATTTTAGAAAGAGAGAAATCCCATATTTTCCAGGATGATCAACAAAGACTTCATGGAAGAAGTTGGATTTAACTGAGTCTTGAGGGATGAGAAAGAATTGCACATTAACATGTTGATTCTGTTAACAGAGAAATTTAGCTCTGGGAGCATTTTTACATGGTAATAAACTGTACCACCAAACAACAAAGTGCTATTGGAAGCAGAGATTGCTTCTAGGTTGTGGGCAGGTCACAGGGTAAGGGTGGGGCTTGGACACAAGCAGGAGTCATTAACAATGACTCATTTGTGTCACATATACATGTATGTAAGTTCGAACATACACATCACAGTCTTTGGAGGCTGGAAAGAATAAGGTGATGTGAAGAGAAGGGAATGCATTACATAGTCTCAAGGCTGGCCATCAGCAATTCCTTTTCCCCCTTTTAATCAATGTGTCCTCCCTCCCTCTGCCAACTTTAATCTGGGCTCTTCACTTTACTTAACCGGGACAAAGCTGCAGAAGTGATACTGTGCCCTTCGGGGGCCCAGATGTTAAGAGTCCTAGCAGCCCCTGTTTTCACTCTCATAGACATCATGGACCTTACAGTTGACAAGCTGTATGGAGGTCCAGGATATCCTGCAGAGAGAGGCCACATGGAGAGGCCCAGGACAATGGGACATCACATGGAAGGGGGGCCACTTGGAGAAAAACTGAGGTGTTCCAAGAGATTCAGCACCAAGGTCCCAGACACGTCCACCCCAAATTTATTTAGAACCACTTACTAAAGTCTCAATTCAATGTCTCTCTTTTTTTCTTTTTTTTACAAAGGACAAGTGAATCAACCACTAAAGAATGAATCTCAAAGATTTTTTGAGCACTTCCTATGTGACTGGCAAAGTCTTAAGGGTGCATCAATGAGAGCATGCTAAGGCTCCTTTGGAAACCGAAACAGCATTTCTTATTCATCATTTAACACTTAGCTCAAATCAACAAGTGGTGAAATTTTTCTGACTCCCATGCTACTGACTATGTTGTGTTAGGAGCCCCTCACTTATGTTTCTAAAAAAACCTGATCTATTCCTCCATCATATTCTAAACTGCTATTGGACTGTCTTATCCATTAAACTCAAACCCTCTGCATAGAAACTACTATCTTTTTTTTTTTGCTATTATTAATATACAATTACATGAGCAACATTATGGTTACTAGACTCCCCCTATTATCAAGTACCCACCACATACCCCCATTGCAGTCACTGTCCATCAGCGTAGAAGGATGTTATACAATCACTACTTGTCCTCTGTGTTATACTGCCTTCCCCATTTCCCCCTACCCACCCCACCCCTTCTACTTTATGTGTGCTAATTGTAATAGCCCTTTTTCCCCCTTATCCCTCCCTTCCCATCCATCCTCCCCAGTCCCTTTCCCTTTGGTAACTGTTGGTCCATTCTTGGGTTCTGTGAGTCTGCTGCTGTTTTCTTCCTTCAGTTTTTTCTTTGTTCTTATACTCCACATATGAGTGAAATCATTTGGTACTTATCTTTCTCCACCTGGCTTATTTCACTGAGCATAATACCCTCTAGTTCCATCCATGTTGTTGCAAATGATAGAATTTGTTTTCTTCTTATGGCTGAATAATATTCCATTGTGTCTATGTACCACATCTTCTTTATCCATTCATCTACTGATGGACACTTAGGTTGCTTCCATTTCTTGGCTATTGTAAATAGTGCTGCGATAAACATAGGGGTGCATATGTCTTTTTCAAACTGGGCTGCTGCAGTCTTAGAGTAAATTCCTAGGAGTGGAATTCCTGGGTCAAATGGTACTTCTATTTTGAGTTTTTTGAGGAACCTCCATACTGCTTTCCACAATGGTTGAACTAATTTGCATTCCCACCAGCAGTGTAGGAGGGTTCCCCTTTCTCCACATCCTCGCCAACATTTGTTGTTTGTCTTTTGGATGTTGGCCATCTTCACTCGTGTGAGGTGATATCTCATTGTGGTTTTAATTTGCATTTCTCTGATGACTAGTGATGTGGAGCATCTTTTCATGTGCCTGTTGGCCATCTGAATTTCTTCTTTGGAGAAGTATCTGTTTAGCTCCTCTGTCCATTTTTTAATTGGCTTATTTGCTTTTTGTTTGTTGAGGTGCATGAGCTCTTTATATAATTTGGATGTCAACCCCTTATTGGATATGTCATTTGTGAATATATTCTACCATACTGTAGGATATCTTTTTGTTCTACTGATGGTATCCCTTGCTGTATAGAAGTTTTTTAGTTTGATATAGTCCCATTCATTCATTTTTGCTTTTGTTTCCCTTGTCTGGGGAGACATGTTCATGAAGAAGTTGCTCATGTTTATGTCCAAGAGATTTTTGCCTATTTTTTTTTCTAAGAGTTTTATGGTAGAAACCACTATCTTTTATCCTCAGTACATAATGGATGTTTACTAAAGACATACAATCACCCTAAAATATGATTGAGTACAAGATTAAAAACTTACTTTTCTGGAACACAGCACTTGACTAATTGACAGATAGATGCACAGATGGACAGAATGACTAAGAGTTCTGAAAACACAGTGGAGACTTAAAATGCATTCTTTTTAAGTTTCTGTTCATTAATCAAGAATGGCACTGAGCTGTATCATTATGTTTGAGGGGAGCTTCTGGAGGACTAAGGTGTTGACGTACAGGGATAAAAGGAGGCTTGGTCAAGAGGAAACTCCAGGTCTTGGACTTCAGTTCTGCTGTAGAGAATAACTGGCTTATAAGACGTGCTGCTCACCATGTAGGGCAGAGAAAAGGCAACTGTGGAGAGAGCACGGAGAGTGAGGAAGAGCCTCGGTGAAGGTCAGGCTAAGGGCCTCTGAATTTTGTCCTGGATGTGACATGAGGCCTTTGGAAAGTTTTAGGAGAGGCTGAGTCTGGTAAGGTTTTGAATTGGAGAGCTATCTTTCACCCAAAAAGGACCAGGGAGAGGAGTACTTGGAGGACGCACCTGCTTAAGTAGACACTACCACCAATTATCACGGCTAACAGATTTTTCTTGAACCAAGGGCAGCTTGGCAATTAGAGAATCTGTTAATTATCAATTTATAGAAAGAAACTATTATATCCAAAAAAATTTCTGAGAAATACTAGTGGATGCTTTTATAGATCTGGCAGATTTCCAAGTAAGTGTTTCTGGGATTTATAAAGCCCTAGATGTAGTATGGAATGTGACTGGGTCAGAATTCATCTAAAATTGGCTGGAAATGGACCCCCACAATTCAGAAAGGCTGCCTTAAGCTATGGCCCTATTGCCTTATATTGTCTTCTTTGGTTAAATGCACAACAGAAGAGGCCATGATCCGCAGAGGAGCCTGAATTCATATTCTCACTTCAACTTAAAAAGACTGACATGTAAATGAGTCAAATAAATTAAGGCCAGGGGATGAATCTGATTTGTCTCACTGCCATGGAGAGAGCTCTGTGCTGGATTACTGGGTATTAGCACAGGGTTCCTGGGAGATGAGGTGGCAGGTCCTGCAGACAAGGATTCACATGAAAACATCCACTTTTCTCAATGGCAGTAATTGGCCCCCAGCTGACAGCCTCCAAACAGGCCAAGACGGGAGCTAAATGAAGTGGCCTGAAACAAGACATGTTCCTCCCAGAGCCAGGAGGAGACTCCCTCTGGCAGCTGCTGAGGAAGGCCAGGGCTGTCCCTTGTTTCATGCCATTCCTGCCTTTGGAGAGTTGAAATACATCACTATCTCCATTGTCAGCCAATCTCCAACTCCATGACTTACAAATGACAAAGGAGACCCTCCTGAAGAACAAGAGTGAGGCCTCTGCCCAGGACACAGTTCGCATTTCTAACCTTCCACCAGAGGACCAGTCTGTGCTAAGCTGGGGTCAGGCTACCATCAGGTCCCAGGGCTGAGAGGCGCACAGTGACTGGACCATCCGCACCCGTTTGCCGGCTGCATTTCTGTGGATGGAAAGCACAGGACTGTGCATGCACGCGACGTGTGTCCAGGAGCAGAATCCGGCTCCAGGTTAAAAAACCCTGGACTGACTGCAGGGCAAGAGGTCACACTTCTTTGGGCGCAGATCTTGTGCTGGATAATGCTTGCTAAATACATGGAGAACTGAAATCCTACCCTGATGGGGGTGGTTTTCCTTTTCAATTCTCAGTAGAAACATTTCTAAGCTGGCCTGG
>JAQQAC010008880.1:81657687-81884281 GCA_029783875.1 Phataginus tricuspis | reverse complement strand
GAGAGAGAGAGAGAGAGAGAGAGAGAGAGAGAGAGAGAGAATATGCACAGCAGCGAGCATGCGTGAGATGGAGAGTTCCACAAAGCAGACAGACCATACAACCGTGTGCTCTCTAAGTAACAAGAGCCCAAAGAAGGGGGAGTGATAAACGTGTTCTAATAAGAGGTGGTTAAACAACATAAGTGGTGGAAAAGTGACCTGACAGATCTTGGGAGAGGAATGGAGGGGAAAATAAAATTGCACAGAAATGAAAGTCACACAAAAATCAGCAAAAAATAAAACAGGTTTACTGAAAATATAATCAGAGGCATCTAGGACTAACTTGTAAAAAATGAACAAAATGAATTTCAAAAGGACAAAAATCTTGATCAGTAATAGTAAAGAAACAATACTAGTGTGAGACAAAAAGCAAGTGGAAATTATAAATAACATTTAAAAAATTAATATAAAACATTATTTTAAAAAAAGAGAATTAAATCTACAGAGAGTATAACTCCCAGCAAATACCTGTAGAAAATTGATTTAAAAAATGAGGATGTTGTAGCAAGTTTATTGAAAAATAATAGCAAAGAATTCTATGGGTATCCAGGCATGCGAAGGGGAAATCAGGGTTGCCTTAATTCTCTTAGTTATAGTGACTGATACCAGGAGATGGTAAAATCACATCTGCCAATCCTCAGGGAAAGAGGGCATGACTCAATAATCATCACATCCTGAAAAACCACTATGCAGGTAGTGCATATGCAAACAGTGTGTGTGGGACTTTAGCTCTTGTGAGCTTTCCTTTTAAAAAAATTATTAAATAATAAACTTCCATGGACCATGAGATGGATAGGTCAGCTGTGGTAAAAGAAACGGTGGTAAACGTTGAATCTACTCAAATGTAGAACTATGTCTCAACAACTGTGAGACTCAAGTTATGCAACAGAATGTAAATAGTAATTATAACAATATGGAAATAATAATATGACTACTATAGTTTGAGGGGTTGAGTGGAGTAGAGAAAATGGGAGGTAATACATCAGATTTCCTTATATCAGGGATGTGAGTCAACTGATTATGCTTAGTTTAAAAATCAAATTATAGTGGAAGAATCATATTATTATCCCTTATTCAACAAATATTTATTGAACTCTACTTTTATATGCAGTAGTGAGCAAAGCCAGACTTCTCCTGCCCACATCCTAGAAGGGAAGTCAGAAAATAAGCAACGTAATGCCCTACAGAGAAACGTGTGGTGAAGGAGAGGGCAGGTGGTAGGGATGCCCTCGAGGGACATGAGCTACTTTATGTAACATGGTTGAGGAAGGTTTCTCTGGGAAGGTGGCATTCAGGCAGGAAACTGAATGGTGAAGAGCCGTGGTAACTGAAGACATGGGGGGAGGGCATTCCAGAAAGAGGGAAGGGCTTGGACGTGAATCTGTAAGTAGGTTCGCTACTTATGGAGAGTGGACAGGAGAGGTGCGCAGACGGCTGGATCACACAGAAGTTTGCAGCAGTCAGGGTTTCTCTAAGGGTGATGGGAAGCCACCAGAGATTATGAACAGGGGAGTGACTGGATCTATATTTTAGGATAGAAAATATCCTGCGGTGTCATCATCAGAAAGGCCAGCATAATGTAGGACCAGCTAAGAGGTGACTGCACTGGGGGAAATGAGAGGTGGGAGTGGTTTGGGGCACACTGAGAAGTTAGATTTAGGATACATCATAGAGTTGGTAATGACAGCACCTCATTTTTTAAAATTTTGGTATCATTAATCTACAATTACATGTGCAACATTATAGTTACTAGACTCCCCTCATCATCAAGTCCCCCCCACCAACCCCAATGCAGTCACTGTCCATCAGCATAGTGAGATGCTATAGAGTCACTACTTGTCTTCTCTGTGTTGTACAGCCCTCCCCGTGCCACCCCTACATTATGTCTGCTAATCGTAATGCCCCCTTTTCCCCCTTGTCCCTCCCTTCCCACCCATCTTCCCCAGTCCCTTTCTCTTTGGTAACTATTAGTCCATTCTTGGGTTCGTAAGTCTGCTGCTGTTTTTTTTCTTTCAGTTTTTTTCTTTGCTCTTATGCTCCTCATATGAGTGAAATCATTTGATACTTGTCTTTCTCCGCTTGGCTTATTTCACTGAGCATAATACCCTCTAGCTCCATCCATGTTGTTGCAAATGGTAGGATTTGTTTTCTTCTTATGGCTGAATAATATTCCATTGTGTATATGTACCACATCTCTTTATCCATTCATCTACTGATGGACACTTAGGTTGTTTCCATTTCTTTGCTATTGTAAATAGTGCTGCAATAAACATAGGGGTGCATCTGTCTTTTTCAAACTGGGCTGGACAGCACCTCATTTTTAACTTTAAAATATATCCTATGGGATGATTCATGAGGGCCTCCACGAGAGGGACAAGAAGGAAGGGAAGAGGCTTCTGAGTTGTTTGCATCAGTATCTGGGTGCACTATGGCCCCTTTCACTGGCTAGGGCTGCAGAGGGGCAAGCTGGGTCACGCCAATACTGAGATGAGTATGAGACATCTGAAGGGAGGTGCCAGGGGCAAGTTGAGTCTGTAAGTGTCCAGTGCAGGGAAGAGGTTGGGGTGAGAGATATAGATCTGGAAGGCATTAGCATGTCATTGGTGCTTAAAGCCCTGGAAGTGAAGAGGTCACCCACAATGCAATTCACAGGGCAGATCTTCGCATCATGACTCTCTTAACAACCAAGAGCACAAGCATCCAAGAAACATGGTCTGGGCATGGCACCTTAGTCAAGTCTCTGAATTTCTCTACGCATTTTTTGGCTTATCTGGAAAGTAAGTGTACCAACATCTAAGACTCCCACTGTCTAAATGGGCCATAGTATAATTATCTAATTTCATGGGAGGTTAAGCCAGATATTTTACTTCCTACCAAAGGTCACCTCTTTAAGATGTTCAAAAGAATGCAAAAGTAGACTGGAGCATTCAGGATCCATCGGATGGCTCAGCTGAAGGCAGTCTACACTCAAGCGGATGTTTGAAACTCTGCACTTTGTTGTGGGTTTCTTACCACGCAACAAACAGTTTAAGCAACTCAAGGTACTGAATATCCGACCGGAGAGGCATTCCTGGTGGCAAAGTGTTGTGAGAAGGAAATGCAACCTGTTCAGAATATCATCCCAAAGCACACAAAGTTCAGTCTGCCTTGTAATATAAACTCAATCCTTCAGGAATTGAAAACAGGATGTTCTTCCACCAGTTGAGAAAAGTAACTCAGCTTTCAGCGTGTCTTGAGTCTTTATTTTTGGATGGAGGTGTACTAAAACTCATACCTTTTTCTTAAGCAACTTACACTTTTTGCATATTCATTACAACATATGCATTAAACAAGCTTTAAAACGAGTCCAGTCTAATTTCTCTAATTAAAAAAGTGATTGCTAGCCCTCATTATTGCCTAATGTGGGTTGGCTAATTACTTATTATAAAATGAGAAAAAGTCTTACTAATGGGATGTTAATAACCAGATTTCTCATCAGGGTTTTATTTATTTATTTATTTTGTGTGTGTGAAGTCTGCTATTTTATAAGCATCATTAAAAATTACCATCTTATATCCCTATTTCTGAGAGCTACTTCAAATAGGTAAATATTATAGCTTTTTGTTAAAGTACAGCGTTAGGCTATAACTACATGATATAAAAACAGCTAAAATAATAAATAATCCAAGGCATTAATTATTTTAACCATTTGGTGTAAGGTAAGCATCTTGGAATTTCTCTGCACAGAATTTATATTTATATTTGACTATGGGCTACCCCGTTTCCCCTTTTTTTCCATGAAAGCTCTATGTACAAAATCATATCTGCAAAGCTGTCTGAAATTTCAGTTGCTCCTCTGGATGCTTCCTGTGGGCCGCGCCTGAGTGAACCTGATTCACCCCTAGCCCCTGGCCACCCGACTCCTGGGGCCACTAACAGCCCAGCTGAGTGAGACGCGTTCTCCAGCCACGCGCAGCACCCGAGCTGACGCCTTTGGGTTTTGCAAACCTGTTTTCATCATTTAACATGTTAAGGGAAAGCCTCTGCCCCAGGTTTTCCTCTACCACACCAGCATCCTTAGCACTGGGTCTGTTTGTCTCTGCTCCGAGCCCAGCTGCTCGCCCACCAACCCCTGAGAGCCTTCTACGGTGCTCCTGAAATCCATGAACTCCCTAAAGCCTCCTTCCCCTCAAGTCTCCCCTGAGCTCTGTGCCCTGGCTGCTGGCCCCCCCTGCCCCTTTCTAAAGGCGCAGCTGCTTCTCTCTCCTCCCTGGGGAGGAGCACAGCTGGGGGGCCTGACCACACACACACACACACACACACACACACACACACACACGTACTCCTTGACTCTCACGTAAAACCTGCTCTGACAGCGCTCGTGCCTTCTGGCAGACCCCCCTCTGCCTTCTCCTTGCTGCCGTCCTGACCCCTCCTGCCGCCTCCTCGTGTTCATGCCTCCGCGCCTAGTCAGGGTCTGCCCACCCTAGAGTCTGCAGACTGCTCGTCTAAAATCATGGCTTCTAACGATTCCCTCCTTGTTTTCGACAAGGTTGCCCTGCCCACTTCAGCTGCCCCATCCACCTTACCTCTTTATGCTCTGCCCAAATCTCACTGTCAGAGCCTTTTCTCCACCCCCCAAAAATTGGGATTGGAGCATCTCAATTCTTGTCATAGCCTCCCCGTTTCCAGCATCTTCGCTCACTTCCCAGATACCTGCTTGACCCGCTCTGGGCTCCCTGGTCCTCTCCAACCTACTTTGCTGTAGTTTCCTTGCCTACTGTTCCACCTACACAGGGGTTCCTAAGCAACCAGGCAGCTCTACACCACCGAGTCCGCCAGGCCTTGCAGCTCCCACCTCACACGCAGCTCCCAGCAGCCCCCAGTCGCTTCCTCCTGCAGGACCAGCTCCTCTGGGCCTCACTCGCTCCGGAGCCTCCTGGGTTTCCTTGTGTTGCTCTGCCTGTTGCAATTCGTCCTTTTGCTGAGGAACTAAGATCTGGAGTGTCTCAAAGATCATTTTCAGGCATTCTTCTCACATAATTTTCTCTCCCACACATGCACACATGTGTCAACTGCACACAGATGACCCCAGAACGTGTACCTCTCGCCAAGACCTGCTTCTTAGTTCCAGATAGAAGCACGCAATTGCGTCCTTACTGTCCACACTGACGTATCTCACAGCCACATGCAACTCCACATATTCAAATACAAAGTCATGGCTTCTCTCACAAAGCTGGTCCTCTTTCAGTGTTCTTACTCTCACTTACATAAAAAAGAAACTAGGACTCATCCCTGACCATTCGCTTATCCTTAATCCTCACGTCCATAATACCCTGTCCATTTCAGCTACCAAATACCCATTAAAGGTGAGGGTTTCTGTCAGTACCAATCATCACCACTGTAGCACAAGCCACATTCGTCTCTTGGCTGGACTTCTGCAACGTCTGCCAGTCACTCAAGACTGGCTTTAATTGGTTCTCAACACTGCAGTCAGCATAATTTTTAAAAATATAAATATGATCATGTGCAATGACAGCACAGGTAGGCCATGGGGAAGGCAGTGCGGCACAGAGAAGACAAGTAATGACTCCCCAGCATCTCACTACGCTGATGGATGGTGACCGCAGTGGCGGGGGTGACACTTGATAATATGGGTGAATGTTGAAACCACAATGTTGTTCATGTGAAACCTTCATAAGATTGTATATCAATGATACTTTCATAAAAAAAGTCTGGATCATGTCATACATCTACTGGAGACACTTCAATGGTTTCCTGTCCTCTTAAACATAAAGCCCCTTCTGCCTCTCTCACGTCTCACTGTGATCACCTAGCTCCTGGCCCCTCAGCCTCACTCGAGTGTGCGTTTGGTTCATGTGATTCTTGGACACACACGCTCTCCTCAGCTTACGGCCTCTAGACCTGCTGCTCTGTGTGCTGGAGTCCCCCTTCACTACCTTAACACGTACTCCACCCTCCAGCCACAGCTCAAAGGTCACCTGCTCTGGTGGGCTCCACCGACTGCACCCATTTAGCAATCCCATGAGCTTAAAAATCCCTTTTTATACCCCATAACACCAGCCCCTAGTTTATTTTATACCACTGTCTAAGTAGTGGTATACGTTCAATAATATGATTATTTATTAATCTCTCTCTCTCCCCCTAGATTGTAAGTGCCCATAGGACAGGGCCAGAGTTGCTTTCAACTCCTGAGAGCACCTGCAGCACCTAGAACAGTGCCCAGCCCTGCAGGTGTTCAATCAGTGTCTGCTGGTTGACAGCTGAATATATGAATGACAGAAGTGGTAAGGCACAATATAAGAAGCAAATCGAGTTCCTTGAAGAAGATATAGATGATTACATAGACACAGCAGGGATACCTCATCATCTACCTGCTTTCTATGAAAAGTCATAGGTCATCTACTCCCTGTAATACACTCAGAGGTCAAAACCTTAAACCATTGTTTTCAGCTCACAGAGAGATGGATACAGTTTTTCCTTTGCACCCTAACTTTTTCTTTTTCTTTGGCTTTATTGTGACACACGGTCACTGTCATGTGTTGAACTGTGCTTCCCCATCCTCCTGCTCAATTCACATACTGAAGTCCCCACTACCTCAGAATGTGATCTTATTTGGCAGAATTTTCATTGCAGATATAATTAGTTCAGGTGAGGTCATGAGGGTGGGTACTAATCCAGCATAATTGGTGTCTCTTTAAAAAGGGGAAATTTGGATACAGAGACAGAGAGAAGGCTACGTGAACATGAAGACAGACATCAGGCTCACGTGTCTATCAGCCAAGGGATGCCAAAGATTACCAGGAAACCACCAGAAGCAGGTGAGAGGCATGGGTCAGGCGCCTCACAGCCTCAGAAGGAGCTGACCCTGCCAACACCTTGATTTCAGACTTGTAGCCTCCGGAATTGTGAAGCAATAAAGCTCTGTTGTGCCAGCCACCCAGGAAACTAATTTAAGTACCCAAAAGGATGCTGACCTAACTATTGCATTTGGAGGGTATCAGACCACTCAGAGGCTCAGGTCATGATGAATTTCTAAAGTCATTCTAAATATTTAAGACCTTAAATATGCCTGCACATTCATAAACAATAATCAAACCAAACCAAACAACAGCAACTAAATTATTGAAAAACCTGTAACTTGATGGAAAAGGAGTTAAAATAGAGTTTTATGAACTCACCACCAATTACCTGGTCCCACAAGTTCCAACTTGCCTAAACAAATGTAATGTGGACATAATTTAGATTTCAGTATTAATTTCCAACATGATGCATTCTTTTCTTGATTATACTCTAAGGATTTTCTACATAAAAGCCAGAGGTGAATAGCAAATATATAGTTACTACACAACCACACAGTAGGTCCCTGGGAGGGCAGAGGAGAGAAAGACCAAAGTGGTGGGGCAACGGTTAGGATTCAAAAAGGAAGTGACATAAATAGGCAAAATATAAATACAATGCTTTGGCTCCAAGAGATACTTTCCAAATTTTGGGTTAGAGACCCTTTTTAAAAATTTTAGTTTTTAAATTATTATTTAAAAAACTTAATTCTATGAAGTGTAATTGACATATAACATTAGTTTCAGTGGCATGACATAATGATTCGATATTTGTGTATATTGTGAAATGACTGAGACTCTTGCTTTGCTTTGCATATTCTTGATCTTGCAAAAATATCTGAACCTAGAAAGGACATTAGAACTCACTATTTATTTTCAAAGTTTCGGTTTTAATATATTTTCATTTCAAATTCACTCTCATGGTGAGATAGATGACTATACTCTTCTAATGGGGTGTTGGACATGTACTGATACAAAATGAAGATCCTAGCCCCAATTAGAGACTGTAATTTGTAGTCATGCAGACTCGATGGGGATTCTGTCAGGTGTGTGCAAGGCTGTGTCGACTATGAAGAGTCTAAGGAGCTTCTTTCCCTTATGATTTAATCTCAAATCTGGTCTGATTCCAAGTAATATGCAGAAGGACCCATTCTGCTAGTACGGTATTTTCCCTCTTGAAAGCCATTCATTAAGGATGGGATTTGAGATGCTAGAAGGACTCTCTTCAGGGAACTGTCATCTTGGAGACAAAGAACTTCATTTTCTCCAATGTCTGCCTTCCCCAGTGTTCCCCAGCACTTCCTCGACCTGGGCCATGTTCACTGTCCTCGGGGGAGCTGGAAGGAAGTCCAGTTGCTTCCTCTTAATGATGCACAAGCTGAGCCTGGAGAAGTTAAGGGACTTGCTTGCTCTTACCACAAGCAAAAGTGACAAATCTGAGACTTGAATCTAGATCTTCTACTTAGTGTCCAGTTTTCTTTACAACAGTCTACTAGCAATAACTTGGTTTCCTTAAGTAAACCAAATTTCAGCAGTTATGGAGATATCCTAAAAAACTCCCCTAATATTAGAAAAATGAAATATTTTCCAAGAAAGAAATCAGCACTGTTATTCAGATATAAAAATATGTATTTTTCATTATTTTCACCTTGATTTCTTGGTGAAAGAAAAGACTAAGTTAGCAACTTAGTCCCTGGAGCTCAGGCTTTCTTGCTGCATTGGACATTCTATAACCATTTGGGCCATAGAACAGGGACACAGTTTGTCCCAAAAGTGATACCGTGTGAGCACAGAACTTCTGGGAGCCTCTATTTCTTCATTTTAAAGCTAAGAAAATAATACTTTCTTTTACAGTATCTGAAAAATTATGTATACTCATTAAATGGTATTCCTTCTTCTGGGTTAAGACTTTCACACTCAAAAACAAAAAACAAACAAATCCTGGGATACACACCCCAAAACCTTATTATTTAGCAGATCCCACTTGTAATACTTCTATTGCATGAGTTAGACTAAGAAATCCAATTTGTTCACTAGAAGACGAGCACAGCATAGCATTAGACAGGCATTTGCAGTGAGCGTGCATAAGGCAACTTGAGGCAAACTCAAACTGAATCATTCCCTTGCTGAGAGCAGCAATGGACAGTATTTTCATGCATCTTAAACTCTTTTTCGGTCCTGCACACCATTCAATAATTCAAACTGAAACCAGCAATTACTCTTAAGGACCAGCAGATAAGAAACTTTATTTCCAAGGTGAATTGCATTCTGATTTTCAGTGGCTAGATGTAAATACTGACTTCAGAAATAATCTTATAATATTCAAACTTTTTTCTAAACATGTTAATCTTTAAATAATTGTTATTGCTTTTTAAAAGCAGGCAGGCATACATTAGTTAATTGTATACAGTGAAGCAGCAGCTGCCAATTCTACTAGGATGTCTTACAAATAATTTACACCTTCATTTCTGAAGCGTGAGGACCAATATCAAGCTAGAAAAGGCAATTTTGCAGACTGACGCTTTGTTCCTTTGGAAATGTTACCTCTGTGCCTGTCATTCAGAGCCACTCTAAGATGAGCTGTCTATATTCTGTGTCATCCCCTAGAATTTTCACTTACAAATTTTTGATGATAAATAACTGCACATGCCAAAAAACCCCTTGAAAATCACTTGTAGGAATTACGAAGGGCATGTGGAACAATGATTTTGGGGCATGAGGAAATAGGAAAAATACACCTAAAGTGACTCTATGCAGTCTCAGACTGTATCATAGTGAGATATGTACTTGTTAAAAGGGAAAGGGAATAAATTATGTTTTCAAGGATCCCTAAAATTTCTCAAAAGTGTGATGCTTTCTATTCACTTTTTAAAATTCTCACGTAAGGAAACCAGTAGAAAAAGGTGGACTTCGGTGAGCTTCTGATGACTTGAAAGGAGATTGCAAGTTTTAAGGCCTTTTCACAGATTTTTCCAGAACCTATTACTCTGCTAAAATGTTCACTACTCTGCCAAAATGTTCTGAGCTTATTTTTATTGAAATATAGTGTGATATATAATATTTTGTTGGTTTCAGGTGTACAAATAGGGATTCGACAATTACATACTTTCAATTAAATATACATCAACTTTTCTGAGTCTGGGATTTTCGAATAATGTTGTAGAAATTTAAATATAGCCCTTGGGGGTCAAGAAAACATAGTGAGTCCTGACTCAGTCATCTAACAGTTATAGAAAAGCACCTATCTTCTTACATGTGAGGACTGCTATCAAAGAGAAGACTTGAAAAAATGAAGTGACATTAATCACATATAAAACACAAGTCAGCAGACTGTGAGGGATTATTATTTGTTTTAGCCCTTTTATTCATAAAGGCAGAAACTTTTTCCTCCTACTCTAGATTTTTCCTTCATTTATATATCCAAATTTATAAACATATATGACAGATATGAAAATTACCTTGGTTGAAATTATGTGTGACATTCACAAAATACTAATTATTGCCACATTTATATTCACTAATATTTATTACTTTCACCCTCAGCTCCTTCCTTGAATCCTTATTTGATGCTTATGAATACTGATAGGGTGGGTCCAGGAGGATATGCTTAGCAGCACCAGAACCCAGCTGCAGTGGGACACATAACGATTCTGGAAAAATATATAGTGGCTATAAGCTTACTTTCTTTCACTGAATTTTTTATTCACTATTATCTCCAGGGCACATCCTCTTTGAAATGGTTGCATCATTTACAAGAAAAATTGTTGCATGCTAATTTCATAACAGGGAAATAATAATTTTGGTAAGTCTTCTGACCTTTTTAAAGCTACTTTTGTGAATAGCTTCTGTTTTGATTATAAAAGGTGGTGCAACACACCAATATATGAAGCTTTAAGAAATTTAATTCAATATCTGATGCATAATAGGCTGTTAAAGGAAATTAGAAATGCTAAGGAGGTGTACCTTGAAGTTTCCGTAATAATTGTGCATAACTGGAATCCTCTGCAAATGATTTCTCCGTTCCACAGATGAGTACTCTGAGGGGCAAAGTCCAGGTCTGTTCAAGTAAGGGAAGTCTTACATGTGTTTCAAAAGAAAAAAACGATTTAACATCTACTTAAATGTCATAATATATTTATCCCTTTTGGGAACTTTTGCAAGTCAAAGCTTAATTCTCCCATCAGGAAACCAGGGCATCTCCTGCGTCACTGTGGCCTCACTGAAACGGAAGATACTACTTCTAACCCGTCAATGGTCAGTGAGCAGATAATCACTTCTTTTCCCCATGTTTTATTTCCACAGATAGTAGTCCCAGGTCTTCTAGCATGGTATTAATATCAAACAATTATTCCAGAATATGAATCCCACAAAACCATTTTATATGTTCCTTGGTTTTAATTACACCCCAAATCATTCTCAGTATTTCAAGTACATGATGGCAAATTGTGTTTCAATACTTGTTTCCTCAACAAATTATCTTCTCTTTATTCCAAATTGTGGCTAGTGTACTAGAAAAATATCATAGGCCCACTTGTCTCTGTTCAGAAAGCACCGCATAAAGGAATGAGTATACGTCTTTCGTGGCATAGTGATCAAAAGGCGATACCGCAAGTTGGTGTGAGTTAGGAGACAGAATGGGTAGTTTATGCTGAAGCCCATGGCTCAGGTAAAAGCATTTCTGACATTCCTGTTATTTTCAAATTTCTTTAAAATATCTGATCTCATCAGATAGCAAATAGTCTCTGAAAGAGGGAATTGGAACAAAGGAAGAATAAACCAAAGGGAGTAAGGTAGGAAGAAAAAGATAAACGTGTATGCATGAATAAGCTCTATACTAGAGATGGGATTCGGTCCACAGATATTTGAAAGATACATCAAGATGAAGCTGTATTATTTAAAACACTGAATATAGAGCAAAGTGATACATTCACAGAAAATTGTAGGAAGTAAATAAAAGGTCAACATATATTACTGCTGAGAGAAACAGATGGGTTACATGTGTATGTTTATATGCATCTGGGCCTAAAGCTCCCACCATCACTTTTACAAAAGCCCTTGTAATACAAAAATTAACTATGAGGGAAAATGTATTAAGCCACTATTAATCTCTAATGCCTTGGTATGGATTAGATTGTCGGTTTTATTACTGTCACTTACAAAGACCTTGAACAAAAAGGAATTCCCACTGAAGTAAGCTGAGGAGCATGAAGGGAAGAGGCCCAGTGCATGAGGCACTGCTCTGCAGGGCTGCCCCAGGCAGGGGCCATGAGCCTGATCCTGGAGGCTAAGGTTGATGGGAAGCAGGTGCCCCAGTTCCTTTTGTTGAGGGCCATTCCTCATGGATGCCGTTTCTGCAGGTAGAAGGTTGACCTCTTTGGGAATTTATAATGGTAAACCTTCAAACATTTGTCATTCTTAATTATCCTTTAAGCAGCCATCTTTCATTTCCATATAAAGGACAAGACGACCTTATTTTCTCTCCACTTTAGAATTTTCTACTTCAATGTTTAAAATAATATGCTGTCCTTAAAGAGATACATGGGGATGTATATATTCCAAATGTGATGATTTTCTGAAACCTAAAGGTAAAATTTTCTCCTTCATAAGTTCCTAAAAGTACAGGAAGCAAATTTGTATTTGGGTTTGACATGCTATATTCTAACGTATGCCAACAACTTATGATCAGTATAAATAATATGAAAGTATGGAATCACTCAACTCTTTTTTTTCTTCCACATTCATTTTAGTTGTCCAAGGCCTTTCTGCTTTCTACTTCTTCCCATTTACAAGAAAGGAACCGGCTATTTGTACTAGATTGTAACATATTCATTTTAACAAACAATAATCCAGTTCTTTGTATTCACAGAATGACAAGATCTTCATGTTGGAATGACTTCTGAAGTTATCTTAAATCATTTCCCAAACGGGATTTCTTCTGCATATTCTGGGGTTATGTCTGGAACATTTTCAGAACTATTCAATACATCTCAATACTTTTACTGGGGAACATTTTCCAGTGATACCGACTCTAGTTGTTCCTGTCCTGAGTCAATCTACTTGCTTGAGGTGTCTACGCACAGAGCTTGATTTTGTACATGGAAAAAATACCAAATAAACCTATACCCTCACCTTTATTTCAGTCTTTCAAAATTCTGAAAACAGCTTTGTGTTCCCCCAAATCTTCACTTTCCAAACTAACCATTTCCATCCCTTTAATATTACCTCTAGATGCTTGTCACTAACAACTTAAATATGAGGTCCAGCAATAGGCAACCCACATAATGCAATGTGCATGTTTTAAAAGCCCGAGTACACAGGGACCAAGAGCTCTTTGATGAGAACACTTCTATTGATTCAGCCTAGGCTGCTTATAGCTTTTTGAGGGGCTGTGTCACGCTGTTATATCAGTGTCTTTTAAACATGTCCAGGAAGCAGGCCTCTGAGAAGTCATGGGACTCTTTTTGGAACATAGTGAAATTGTGAGTAGCATTCATTCTTTCTTTTGAACCAGGACCCACTGAGTGGCAGAAAAAAATGCCCATATTAAATGTATCCGGCCCTCCACGTCTACCAAGGTCAGAATTACTTTTAGAGAATTATGGCTCAGATTTTCCAGTAATATTCCCCCCACACACACTCTTATATCCTTTTTTTTAGGACTCATAAAAATTTATTGGCAAAAGACTATAAAATTGAGGGGAAAATCAATTAAATGCCTGCTCACTCTCTGAAGATATTGTGAGAAGATCGCCACAACATTTAGTGGCAAAACTGGGACCATCTTTGGAAGAAGAGAGTCCCATGAGAATAGGACCTGAGAGTTCCTGCCTTATACCGATTATACATCACAGAGAATGGAATAGGAGTCAGCACAGCAGGTGGAGAAGCACTGAGCTGCACGCTGGTTACTGAGTTTAATTCTGCTATACAGTGAGAGCGGAAGTCCAAGACCAAGGTGCCGGCTGATTTGGTTCCTGTAAGGGCTCATTGCCAAGCTTTGCACAGCTGCTTTCTCACTATGACCGTGCATGGTGGAGAGAGGGAGAGTGGGTTCTCTCATGTTTCTTCTTTAAGGACACCAAGTCACCGGGGCCCTACCTTATGCTTTCCTTTAACCTTAGTTACCTGCATGAAGGCCTTCTCTTTCCCATAGTCACAGTGGCAGTTGAAACTTTAATATATGAATTTTTTGGGGGGATCAAAAATTTGGTCCATAAGAGTGTCCATCATCAAATTCTAATGTTTTAACTCTCTGGGTTTTTAAGAACTTAAAACACCTTAAGTCATGTCTGTCCTGTTTTATAAGTGATATATTGAACTAAAAAGCAAATTATTCTTTTTTTTCTCCCTGGAATTTCTCATTTGTTCACAATTGAGTTCATGATGGAATATCTGCTATCCATCAGGCAATGTCCCAGATTTGAGAAATTATTAATAAACAAAAATACACCTCCACATGGTGCTCATATTCTACTGGGAAGGCAGACAGTGGATGAGTAAAACATATGCTAGATGGTATT
Source organism: Phataginus tricuspis (assembly GCA_029783875.1). Taxonomy (NCBI): domain Eukaryota; kingdom Metazoa; phylum Chordata; class Mammalia; order Pholidota; family Manidae; genus Phataginus; species Phataginus tricuspis. The sequence goes on along the minus strand of JAQQAC010008880.1, from coordinate 81,869,883 downwards.
AAGGCACCAAAGTAAAGCAGGAAAGGGGGTTATGAAATATTTTGGGATGGAGGAGTAAGAACTTTATGGTAAAGGCAGTGAGAGAAGCAGCATCTCAGAGGAGAACATTCTGAGCAGAAGGGGCAGCAAGTGCCAGAGTCTGAAGCAGGAGCAGGGTTGACTGTCCAGACAACAGGAGGAGGAAGGTATCACTGGAGCAGAGGGAAGGAGGCTTAGGGTAGCAGGAGATGAGATTCAAGAGGTCACAGGGACCAAATCAGTCACAAAAAAGACCTGTTTTTGCTGAATATGGTAGGAAGGCATGTGAGGGTTTAGACTGGGGGAGATCAGATCTGACTCATGTTTTAGCAAGATAACTGACTAGGGCATTGAGGATAGTTTGGAGGAAGCAAGGAAGGACCATGACCCGTTAGGAGGCTCTACCACAGTCCAGGTGAGAGATGAGGGCTTGAACTTCTGCGGTAGCAGGGAAGATGCTGGAAGGTAGTCAAGTTCTCCAAATGGTTTGAATGTAGAGACAGAAGAATTTGTTAATGTTTTGGACTCTCTGTTTCTGCCTAGACCTAGCAAATTTATCTTTAATTACAATCATTTTTTCTAACTTATCAGCTATGGATCTCTGATTTGTGTTTTCAGCATCTGTAATGAACATGACTATCATTACCTAAGTGTTTCTATAAAATTTCATATAGGATAAGGTCATGAAGAGACCTCTTTACCAGCACAAATTACCCCCTTAATAAAGGCTGATTATTCAATGTCTTTTTAGTAACTATTGTTCATCTCTCAATCCAGTTGAGTACAATTCGATTCAGTCTTCTTCATTTTAGTTTGCTATTATTGAACAACTCCCATGTATACCAGGTCTTGCTAGGCACAGGAGTGGTGGCAGGGATGGGGTGAGGGAATTTACACATACTTAAGATATCATTCTCCTGGTGGACTTCTGGGAAGATGGCGGTGTGAGCAGGGTGGCAGAAATCTCCTCCCAAAACTATATATATCTATGAAAATACAGCAAATAAAACTATTCCTAAAAGAGAGACCAGAATACACAGGAAAGCACACAGCGTGCATCTGCACCTGAGAGGACACGGCACCCTGGAGGCGGTCTTAAAGAGCCAAGCTGACATACGTGGCAACTACCAGTGACCACTTCTATAGCCATGAAAAGACAGAGGAATATGGTACAGACTAAGATCAAAAAGACAACCCCAGAGAGGGAGCCTGAAGGGATGGACATGCATAGTCTTCCTGAAAAAGAATTCAGAATAAAAGTAATAACCATACTAACAGAGCTACAGAGAAATGTGCAAGAGCTGAGGGAGGAAGTGAGGGAAGTGAGGGAAGACTATGCAGAAATCAGACAAGCGATCGACGGGCTTAACAGCAGACAGGATGAGATGCAAGAGATTGTTAATGGCATAGAAATCAGAGAACAGGAATACAGAGCAGCTGAGGCAGAGAGAGATAAAAGGATCTCTAGAATGAAAGAATATGAAGAGAACTGTGTGACCAATCCAAACGGAATAATATTCACATTATAGGAGTACCAGAGGAAGAAGAGAGAGAAAAAGGGATAGAAAGTGTCTTTGAAGAAATAATTGCTGAAAACTTTCCCACGCTGAGGAAGGAAAGAGTCTCGCAGTCCACGGAAGCCCACAGATCTCCCAACACAAGGGACCCAAGAAAGACAACACCAAGACACATAATAACTAAATGGCAAAGATCAAAGATAAAGACAGTATTAAAGGCAGCTAGTGAGAGAAAAAAGATCACCTACAAAAGGAAAACCCATCAGACTATCATCAGACTTCTCAACAGAAACCTTACAGGCCAGAAGAGAATGGCATGATATACTTAACATAATGAAACAGAAGGGCCTCAAACCAAGAATATTGTATCCAGCACGATTATCATTTAAATATGACGGAGGGATTAAACAATTTCCAGACAAATGAAAGTTGAGAGAGTTTGCCTCTCATAAAGCACCACTACAGGATATCTTAAACGGACTGCTCCAGAGGAAAGCACCCCTAAGGCTAAAAAGATGTCACCAGAGAAAATAAAATCATAGCAAAGAAAGCAGACCATCCAAATACTAACTAAAGGCAAAGAATAAAACACCTAGTATATAAAGAATGGAGGAGGAAGAATAGGAAGGGAGAGAAATAAACACCAGACGGTGTTTAAAATAACTTAACAAGAAAGTTAAGTTAGATTGTTAGATAGTAAAGAAGCAACCCTTGAACTTTTGTTAACCACGAATCTAAAGCCAGCAATGGCAATAAGTACATATCTATCAATAATCACTCTAAATGTAAATGAACTGAATGCACCAATCAAAAGACACAGGGTAACAGAGTGGATAAAAAAGCAAGACCCATCTATATGCTGCTTACAAGAGACTCACCTCAAACCCAAAGATATACACAGACTAAGAGTGAAGGGATGGAAAAAGATATATCATGCAAACAACAAAGAGAAAAAAGCAGGTGTTGCAGTACTTGTATCAGACAAAATAGACTTCAAAACGAAGAAAGTAGCAAGAGATAAAGATGGACATTACATAATGATAAAGGGGTCAGTCCAACAAGAAGATATAACCATTATAAACATATATGCACCCAACACAGGAGCGCCAGCTTATGTGAAACAAATACTAACAGAATTGAAGGAGGAAATAGACAGCAATGCATTCATTTTAGGAGACTTCAAGACACCACTCACTCCAAAGGACAGATCAACCAGACAGAGAATAAATAAAGACACAGAGGCACTGAACAACACACTAGAACAGATGGACCTAAGAGACATCTACAGAACTCTGCACCCAAAAGCAGCAGGATACACATTCTTCTCAAGTGCACATGGAACATTTTCCAGATAGACCACATACTAGGCCACAAAAAGAACCTCAGTAAATTCAAAAATACTGAAACCCTACTAACCAACTTCTCAGATCACAATGGTATAAAACCAGAAATAAATTTTAGAAAGAAATCAAAAAGGCTCACAAATACATGGAGACTTAACAACATTCTCCTAATGAATCAGTGGGTTAACGACCAAATCAAAACAGAAATCAAAGAATATATGGAGACCAATGACAACAAGAACACAAAGCCACAACTTCTGTGGGACGCAGCAAAGGCAGTTCTAAGAGGAAACTATATTGCAATCCAGGTCTATTTAAAGAAGGAACAACATTCCCAAATGAATAGTCTAAAGACACAATTACTGAAATTGGAAAAAGAACAAATGAGGCCCAAAGTTACCAGAAGGAGGGACATAATAAAGATCAGAGAAGAAATAAATAAAATTGAGAAGATTAAAATAGAAAAAAAATCAATGAAACCTAAAGCTGGTTCTTTGAAAAAATAAACAAAATAGATAAACCCCTAGACAAACTTACTAAGAGAAAAAGAGAATCTACACACATAAACAGAATCACAAATGAGAAAGGAAAAATAATGATGGACCCCATATGAATACAAAGAATTATAAGAGAATATTATGAGAATCTATATGCTAACAAGCTGGAAAACCTAGAAGAAATGGACAACTTCTTAGAAAAATTCAACCTTCCAAGACTGACCAAGCAAGAAACAGAAAAACTAAACAGACCAATCACCAGCAAAGAAATTGAATCGGTAATCAAAACACTACCCAAGCACAAAACCCCCGGACCAGATGATTTCACCTCTGAATTCTACCAGACATATAGAGAAGAAATAACACCCATTCTCCTTAAAGTTTTCCAAAAAATAGAAGAGGAGGGAATACTTCCACACTTATTCTATGAAGCCAGCATCACTCTAATACCAAAACCGGGCAAAGACCTCACCAAAAAAGAAAATTACAGACCAATATCCCTGATGAACGTAGATGCAAAAATACTCAATAAAATATTAGCAAACCGAATTAAAAAATACATCAAGAGGATCATACACCATGATCAAGTGGGATTCATACCAGGGATGCAAGGATGGTACAACATTCGAAAATCCATGAACATCATCCACCACATCAACAAAAAGAAGAACAAAAACCACATGATCATCTCCATAGATGCTGAAAAAGCATTTGAATTCAAAATTCAGCATCCATTTTTGATTAAAACTCTCAACAGAATGGGTATAGATGGCAAGTACCTCAACATCATAAAGGCTATATATGACAAACCCACAGCTAACATCATACTTAATAGCGAGAAGCTGAAAGCTTTTCATCTAAGATCGGGAACAAGACAGGGATGCCCACTCTCTCCACTGTTATTCAACATAGTACTGGAGGTCCTAGCCACAGCAATCAGACAAAACAAAGACATACAAGGCATCCAGATTGGTAAAGAAGAAGTCAAATTGTCACTATTTGCAGATTACATGATACTGTACATAAATAACCCTAAAGACTCCACTCCAAAACTACTAGAACTAATATCTGAATTCAGCCAAGTTGCAGGATACAAAATTGACACACAGAAATTTGTTTCTTTCCTATACACTAACGATGAACTAACAGAAAGAGAAATCAGGAAAACAATTCCATTCACAATTGCATCAAAAGAATAAAATACCTAGGAATAAACCTAACGAAGGAAGTGAAAGATCTGTACTCTGAAAACTACAAGACACTCCTAAGAAATATTAAAGAGGACACTAAGAAATGGAAATGCATCCCATGCTCTTGGTTAGGAAGAATAAATATTGTCAAAATGGCTATACTACCTAAAGCAATCTACAGATTCAACACAATCCCTATCAAACTACCAACAGCTTCCTTCAATGAACTGGAACAAATAATTCTAAAATTCATATGGAACCACAAAAACCCTGAATAGCCAAAGCAATCCTGAGAAGGGGAATAAAACAGGGGGAATTACGCTCCCTGACTTCAAGCTCTACTACAAAGCCACAGTAATGAAGACAATTTGGTATTGGCACAAAAACAGACCCACAGACCAGTGGAACAGAATAGAAAATACAATCATTAACCCAAACATCTACAGTTAATTAATATTTGATAAAGGAGCCTTGGTTATACAATGGGGAGATGACAGCCTCTTCAGCAGCTGGTGTTGGAAAAACTGGACAGCTACATGTAAGAGAATGAAACTGGACTACTGTCTGGCCCCATACACAAAGGTCAACTCAAGGTGGATCAAAGACCTGAATGTAAGTCATGAAACCATAAAACTCTTAGAGAAAAAACATAGGCAATAATCTCTTGGATGTAAACATGAGTCACTTCTTCATGAACATATCTCCCCGGGCAAGAGAAACAAAAGCAAAAATGAACAAGTGGGACTATATCAAGCTGAAAAGCTTCTGTACAGCAAAGAACACCAGTAGAACAAAAAGACATCCTACAGTATGGGAGAATATATTCATAAATAATGTATCTGATAAGGGGTTGACATCCAAAATATATAAAGAACTCATGCACCTTAACAAACAAAAAGCAAATAATCCAATTAAGAAATGGACAGAGGACTTGAATAGACACTTCTCTAAAGAAGAAATTCAGATGGCCAACGGGTACATGAAAAGATGCTCCACATTGCTAATCATCAGAGAAATGCAGATTAAAACCACAATGAGATATCACCTCACACCAGTGAGGATGGCCAACATCCAAAACACAAACAACAACAAATGTTGGCGAGGATGTGAAGAAAAGGGAACCCTCCTACACTGCTGGTGGGAATGCAAATTAGTCCAACCATTGTGGAAGGCAGTATGGAGGTTCCTCAAAAAACTCATAATAGAAATACCATTTGACCCAGGAATTCCACTCCTAGGAATTTACCCTAAGACTGCAGAAACCCAGTTTGAAAAAGACATATGCACCCCTATGTTTATCGCAGCACTATTTACAATAGCCAAGAAATGGAAGCAACCTAAGTGTCCATCAGTAGATGAATGGATAAAGAAGATGTGGTACATATACATAATGGAATATTATTCAGCCATAAGAAGAAAACAAATCCTACCATTTGCAACACCATAGATGGGGCTAGAGGGTATTATGCTCAGTGAAATAAGCCAAGCCGAAAAAGACAAGTATCAAATCATTTCACTCATATGTGGAGAATAAGAACAGAGAAAAAAACCGAAGGAACAAAACAGCAGCAGACTCACAGAACCCAAGAACGGACTAATAGTTACCAAAGGGAAAGGGACTGGGGAAGATGGGTGGGAAGGGAGGGATAAGAGGGGAAAAGGGGCATTACGATTATCAGATGTGCTGTTGGGGGGCATGGGGAGGGTTGTACAACTCAGAGAAGACAAGTAGTCACTCTATAGCATCTCACTACACTGATGGACAGTTACTGTAATGGGGTTGGTGGGGGGGACCTAATGAAGGGGGTAGTTTAATAACCATAATATTGCATATGTAATTGTAGATTAATGATACCAAATTATATATATATATAAAGATATCATTCTCCTAAGAAATGCTGAAAATCTGGTAGTGGTTGTTCACAAGGAAAAGGTGTTAGGTGGCCTGTAATAAAGGCGTTTGAGGGAAATGGATTATTAGCCTGTGTGACCACAGTTCAGAGGGCATGGAAATGACACTGGCAATGGAAGTTCTAGATGACAAGCTAAGGACTGGGCAGAATGGGGATTACCAGATGTGCAATGACATGGCTATACTCTGATGTAGGACACATCTTCAGAGATAGTGCAAAGAATAGTTTGAAATGCTAGAGGCCAATTAGGTTACTGTTGCTTCTGTTCTGTTGAAAGGGAGGCAGTAGGGATGAAGAAGGGGGGTGGTGTTAGGGATTCCAGGAAAAAAAGCTGACAGAATCACTCGCTGAAGCAGATGTAAGGAATTATATAAAGGTAGGAGTCAATTCAGATGTGTGAATGTGAACAGTGCAGCTGTGCAACTCTATAAATTGGGAAAAAGAAGATAAAGGGAAAACCTTGTTTTGCTTTGAGGACATATCATAGCTAGTTAGGGACCTCCTAGCCAGATTCCCATACTATTTAATTTGAGTCCCAATCATGGACCATATTTCTCTTCTGATTCTAAAATGTTAAGGTCATTGGGATTTTGAAATAGTGTTGGTAACAATGAAAGTGTTACCACGTATTATGAAAGCTTAAAATGATGTATATACCTCATTATCTCACTCCTGAGAATTTATCTAAAAATATAATCCTATTGTTTATAAATTCTATCCAAGAGGCCTCTTACTGAAATTTTGTCAACATGAAAAAGTGAAAATAATCTAAAATTCTTCATAATAGGGGAATGGTAGACTTACAACTTGAACCAATTAGACTATAGTTCAACAAAGAAAACTTTTCATATGATTTTAAGGGAATACAGGAAGGACATAAAATTTATCTCCATCACAAATTTATGCCAATACTAAAGAATCATACAGTAAAGATTATAAAAGATCTTAGGTACATGAAGAAAAGGGGAAGGTGCATCTGGCCTGGCAAGTGGTTTGGGCCAGTTTCAAATTCCTTCTAAAATTCCTATGAAGACACAAAGAAAAGTGAAAACTAAGAGCAGCACTGAAAAGGAGAAATGATATCCTACTAGTGTTACAATGTGAACAGAACTTTTAGTAAGTTCTGTGTGCATGTGGCCTCCACGCAGCTGCAACTAGAAACACAGCAAACCCCATGGCTTGACAGCCCCTACTAGAAGAGAGTTTTTGTCAAAGTTACAAATTGCCAATATCTTTATTTCTGTGACTTTTACTTCCCCTTTATTTCTGGCTTCTTTTTTTTTTTTAATAATGTATCATTGATATTCAATCTTATAATGGTTTCACATAAACAACACTACGGTTTCAACATTCACCCATATTATCAGGTCCTCATCCCCTCTATTGCTGGTCAATGTCTGTCAGCGTAGGAAGATGCCACAGTCATTACTAGTCTTCTCCGTGCTGTACTGTAGGACATCTTTTTATGTACTAAAGTTCTTAAATATTTTTAGGATGTGAGTTCTTGTCAAAAAATATGTTCTATTCTGAAGTTATTAAGGTATTTTCCTACATTACCTCCTGAAAGCTTTCTAGTTTCACCTTTCACTTTCAGTTCCGTGATCAAGTAGGAATTGTGAAGGCACGATGTAGAAGTCTGATTTCATTTTTAAAATGTTTACCTAATAATCCCAGCTTCACTCCTTAAAAACAGTATTTTTACCATAGCTACTCTCTATCAGTACGTCAGCCATAAACTGTGCATCCAGAAGTGTTCTATTCCATTGATTTCTTAGTCTGTTTGTGCACCCAAATCACACTCTCCTTATGCCCGCCCTTCTTCTTTACAATTAGTCTTTATGGACGAGCAAATCCTCCCACTTCTTTCTTCTTCTTTCAGAATGTTTTGGCTGCTTTGACCCTTTGCTTTTTCCAGAATTTAGAATTAGCTTATCTGTTTTTACCAGAGAAAAGCCTGTTAGAATTTAAGTTGCTTTCTCATTAGCTCTTCAGACAAATTTGGCCATAGGAATGTCATTAAAATATTCAGTCTTCCAACTCATGAACATGTTACATCCCTCCATTTATTTTGATCCTATTTTATATCTCTTATGACGTACAAGTTTTCCTCTGGAGTACTAATATCCATTCAACTATACAGAATAGATATTGTTGATATTATTGTTGAAAGTGTTTTTTAAAATCTCGTTTTCTGTTTCCTGCTTTTATTACATCTCTTTCTAAATCTGTTCTGAGACAGAAAATCGAAGAATTTGGAAAATTTAGACGGCTACTACAAAGGAAAAATATACCCAGGGCCAGTCCTGTTCTTTATCATCTTGAATGCATATTTTGATTCTATAATGATACTTTTAGTTTCTTTGATATCCTTGTTTATCTTGTCCATTTCCTGGCTACTCTCTCTAAATCCTTCCCGCTCATCTGGACAGACAGGAAGACAGGGGGCACTGGTGCCATGCGGCACCTCTGGAATCCAGCTTTTTGGCAGGGCAGTGATGGGAGCCATTTTGGGGGGCAGTGTGCACTACAGACTGTGGACTGTCGCAGACAACCTGACATAACCCTGTGACCCAGCCACGCAAGGGAGGTAGCAAGCGGGTTCATCTTGGTGTGGCAGAGCCATGGTAGGTGGCTATGAATTAGGAACTGGGCTAGGAATTATGCCCATCAACTTGACCTCCATGAGGATTTGACTTTTGCCCCCCCCCCAAATAGGTGTATATAGTGTCTCACACACACATTCTGGCCATCAGTACATTTAAAAAGATTCCCCCTTTTCAGGAAAAATAAATAGAAAAAAGCCAATACGGAGCCAAAATAGTAAGAGTCAACATTTCTTGAGTGTTTACTAAATGATTTTACATGAACTAGCTCATTTAATCTTCTTAACCCTAGAAATTAGTTACGATTATCTCCATTTTGCAGTCAAAGAAACCATAGCCCAGAAATATTTGCTGTGGCTGAGATCACACCACTCAGAAATGGCAGAGCTGGGATTGAACCCAGACAGCTGTGTCCTGGGACAAGCTTTGAACCTGTATGTTCTCGTGCCTCTCAGCCCAGAGGAAAACATGCTGCAGGACAGAAGAAAAAAACCCAAAGAAAACTTCTAAAAAAGAACAGGAACTGAGGGCGGGAGGTCAAGGTTAAGACCCTGTGAAAGGGAAGCAGAGACGCACAAAGCAAGAGAGCGGGATGAGACAGAAAGAGGGGGATGGATAAGATGAACAGGGGCTGAAAATAAACTAAAAATATCATAGATTAAAATATGCATTTGAGGCAAAAAAGAGCAGGGCTGGACATTTATATTTTTGAATGTATTTTCCATTCTCTAAAACATACATATATTATGATTATAACCAGGAAACATTAAGATGTTAAATGTTTTCCATACCCTTTCCCCCAAGTAATGTTACAGCAAATATATTCTAAGGAATAATTCAAAGATTTATTTATATGGGTATAAACAATCTATTTCTTAAAATGAAAATTGGAAAAATTCTAAATATCCAAAAAATAGAGGACCAAAAATATATTGCGGTCTATTATATGACAAAATATTTTACTTATATCAGAACATATGTTTCCAGAGAATATTCTTGGCACAAAGAAGTTATGACCACAATTTGAAATTAACAAGCAGGATGAAAATCATATGTTTAGTGTGATTAAAGTATGCCCCAGTGTGAGTGTGTGCCTGTGTGTGTGTGTGTGTGTGTGCATGTGTGTGTGCATACATACACCTATCTAAAATGTTGCTTGGAATTTAGTTTTTTCCATCTTTCAAAATATTTACACACACAGTATACATGTAAGTCTTTAAAAATCATTTAAAAGGATAATAGGTGATTTGTTAGCTCAGGAAGATTATAATTACATCTCTTTTCTGTTATCAGTGCTTCAAAAGTTGTTTCTGTGATACACAGGTATCAAAACGTTTTTCTCTTTATTTCTCAAGCTCTTCTCATTTTAAAATCTGCCTCTGAGTCCCAAGGATTCTTAGTTTCCTAGTCATTTCTTCTTGAGACAATCAGGTACTGCTCCCACTACTGTTTGCCTTCCTAGGGGACTATCCGCCCATCGCCCTGAGGTTTGTAGGGTCTTCTCTTCCTTTCCTTCCTCTCCTCACGGGTCAATACAAAGCCATCAGTGCAGTTTGGCCAGTGTCCCTCTGGCACCACTTCTCATCTTCAGAGGGGCTCTCAGGTTGTGTTATGGGAACCCAACACTGGTAACTTCATTCCATTTGGGGCCCTCATGGTTATGCCCCAAATACTATGCCAAGTTTTCCAAAGTCATAACCTTCAGTGAGAAACAAAGATGAATACTGTTCTCTATCTCCTGCTCCTTTGGAATTTCAGGCACATGAAGCATAGTCTGGCTCTTCCCCCCCATCTCCTTCTCTTTATTTTTTAAATTACTTCTTTCCATGTGAATAAGTAGTTAGTTTACAGCAAGAGAGTGAGCTTCCTAGCTTCCTTCCTTCTTCATTCATTCAAACATTTATTAAGCATTTAACTTATGCCGGGAAATGAGGCAGGTTCCAGGGAAATGAAAGAGGAATAGATCTGTTAATGCAGTCCTGGGGCTTGAGTTAATCACTGCTTCTTTAGGTAGGCAGGCATATAGGCAACCCAGTTACATGTATATATATTAAAGGAGATGGGGGAAAATCATTTAACTCCCCTTGGAGGGGGCAGAGAAGACTTCACAGAGAAGCTAACATCTGACTTAGGTCTGGAGGAAGTTCACGATAAGGATAAAACAAGGAGGGTGGGGTATTCCAGGCAGAGGCAACAATCTGGCAAAGGTGTGCAAAAAGAAACAATTACAGTCCACTTAGAGAAGTATAGGTAGGTCTGGCATGCTGGGAGATTATTAGGCAGAAAGACAGATATGAGCAGCATGAAAAGAGGCTGAGGCCCACTAAGAACTCAGAGAGCTAATCAGATAAAGCCAGAGAGTCAGAAAGGACTCAGTGCCCTTTGCAATGTGAGTTCGATCCACATGCTCTGAACCTAGGCTGGCCTCGAGAGTTGCTCTAGCTAATGCAGGTAAGGTAGAGCGGAGACATGGGACAAGCATCATGATTAATTTTTCCTGCCTATGATGAAAAATGCTGAGATGTGAATAGCATAGTGGGAATAAGAAAGACTAATCTTGAGGCTAAGAGCAGAGAGTTGGGGGGTTAGAGTCCTAATATATTCTTTGGTAACCAGCCAACAACTTATCCTAACACAGGGCCAGCAGTCTTAACGGCTGTGTTCTCAGTGCTTAGGAGTGGTCACTATCTTAGAGAAGAACAAAAAGTTTGTCCTACAGAATCATCTAAAGGACGGACTATAAACAATGACATAATGTCTTTCACCAGAGAAAGACATCAATGAGACTGCCTCACAAGTCTACACCCCCCAGCCCTTTACCTTATCCAATTCTGGAAACTCCTTAAAAGACAGAATTCCAGCTTTTGGGTACACCACCTCCTCTCTGAGGTTGCCCGCGCTCGCCTTTCTTTGAGTGAGTCACTCTCTCTGTCCTATTTCAGATGAGTAGGGAGGGCTACTGAGAGCTCTGATTTGGGCTTGCAAGTTCCTGTCCACTGGGTGACCTGGACAGAACTGCAGCTATACAATCATGCTCCTTAGTTGCCTGCTGAAAATTTCCTTTCTTTGCCTTTGGGAAGTTCTCAGAACATAATCTCATTCTATCCAATGCTCTGCAGCTACCCCAAATCTGGGGTAGTAGGGACTTAGTTCCCATGCTGTGCAGTTTCAAGTGGATACTGGGCACCAGGTGACACTGGCTTAGGAGTTGGCAAGTGATTGTGTCCTATGCTGAGCAGCAGTTCAATGAGTTTCCCTTTCCTTGCACTGTTTTTCCTTCCTCTCTGCTCTATTCTAGCAAACCTGCCTTTTTTCTACCTTAACTCTGGTCCACTCCACCTTGGAGTGGATTCGAATAAAACTCTCATTCTGCTTCACTTCTGTGTCTCTGCCCTTCAATTCTTTTTTTGCAGCAGGGACAAGAGCCAAGGAGAACAAAGTCAAGCCCCTACCAATACTAGTGGTGCATTTTCATATTGAACACACTCTGCTCAGCCAATCCTGACTTGCGCCAACCCTGGCTTCTGTACCTTGCATTATGACCACACTTGTTCTTGTTCCCCAGGTGACAGCCCTTTTCATGTCATGCTCCCCTATTGATCATCGGTTTAGTGGCCTGTTTTCAATTACTGCTCTTAATGTTTCAAGCTCAAGAAACTGAATGCAATATAAAATAATTTAGTCACAGGGATGGAAGACAAGCAAAGGGAAGGTAAGTCATAACACATGGGGACAGATGGTAAAGCCACTTATCACAGTGAACATTTAATAATGTATATAATTGATGAATCACTAAGCTATTCATCTGAAATCAAAACAATATTGTACATAAACTATATTCAGTAAAAATGATTGAAAAGAAACCAAATGCTTCCTTCATCCTTATTCCAGGATCTATGTATGGTAACTTCTGCACAAGCACAGGCTCCCTGCTTTTCTTGCTAGTTTGCACAGCAGAAACGAAGCACCTTCCCCAAGCCTAGACTAACAGGTGAGGGCCTTCACCTCTGTGGTCAGAGCCCTGGGGAAAATGGCATGCTTACCAGGGCTTACAATATTCTACCCACAGATAGGCTCTTGGGTAGGAACTTCAGACCCCGTAACTGCCTGTCTGGAGGTTCCCGTCTTCCTTCACATGTGATGTTTTTGCCGCAAAACCTCTGAGGCAGCCCAGTACACCGCACCTCACTGCCATTTAGGGTGGAGATTAATACCAGGCTCCTGTGTCACCTTTGTCTGCCAGACGTGCTGTGAGTACATGCTAATAACTCGGTCAGTTCCTGCCTGCTCCTCGTTTCCTGTATGTGTACTGTTACTGTTATTTTACTGTTATTTTTCTGTTCCTTTATAAATATATTTGAGGCTCATTTCCAAGGTCACTATCTAGTTATCAACCTACACATTTAGAACTCTACTCCCTTGCCCAGTTTTATTGAGGTAAAATTGACAAAGTTATGAGAAAACTTTATAAGTACACGATGAGTTGATATACACGTACATTGTTAAAGTATTCCTCCCTACTAAGTTAACTAACACATCCATAATCTCACATATTTACCTATTTAATTCTGTTGTGAACATTTAATTCTACTTTCTAACCAAATGTCAATTATATGATACAGTGTTATCAAGTAGAGTCACTATGTTATATATTAGATCTTCAACGCTTATTCATCTTTTCACTGAAACTTTGTACCCTTTTATCAAACTCTCTCTGCTCCTCCCCTTCCCCCAGCCTCTGGCAAACTACCATTCTACTCTGCCTTTCTATGAGTTTGACTTTCTTTTTCTTTTTTGAAGATTCTACATATTAGTGATACCATGTAGTATTTTTCTTTTTCTGACTGGTTTATTTCACTTAGCATCATGCTCTCCAGGCTCATCCATGTTGTTGTAAATGGCAGGATTTCCTTCTTTTTTAAGGGCTGAGTAAAATTCCATTGTGTGTGCATGTGGTTACATGCATACACACACACATATGTATATATTACTTTTCTTTATACCACATTATATATAATCTATTTATATAACATATAATTATACATTTATAATTATTTTATCTATTTATCTTTCTCCATTCATTTGTTGATGGACATGTCGGTTGTTTCCACACCTTGGCTACTGTGAAGAATGCTGCTATGAGCATGGGAGTACAGGTATTCCTTTGAGGCAGTCATTTTGTTTCCTTTGGACAGATAACCAGAATTGAGATTGCTGGATCATATGGTAGGAACCTACAGTTTTTGGAAATCAAATGATATCTTCCCATTATCAATCTCCCAGCCACTCTCCAACTTTCGGTAGTATTGAGATTTGATAAATTTAAATTACTTAGCAAAGGTCTTACATATGAGAGGCAGATCTGCCCTAAAACCCATCCCTTAACCTCAACTATAGCCATAGCATGCTGACTGATCTAGAGAGCTCCATCACCCATACTTTCCCAGTGCTAGTCTACTGTCTTTATATCTAAGAATTTCTTATACCTGTCTTAAATCTTTCCCAAGTCCAAACTATTTAAACAAAATATTCATGTAAACCTAGCAATGTTCTTTATAGATTCCCTATGGGGCAAATGACACTAGTCATACATGTATTTTTCACACAGAAACATGAGAAGTGATTATCACTAGACACTTTACATTAAAATCCGAAGGTGTATTCTTAGTTGCCCATTATTTCAACAGCAAAGCATGCTCCTCTTTGCCGTTATCTCATCAAAATTTTACCTTATATCTATTTTAGTTCTATTGTGAATAACATCTTTCAAATATTGGCTTTTTCTTTGCCTAATCAAATAGTTCACTACAGTCCATATGAAGTATGCATGCTATTTAAAATAATCGAACAAGTAAAATGATATTTATACTGGGTTCTTTTGAGACAGTTATTATTCTAGACACAGCTGGTGTTTAGGTCTCAGATGGTTCTTACATCCTCTCTCTGTTCCTAAGGAACACAGTATGTATTGTTCAGAGGGGGAAAATTCTTTAGAAATAACTTTCTGGATAGAACTCTTTAAAAATAAGTCGAATGTTTATTCCTCTTTCTTCTTCTGATACATTATTTGATTCTATTGTGTTACTTACCAATTAGCATTAATCGATGCCAGTCATGAAACCTATTAAAAGAATCACATAAAACATTTTCATCACATGTGCTAACTAAAGTTTTGCTGGTACAATTTCACTTTCATTTCTAAAAGTACTCAAGAAATATTAAATTGTGTTTTTCTTTGAATAATTGTATTTTGAGTTTTAAAAATTACACAAAGTCCTTTGTTTCTCCCATTACATTAGAAGGGAAAGGAAGAGAAGGAAAATACTGTCTTTGGAGTGGGATTCTACATGTGTCTTTTCCAATGATGACCTACATCAAACTTAAGCAAAAACTGCTTGCTAATTCTAGGAGGCTTTCTAAAGTTACAACTTTTTTGTTCCATGATATTTTTGTAGCTCAGCTTGAGGAAAAAAAATAACTTCAATAAGCCATTGACTTTGGTTTTATAGTAGTAATTGCACCTTCAAAAGGTATCATTAATGCCATTAGAGATGAGTTTCCTGGCATCTCAATCACTTGCTGGGACATCCTAGGCCATTAATGAGCAAATCGGTCATTGGCTGCTTGCTTTGGCTATTCCAAAATAGTCTTAAATTGATCATCTTTACAGAAGTGCTATTTTAAAGACAACGGAGGACTGCAAAATAAACACACACATTAATGATTAAAGTTTAGAAAATAATAGAAAACAAAAAATAGTTTGCTACTCTTCCCATCATCTGCTCAATCAATCAGTCTGTATGTATTAAGTACAAATTACATGCCTACCCCTAAAATAGTATTTAAAGAGGTTTACATGTGGGACATAAATAGATCACTATTAAAAAACAGTTTAGAAATATTCATTTTAATATGGTTTGTTTTACCCTAAAATTCCTCCCCACTTACGAACCCCTTTTTAGGATCTGACTTCTTGTCTTTCCCACTCAGCTCCCTTGTGGGGCATTGCAGAGGGCCTGTAGAGCCCTGCTTTCTGATGAGAACATCGCAAACAGACTCTGCACTCAGTTTTCCTGTGGCCTTCAAACTTTCCAGATGAGATGTTACGTAAAACCTGATTCCAAAACTTTGAGGATATTACGGTAAATCGGAGGGAATTTCTTGCTGTCAGTCCTTGGAGACGGCCAAGAGTGAAAGCAGTTTTCTCTCTGGGCTAGTTCATATTCTCCTGCCGCTTGAGAGTCGGTGATAAGCTGCCTGGGATGAGGGCACGTACTCTGGAGGTCCCACCGTGTTCACATACTGCTCATTTCAGGTCAGCCATCATATTCCCACAAAGTATAACCTCCTTCTCCCCTCCTTCCCTCATTTTCCCTCTTGAAACTTTCTTCAAAATTCTCACCAAAATGATGTATCTGCAGCTCATTTTTCTTACAATAAAGCCTTTTGTTTCTTGGAAGAATGCACCAGTTCTTCTCTGTAAGATACTTCGCCTGCCAGGAAACGGAACTAGCCTCACGTCTCATCTCCTGGGTGCCCATAGGCTCCTCCACCTACGGTGTGCGGAGCTTGAGGATTAAATATGGTAATTCACAAAAGCATATAACACAGCCTTGGGCACAATAAATATGAACTAGTAGCAGTAATATTAAGTAATAAAATAAAAAGAGAGATCCTTGAAAGCAAATTATTCTCAAATGACTACACATCTGAAGATAAAGGACAAGAGAAAAGAGATGAGTGACCAACTTACTACAGTTATACGGCATAACTGATTTTGAAATTTGTACCTTAGGAGATTCTATGTATTATTATCATTTCTTTTTAATGATCCAGGTGTCAACTCAGAGCTGTCAGTGATACATTAAAATGGAGGTTTTGTTTTAGTTCAAACTGCAACTCTGAAGAGTGATTTTTAAAAAAGTATTAGTCAAATTCTTCTTTATTCATTCAAAATTCTGTTTATATATTGCATCCTATAAATGTAAACAATTTATGGGTATCATTTAATTATTTTATATGGAGAATTTTTTGTATGTGTTTGTTTTAAAATAAATTCTGGTAATGACAGTTTAGAGTTGGGATGAAAAGTACAGTTAATTTAATTGAAGTTCAACAACTCCTTAGGGAGTAACTAATGGTATCTGGTATGGTATATTGATGACTTAGCAACAGGTAAATAGTACTCACTGATACATACTGGCACAGTTCATAGTAAGAAAACTTAGGCTTATTTTAGAAATTCTTTGTCAAATTTCTAATAACCTGAAATCTTTCAATAAAGAGCAGGAACACATAATTCTTATTCAACTAAAAAAAAAAAAAGGTCTACCAGTTGTTTAACTAGAGCAGACGACTGATACAGGAGAAATTATGACACAGTATTTTTGAGAATAAATCTACTAATCTCTATGTCTATTTTAATGTATTAAATTTTCTGTTCTTTTGAATGTTGTACAGCAGAATTAATCCAAGGAACAGAGACCCAGTACAAATTAATTTAAGAAAAAACAGAATTTATAGGTTCAAATGCTTGACAAGTCCTGTTTAGGAGGAAGAATAAGATTGAAAATAGTCACAAAAAGATTCAGGAGCTCAACCGAGGCCAGCAGACCAGTATCTCTCGCTCTTACTCTCTGTCCTCCCTCTGCTCTGACTGTGGAGCTTTCCCTCCCAATTCACTTCCCCTGCTGAAATAACTGGACACCAGCACAGACCAGTACAAAGGACCCTTAGGGTTTGTGAGCCAATAGTCCCCTCCCCTTGACTCCCACAAAAGTCCTTGAAAACAGACTGCTCTCCTTGGGGACATGCCCCATCCCTTAAACAGTCAGGGCACCTACAATGGTCAGGCTCTTGGGTCTGTGTTGGGCGACTCAAAGCTAAGAGAAAGAATGTCCCTTCTGGGGGAAGAAAGTTCTTTTGTAAAAGGGGAAAAATGTGGTAGAAGGAAGGACTAAATGTTTTTCATATACTTTGGAGGAAATGTATAAAAACCCACATTCTGTCCTATCTTAAAAAGCAAACTTGGGTTAAAATGAATGATATTGCGTTGAAAACATATTCCATTTGTGTTCCTTACACATTCTTTGGGTTTTTTCCTATGGTTTGGCCCTGGGTGGCACTACAGGATAAAGACACTCTTCAGATATTAGATATTACAAGGGTGGCCAAGGTCCTATTTGCCTGGGACAGTTCTGGTTTATGCCTGCTGTCCCGGCATAATTATTAATAGCACCTCCTTTGTTAACATGCCCTGGTTTGGATGAGAAGTCAAATGGTCACCCTAAATTCTAGCAATTTGTCTATGAAACTGTCTCTCCATAGTTGCGATAGCTTGGCTTTCTGGCATTCTCAGGAACCTTCTGTTCTGGATAAGTAAATTTGCCAGATAACTTGAGGGCACTGTCTTAAGGGCAAATACTTTCAGTATTTCAACTACTTTTCATGACAGTCTTTCAAAAATGACTGTGTATTTCTCAGCCCTAAGAGGGCATCCCTCAGCATAATTTAGCCTCCTAGCTCACATGGTCCTGTATCACACTGCACTGTAGATAAAAAGGCAGATGGGTGGAAGAATAGAGCTGAGTATGGGCTGGCCTCACAGTGGGCCCTACAGCTTAACTTTATTGAAAAAATACCTATGATGAGTTTCATTTGGGTCAGTTTCTATTCTTTTCTAAGGTGACAAATAAATGATATTCAGTGGTTTCATGTCTGAGACAACATCACAAAACCGACTTGACGCAAAGTAACTTGCATAGCTAAAGGCTAGAAGCACAGCCTTCTCCCAAGCGGTAATTTTGAGCTCTGAAATTATTTCTGCCTTATAGTCATCGCCATACAACACATTAAATACATCCTTAATACAGTGGAACTTGGGCAACACTTTGTGAACCTATAACCCCTCTCCTACTTCACCTACATAGTCATCACTCGATGGGTGCGAAGCAGCGGCACCACTAGCAAGCGGCCGGGGCGGGCAGGCCTGGAGACACTGTGGCTTTGGTTTCAGACACTGCGACAGACTGAGTATCAAAACTAAGTGAGTCAAATGAATTTCCCGCTTTTCCAGTGCACACAAAAGTTATGTTTACACTATACTGTAGTCTATTAAGTGTACAATAGCATTATTGGATTATATTTTAAAAATGCACATGTCTGAATTAAAAAACATGTGGTTGCTAAAAATGTGAACTATCACGTGAGCGTCTGGCAAGTCCTAACCTTTTTGCTGGTGGAGGGTCTGGCCTTGGTGATGCCGCTGCTGACTGGCTGGGGTGGGGGCTGCTGAAGGCTGGGGTGGCTGTGGCAATTTCTTAAGACAACAGTGAAGATGGCTGCATCAATGGACCCTTCCTTTCACGAACAATTTCTCTAGCCTGTGATGCTTCTGTTGGGTTTTACCCCCAGGAAGACTTCTTTCAAAACTGGAGTCTGTTCTCTCAAATTCTGCCACTGTTTTATCAACTAACTTTATGTCGTACTCCCAATCCTTTGTTGTCATTTCAACAATCTTCACAGCGCCTTCCCCAGGAGGCGATTTCATCTCAAGAAACCACTATCTTTGCACAACCATAAGAGGCGACTCCTGTTCACGTTTTATCGTGAGATTTCAGCGTCCGTCCCGGCCCCAGGCTCCATCTCCACTCCTAGTTCCCTTGCTCTTTCCACCCCGTCTGCATTTACTTCCTCCACTGAGGTCTTGAATCCCTCAAAGGCATCCATGGGGGTTGAAATCAGCTTCTTCCAAACTCCTGTTAATGTTGGTATTTTGGCCTCTTCTCATGAATCACGAATGTAATGTTCTTGATGGCATCTGGAATGGTGAATCCTTTCCAGGAAATTCCTAATGTACTTTGCCCTGATCCAACAGAGGAAGCAGTATCTATGGCAGCTGTAGATTTACAAAACATGATGTCCAGAACACTAAGACTTGCAAGTTGAAATTATTCCTTGATCCGTGGCCTGCATCATGGATGTTGTGTTAGCAGCATAAACCAGCATTCATTTCATTGTCCATCTCCATCAGAGCTCCTGGGTTACCAGGTACATTGTTAATAAAGCAGTAATATTTTGAAAATAATTTTTCTTTTCTTTTCTCAGCTCTGAGATCTCAATAGCTCTTAAAATATTCAGTGAACCATGTTGTAAACAGATGTGCTGTCAGCCAGGCTTTATTGTGCCATTTATAGACCACAGGCAGAGTAGATTTAGCATAATTCTTAAGGGCCCTAGAATTTTGGGAATGGTTAGAAAGTGGGTATTGGCTTCAACTTAAAGTCACTGGGTGCCTTAGCTCCTAATAAGAGAGTCAGCCTGTCCTTTGAAGCTTTGAAGCCAGGCACTGACTTCACCTCTCTAGCTATGAAAGTCCTAGATGGCATCTTCTAATAGGAGGCTGTTTTGTCTACACCGAAAATCTGTGGTTCAGTGTAGCCACTGTCACGAATGACCTGAGCTGGATCTTCTGGGGAAGTTGCTGCAGCTTCTCCATCAGCACCTGCTGCTTCACTTTGCCATTTCACGTTATGAAGATGAATTCTTCTTTAAACCTCATGAGCCAACATTGGCTGGCTTCAAACTTATCTTCTGCTTTCTCACCCCTCTCAGCCTTCGTCAAATTGAAGAGTGTCAGGGCCTTGCTCGGGATCAGGCTTTGGCTTAAGGGAATATTGTGACTGGTTTGATCTTCTCTGCAGACCACTCACTTTCTCCATACTAACAATAGGCTGTTTTACTTTTCTTATCATCCATAAGCTCACTGGAGCAGCAGTTTTAACTTCCTTCAAGAACTTTTCTTTTGCATTCACAACTTGGCTAATTGTTTGGTGCAAGAGGCCTGGCTTTTAGCCTACCTTGGCGGTAGACACGTCTTCCTCACTAAGCTTAATTGTTTCTAGCTTTTGACTTAAAGTTAGAGACATGCGACTCTTCCTTTCGCTAAATACTTAAGGCTATTGTAGGGTATTAATTGGTCTAATTTCAATATTGCTGTGTCTCAGGAAATAGGGAAGCCCGAGGAGACAGGGAGATGCAGAAACAGCCGGCCGAGCAGCTAGAACACATACATTTATCAGTTCAGTTCACCATCTTATACAGGTGCAGTTTGTGGTGCCCAAAATAATTACAATAGTGACACTAAAGATCACTGATCACAGATCACCAGAACAAATATAAAATAATGAAAAAGTTTTAAATATTGTGAGAATTTCTAAAATGTGACACAGACATGCTGTGAGCAGACGCTGCTGGAAAACCGGCACTGACTGACTGACTTCATGCAGGGCTCCCACAAACCTTCAGTCTGTGAACGATTCAGTATCTGCTAAGTGCACCACCAAGTACGATAAAACAAGATGTGCCTGTAGCAGGTTTTTACGAAGAATTGGTTCCATAGGCTAAAAATATGACTGATGATTAATAATGCATTAAATAAATTTCTGTAATTTTATGAAAACAGGCACAAATTTTTCAAATTTTTGGCATTTTCTTTCACGTGTCATCACCTTTATTAATGCAGAAGTTGCTGACAATAAAATGCACTCATTTGGGCGCATAGTTCAGTGAGTTCTGGCAAGTGTGTCCACCTGGGTAACCACCCCGCAATCAAGATGCAAACACTGCCATCGCCCCAAAAGGCCCCCGTGCTCTTTGTGGTCGATTCTCTCTCTGCACCTGCCCCCCGACAACCACTTACTATCTGCACTACTGATTAGGTCTGCCTGGGCTAGAATTTACATACACGAAGTTATATAGTATTGCCTCTTTTAAGCTGTTCAACTGTACACTTCAAACATCCACGCAAATTCCATTTGCTCCCCATCCTTGCCAACATATCCCGCAGTTGATATTTTTAATTTTAGGAATTCTTGGTGTGTAGTGGTTATCATTGTAGTTTTAATAAACATTACCCTGCCGACTAGTGACGTTGGGCATATTTTCATATGGCTTTCCTTAACTCTTTACTTTTCAATTGCTCAGAGTGGGTTTCCTAATGGTATTGCAATCCTTTCAGAGCTCTGAAATTATTTTATAATAAAGATACAAAAAAATTGCATGTATCAGCCAGAAAATGTTTTCTGGCCCAGTGATGAATTGATACGCTTATTTGTTGTCATTCATTCACTCAGGGGCCATTTGATGAGTGACTGTCCTGTATATGGGCACCGTACAGATGTTAGAGGTACAGAGTGAAGACAGGGTGAAACATGGCCTTATGCGGCTCACTTATGCTGGCAAACTCCAGGTAAATGTAAAAAATATACTCTAGAGGAACAAATGTTGGGGATGGTAAAAATGTAATAGTTGCTAAATGTTTTATTTCACAGCAACTCAGAGAATGCGCACAAGAACAACAGTCCTCCAGCCAGAGGTATGACATGATCAGACATGCATTTTTAGAGTACTATTCTTATTCTGTTTAAAACCACAGTGTTTGATTCACTAGTGTACAGACGGGTAGACTTTACAAGCATAATTAAATTTGCCGAGCTTCAGCAGCGTTAAGAACTTATTAGAGATAAGTTGTTAGAAAAGCCCAGAAAACATGGCATTATTTTTTTTATCCTTCTTGTTCCTAAGTCTCTCATGTGATTCATTTGAGCAACCATCCCAGATGGGCATGTGAACTACAGTTGCTTTGAGTAAATCTCTTGGCTGTTCAGTGAGCACTAAGCAGAGAGGGGTTGACCTCTGATTTTTTTTAAATTCAGAATTAGTCATAAAACAAACCACCTACATGTTTTGATTTACTCACGGACTCTGTTCAGCAAAACAGCAATTCAGTTTCCAGAATTCTAGTTTCCAAAATTTTAAGTAGTAACCTTTCTCATGAGTTTTTATGGCATATCACAAAGATAAACAATTTTATATTGATCCATCAATATTTTCCTACGCTCAACCTTTTGAATCTACGTAAACATTTCTAGGTTCTAACTTTAAAGGTTAACACAACTTTCTGATTCAGCTGCCCTTTTCCTTTCACGAGGAGATAAGAGCGGGCACATCACAGCTGCTCTGCGTCAGCCTAGGAATCCGGCGGATGATGGAAGAAGATGAGAGCAGGAAGGAGTCACGGTGCCGGAAGAGTAAAATGAAAGGTGTGGGATATGCTCTCACCTCTAAGGTTGGAAGCCAAACAGACATGTAGCCCGGAGGTGCTGGCAGCTTCCAGCAGGAATGAGAGGATGACCAAACCAAAGGCCAGTGGGGCAGCTGGACGGTGGGGGAGAGCCAGTCCTTAGAGAGGCAGCGACCCCCCATGGGAAGAGGCTGGGCCCTGGCCTTGGTGAGCTGTGGTGCAGGGCGAGGCACGAGGGCCCATGAAAATGACCCCGAGCAAGGCAGGGTTCTGCTTCTGGATACACTGGAACATTCAGAATGAGGGAAAATGCTAAGAACATAGTTTTTGAAAAAGTGAAAAAGTAAGATAAGCTCCCAGAAAGTAGGCAGGTCTAGAAAAAAAAGAAGGAAGGAAATGAAAAATGGTAACCATGTGAGGTGATGGATACAATAATTAGTTTGTGGTTATTACTTCACTATGTATATGTACATACATATGTGTATAAATATATATGTAATTACATATATAAATTACTATGCATACATATAAGTTGTACACCTTAAATAGATATATTTCTTATCAATTATACCTCAATAAAGCAGAGAAAAGTAAGTGAATAGAATTTAAAAGTGAAAATGGATATAAACCAAAATGGTAACAGTGATTATCTGATGATCTCTGCGTAACAGAACTATGGTTGAGTTTTCTTTTGGTTAACCTGTATTTTGTAATTGAAAAAACAAACACAGAACACTTGTTTTAAAAAAAAAAAGGTGGCAGGAACCCATGTGGGGTCCTTCCCTTTTGACTCAGCAGTGGACTTAACCCAGAAGCTGGAATGCCACTGAACCTGTCAATGAGACGGAGCTTCGGGACAGGAGGCAGGGGTGCAGGCACTTGCTAAACCTTCTGGGGTCTATTTTGAGGACTTGTGCTCACAGTCCTTCGAGTGGGAACATTGTCTCGACCTAGGCCCAGCTCCTGCACTGCTGCTCTGCTTCTGGGGCCGCAGAGTGAAGAGTGAGGTTCCTCTGTCCCAGCGCAGCCACGCCCCAGGAAACTGATGAAGGGAGGAGGCGTGGCTTTGCCCTTTTAGCGAATGCCTTTCTGAGCCCCTTTCCACTTTGCAGAACTTGCCATATGTGATATTTTTAGAGAAAAACGCAATGCTAACCTTAAAGTTACTGATGCCTTTAACGGCCGTTTGCCTCCTCAGGCAGTGAGCTGTTCTACCTTCAGTGTCCGGAGAGCAGCCTCCCTTCACTGTCAGAATGCATGCCTGCCGGGATGCTCTTCTAGCCCTATCGTCACACGGGTCTCAGAAAAGAGAAAGACATGAGCATTGTGGTGCATTGTCCTCTCCTCATCTCTCCCAGCACCACAGCTGTCACCCCCAGCGGCCCACACCGCACAGCTCTCCAGCTCCATCCGATGCTCGCTGCTCCGGCGGGCGCACCGGCTGATCACCGTGGCAGCCCTTGGCGTGTGGGCGTGTGGGCGTGTGGGGTGGGCATGCTCGTTTCTCCTCCGGCGCTTCACCGTGGGCGGCTCAGGGGCTGCTCCTTTACTCTTCTAGCTGTGAAAACAAAACTGATCTATCTCCTTCCCTCCCTCCATCCAGTACTGTTCATTCAGTATTATTCACTGCATATATACATACTATCACAGAACTATTTTAGGTACTGAACACACAGAAACGAAAAAGATATCTCTGGAAATGACTCATCAGGCTCTGTATCCAGTGAAGACTTCCTGCCCAGGGACCAGATGTGAGTGTCCAACTGTTTCAACACCCTGGAGTAGCCCAGATTGAATACGTTCTTGCATGTTTGCCTTTCAGCAAAATCATCATGTTACTATCTGTCTCAAAAATCTTCAGTGGCTTTATAGAAGTTACTAAAATGTGGCTCATTTGCCAAATATTTGTGGTATTCTACAATGAATCCCCAGACATACTATTATACTGTTACGTTTTTCTACTAAAATTGCATGTATTCTTTGTCCCATTGCTGTCACATGATCTGTTGTTTCTGAGGCTTTGCTTTTGTTCTTCCTGTTGACCATAATAGTGTGTGTGAGTGTGTCTGTGAAAGAGAGAGAAAGAGAGAGATTAAGTAAAGCAGGCAGTTTTGTTTAGCTTCTGGTCAATGAATATGTACCTCAAGTATTAGTGAATTTGGGGTGGAAGGGCCAAATCTGCATTTGTTTTATCTTTCCATAGTTTTCAGTGTCTCTCACAGTATGAGCATAATGCTCTGCCAGGACTGAGTATAACATGCATGTGTTTTTCATACAACATGGCCTATAAACATAAGCCACTTTATCTGATGCTCAAATAGTTGAAGAATCTGCTATCTGTTGCAGTCTTACAGGGAAATCTGGCTCCGCTGGATTCCTTAGATTGTTTCTAATCTGGCCGATGACTATGACCATATACTCTGTATTTTGTGGGTGAATTAAAAAATTTTAAGTGTTATTTTGAGTAAATAATTTTTGCCTTCTTTGATTTTAGAACCCCATGTCTGGTAAGATACTTCATGCTATTGTGATTATTCCTGTCTGTCCTATAAGGGGATGACCTACATGCATATAGGATCCATAGCAATAATCCCCATCAGTAATCTCCAGCATGGCTCTTCCTCAGGCTTGGGGTTTGCAACCCAGTGGTAGGATGAAGGAGAGGGAAATACTTAAGAGGTGACTGTCAAAACACAGTCTGGAGAATGCCCAGAAAGAGATAATTTGGGGACCTACAAGACAAAAATGTCCTTTATCCCTTCATATAGTTTCTGTTTTGAAGGAAACTTCTAAAGCTTCACTATATTCAAAACAGAATTTGAATGGCATTTTTACGTACCATCAAGCTCCAAGGACATGCAGCTCCATGTGCAGGGTGGGAAGAGGAGAGCAGAAAACAGGTGGTTAGGCGTAAGCCAGCAGGACAGGCATTCTATGCCTCGAATAGAAAATTTCTCATTCGAATTTACTGTCGAAAGATTACATTATGCAAAGGAAAAAATTTGCATCAGTTTCAGTATGAATTCAGACAGTTTGCAGTGTGTGTTTTAGGAGATGAGACATTTGTCACTATTGTTTCAGATAACTCCATAATCAAAGCATTAACATTCTATGTTAGTATTTTCAGAGCAGGCTCAAGTTTACTAATTTCCTGTGACACTGGGTGATTAATTTTATTCTTGAGTGTGGTGAAGAGGGATCTAAGCCATACAGCGTAATGCCAGCAGCCGGAATCCAAAGTGCATTCTTCTTATGTCTGCTAGTTAACTTTGTTGAACAACCTCAAAAGAATATAACCATCATAAAAAGCCCTATTTAGAGATCTTTTGGCTTATCACAATTTGTAATTATTTCTTTGAATTCCCCTATAGATTTATAGAGAGGCCAGCACCACCACTGTAGTGACTATGATTATCATGTTCCCTCTGTGACCCCAGCATCTAGGATCATACTCTCCACAGAGTAGGGTCCACCAGCAATTTGCTGAATTAATTGATTTAATGGGTCAGAACTACTCAGGTTAGGTAGTTTGCTTTCAACCAAGAGCTTTCCCTGCGGAGCTTTGTCATCCCAAGGACCAAAGGGCCAGAATCACTGCCTAGATGGCCTGACATGAAACAGGATGCGCTGTGAAAATCAACCAGAACAATTTTTTCATTTGTTCAAAGCAGATTCTGTAACTTGCTACAAATGTATAAATTTCCAAAGTGTACATTGTTTCTGCATATTTCCCCAGCTTGAATGATGTATCTTCTTATACTCTAAATGGCTGGGGGTATGTGAGCATGCTGGAGATTTACCATGGAGAGAAGATGCTGAGATTAGTAGAAGACTCCACAATAATCCCAACGGCAGTTTAAAGGGACAAGGCATTTTTAATTCCTTGGATGGCGAGTGTGACCAGTCACAGAGGCCTGGGAACGCTCTCTGGAAGCTCCACTATGTTTTTTTTTTTCCCCTTAGTAAAGCCCAAATTTTATCATTGTCAGTAGTGACACAAAGTGGCAGATGGTAACTCTGAAGGTTCGTGTACAGTGCTGTGTGAGTGTGTTACAAATGGTAAGTGATCATGGACAGCAGCATATACCTAAACACACACCATATAATGACATTTGCTCTAGGGATGTCTTGGGGAGGAAAGCATTTGTAGCTTGTTTATAATCCACTTTCTCTCCCCTGAGGATATTCAAGAAGAGTAGAGAGAAAGAAAAAGAAATAAATGACCCAATAAAGTCTCCTTGTAAACATGCTCATCAGACCTCCTACTGGTATTTACTAGAAGAGAGGTAATGGGAGTGTTTTCTGTGGAATCCTCCTAGCAGGCTATATCCAGTCTGTCTAGGTTCCTTAGAGCAAATGAGGAACTTCTGATGTGTGGAATTGCCCATTGGGAAGTGTTAGTTTGACAATACAGTCATTACAGTTATTCATGAATCAGAGGGAATCATTTCATAACTATATGCATCACCCAGAGATCTCAAGTGAAATCTGGACCTTTTCCCCAGGTTGTGGGGAAGGACCCAGGCAGTGACGGGGGACTTGGGAGCAGGCGTTGCCATGCACTGCCTGTTTATATTGTATTAGTAAAGTTTGACACTGGGTCAGATCTTCACTTTTTTGAGTCTGAGTTGATAATCTGGCTATTTGTGTTTTCTCAGGTCTGGAAATGAATTTAAATGAGTAATGGGTGTTTTTACAGCCAACAAATGGATTTTGGTAGAAAGTAAATTTAATATTTCCTTCAAAATGGCAGGCTGCAGGTGCTCGTTTCAAAGAGCTCTGGGCTGTCAGTAATTCTCTTTTATTTTATTTTATCTGTGATGTCTAAGATTTCTCTCATATTAAAAAAATGCTATGCTCAGAGAAACTTCTTTATGGGATTCAGAATCCTTTGATTAGTCTAGACAAAAAGACTGCAGGAACTAAGGGAATTTTACTGGATTACTACATTTATATTGAGCATAATTTATTCTCCAAAAATAATTTCATGTCTATTAGTAACAACCAAGAGCTAATCCTGGAGCAAAGGCACAATCTACTAACAGAAAGGTTTATATGTGGGACGAGAGATTGGACTGTCCTGAGGAAAAAGAAGTGGGAATAAATGCAAGCAAATGTCAATTTAACTTCTTGTTCAAGGTTTCATGGGCAGTTTATTATCAGGAAAACTCAGTGAATAAGGGAGTACAAATAGCTTATTACCTTGATAAGTAGAACTCTTTGGAAATTGAGCAGAATGCCTTTTAATGGAAGCAAATGTACAGAAAAAGAATAGCATTCCTTTTGGGGAACCTAAAGAAAATGCCTGTGGCTGCTGAAGATAAAATATCTAATTAGCCTACTGAAAACCAAGCTCAGTACCCTTGCTATTTCTCTTCTCCCCAGTCCCACTGCCAAAACGGAACTAGCCTTGCTTGGGCAGGATATTTGGCTCTTCCTTGAAGTTCAGGGCATCAGAACCTAAGCCAGAGATTAGGGCAAGAAAATCACCAAAAATAAAAAATGGCCATACACTGCCTGGCATGTGAGCTTCTGTGGGCTTCTTGGAACTAAAGAGAGAACACTGTCAATGACCTTCTAGGAGATAAATTTTCAGTAAGATAAGTAAAAGTTATCAGATGTCTCAATTTTCCAAGAAACAGATTTTCAGCTGATGTCAGAATTAAATTTCCTCATCACAACTGTATTTTACCTTTGTAACCAGCTTTCTAATTTGTTGGTGAACCTTAAAAACTATGCGTTCCTGAAATCTCACAGAGAATTTTGTTCCTCATATAGGTTTGCTTCATTTTTCAATTTTACCTTCTTAAATGCAAAAAGACTATGAGACATACATATGTAAATTTTCTTTCTTTAATAACAATTTTCCTTTTTCCTATTAGAAGCTGAAATACCTTTTCAGAGATACAGTTTTTCTTAAAAAATAGAACTTTCCTAGAGGCGGAAAAAGATGGTGGCATAAGAAGTGAGGCAGAAATCTCCTACCAAAACTACATATAATATGAAACTACAGCAAATACAACTAATCCTAAAGGAGTGACCAGAAAGAAGATTGGGACAGCAAGCCTACCTCTGGGGGTGGGAGTGGGGGCAGCAGACCTTACAGAAAAGGATAAAGTACCAAAGCTGTGATCTGGTGAGACCCGAGACCTCCCCCAACACAAGCTCACTGGTGGGAGGAAGAGAAACAGAGCAGGTAGGGAGTAGAAGCCCAGGACTGCTAAATACCCAGCCCTGGAGATCTACCCTGGGAGCACAAACTCACACTGTATGGTGCTCTGGAGATTAGAGGGGTTGGAAAGCAAAGACTGGGGGAATACTCAGAGAGACTGAGATTCCAGCACATCGGCTGCTCTGGGACAAAAGACAGTTGGGCGCTTTGAAAAACTTCCCAACAGTAAGACGGCTGGGAAAGAGGAAAAGATTACACAGAGAGCTTGCTGCTCAGGAGAAGGGACGGATGGACAAAAATGTCCTGGCACACCCAGCCCAGCAGGTTGGGAACTTTCAAGAGCTTCAGGTGCTCTATTCCCCTGGCTGGCAACGCAGCCCTGAGGCCCCCCACCATGACACACAGCCTGCCACTCCTTCCTCCCGCCAGCATCTGCTGGCAAACCTGGTGCTCCAGCCATTGCTCAGGTCAGCAGGTGGGCACTCCAACCTATGGCAGCTACAGGGGCTTAACGCAGAGGCTGCTGTATGTGTGTGCACTGGGCTCACTGGCCCTGACAGCAGAGGAAGGCATTGCGGCCGGGAAGCAGGAAAGAGCTCATTCCTCCTGCAGACATTGATATGGCTCATCTGCAAGCCCCACCATCGCTCCAGGTGATGGGGAGCTCAAAAGAGTAGAGATTCTGGGCACTAGAGGGTGCCGCCTACACAAAGTTAGTATTACACATTATCCAGCAGGATTATGAGAAGGCAGAAGAGTCTTGTTCAATCCAAAACCCCTCAGACACCAGAAAGAGGACTCAATAAAACTGAAATCACCACTCTTCTTGAAAAAGATTTCGAAATAAAAATCATAAACATGCTAATGGAGCTACAGAAAAATATTCAAGATCTAAGGGACGAATTCAAGAGAGAGATAGACACTTTGAAAAATACAGTATCTGAAATGAAACATACAATGGAGAGATTTAAAAGCAGATTAGAAGAGGTAGAGGAGACGGTAAATGTAATAGAAATTAGAGAACAGGAATACAAAGAAGTTGAGGCAGAGAGAAAAAGGATCTCTAGGAAGGAAAGAATAATAAGACAACACTCTCACCAATCCAAATGGAACAATATTCTCATGGGGGAACAAGAAGAAGAAGAAAAGAGAGAAAGGGATAGAAAGAGTGTTCGAAGAAAGAATTGCTGAAAATTTCCACAATCTGGGGAAGGAAAGAGTCTCTCAGGCCATGGAAGTACACAGATCTCCCAACACAAGGGAACAAAGGAAGACAACATCAAGACATATAATAATTAAAATGGCAAAGATCAAGAAAAAGAACAGACTGTTAAAAGCAGCCAGAGAGAGAAAAAAGGTCACATACAATGGAAAATCCATCAGGCTATCATCAGACATGTCAACAGAAACCTTACAGGCCAGAAGGCTGTGGCATGATATATTTAATGCAGTGAAACAGAAGGGCCTCTAACCAAGAACACTCTACCTGGAAAGATTATCATTTAAATTTGAAGGATTATCATTTAAAATTGAAAACAATTTCCAGATAAGCAAAAGTTGAGGTAATTCACCTCCCACAAACTGTCTCCATAGTGTATTCTGGAGGGACTGCTCTAGATGGAAGTGCTCCAAAGGCGAAATGACTGTCACCAGAAAAAAAAAAAAACACAGTAAAGGAGGCAGACCAATTAATTACTAAACAAATGCAAAATTAAATTAGCTACCCACAGAGTTAGTCAAAAGATACACAAAGAGAATAGACTATGACACATAACATATAGTGGAGGAGGTAGAAAAGAAAGGGAGAAAAAAAAGAACCTTTAGATGGTGTTTATAATAGCATAATAAGCGAGTGAAGTTAGACTGTTAGATAGTAAAGAAGCTGACCTTGAACCTTTGTAACCATGAATCCAAAGCCTGCAATGGCAATAAGTACATATCTATCAATAATCACCCTAAATGTAAATGGTCTGAATACACCAGTCAAAAGACATAGGGTTACTGAATGGATCAAAAAACGAGACCCATCTATATGCTGCCTACAAGAGACTCATGTCAAACCCAAAGACATACACAGACTAAAAGTGAAGGGATGGAAAAAGATATTTCATGCAACTAATAGTGAGAAAAAAGCAGGAGTTGCAGTACTTGTATCAGACAAAATAGACTTCAAAACAAAGAAAGTCACAAGAGAAAAAGAAGGACATTACATAATGATAAAAAGGTCAGTTCAACAAGAGGATATAACTATTATAAATATCTATGCACCCAACACAGGATCACCTACATATGTGAAACAAATACTAACAGAATTAAAAGGGGAAATAGAATGCAATGCATTCATTTTAGGAGACTTCAACACACCATTCACTCCAAAGGACAGATCAACCGACAGAAAATAAGTAAAGAGACAGAGGCACTGAACAACCTATTTGAACAGACGGACTTAATGGACATCTACAGAACACTCCATCCAAAAGCAACAGTATACACATTCTTCTCAAGTGCACATGGAACATTTTCAAGAATAGATCATATACTAGGTCACCAAAAGAACCTCAGTAAATTCAAAAAGATTGAAATTGTACCAACCAGCTTCTCAAATCAGAAAGGTATGAAACTAGAATTAAATTACACAAAGAAAATGAAAAATCCCACAAACACATGGAGGCTTAATAACATGTTCCTAAATAATCAATGGATCAATGACCAAATAAAAACAGAGATCAAGCAACATCTGGAGATAAATGAAAACATCTCAAGACCCCAAACCTGTGGGAGGTAGTGAAGGCAGTTCTAAGAGGAAAGTATATTGCAATACAGGCTTACCTCAAGAATGTAGAAAAATCCCAAATGAACAGTCTAAATTAACAATTAATGAAACCAGAAAAAGAACAAATGAGGCATAAAGTCAATAGAAGGAGGGACATAATAAAGATCAGAGGTGAAAATAATAATAAGAAAACAAGAATCAATGTAACCAGGAGCTGGTTCTTCAAGAAAATTAAAAAAATAGATAAACTCCTAGCCAGACTTATCAAGAAATTAAAGAAGTCACCAATAAATGGAAATACATCCCATGCTCATGGATAGGAAGAATTAATATTGTCAAAATGGCCATCCTGCCTAAAGCAATCTACAGATTCAATGAAATCCCTATCAAAATACCAATAGCATTCTTCAATGAACTAGAATAGATAGTTCTAAAATTCATATGGAACCACAAAAGACCCCGAATAGCCAAAGAAATCCTGAGAAGGAAGAATAAAGCAGGGAGGATTACACTCCCCAACTTCAAGCTCTACTACAAAGCCACAGTAATGAAGATAATTTGGTACTGGCACAACACCAAAGGGAAAAGGCATTTTAAATTCCTTGGATGGAGAGTGTGACCAGTCACAGATACCTGGGAACGCTCTCTGGAAGCTCCACTGTGAACAATAGATCAATGGAACAGAATAGAGAGCCCAGATATAAATCCACACATATATGACCAATTAATATACAATAAAGGAGCCATGGATATACAATGGGGAAATGATAGCCTCTTCAACAACTGGTGTTGGTAAAACTGGACAGCTATGTGTAAGAGAATGGAACTGGATTACTCCATACACAAAAGTAAACTTGAAATGGATAAAAGACCTGAATGTAAGTCACGAAACTGTAAAACTCTTAGAAGAAAATATCGTCAAAAATCTCTTGAACATAAACACAAGCAACTTTTTCCTGAACACACCTCCTTGCACAAGGGAATCAAAAGCAAAAATGAGAAATGGGACTACATCAAACTAAAAAGCTTCTGTATAGCAAAGGACACCATCAGTAGAAAAAAGGCATTCTATAGTATGGAAGAATATATTTGTAAATGACATATCCGATAAGGGGTTAACATCCAAAATATATGATGAACTCACATGTCTCAACACCCAAAAAACAAATAACCCGATTAAAAAATGGGTAGGGGATCTGAACACACACTTCTCCACAGAAGAAATTCAGATGGCCAACAGGCCCAAGAAAACATACTGCACATCACTAATAATCAGGGAAATATAAATTAAAACCACAATGAGATATCACATCATCCCAGTTAGGATGGCCAACTTCGAAAAGACAAGGAACAAAGGCTGGCGAGGTTGCATAGAAAGGGGTTGCCTCCTACACTGTTGGTGGGAATGTAAATGAGTTCAGCCATTGTGGAAATCAACATGAAGTTCCTCAGAAAAACTAAAAATAGAAATACCATTTGGCCCAGGAATTCCACTCCTAGGCATTTATCCTAAGAGGATCACAGATTCAAAAAGACATGTGCACCCCTGTGTTTACTGCAGCACTATTTACAATAGCCAAGCCATGGAAGCAACCTAAGTGTCCAACAGTAGATGAATGGGTAAAGAAGATGTGGTACATATACACAGTGGAATATTATTCAGCCATAAGAAGAAATAAAATCCTACTATTTCCAACAAATTGAATGGAGCTATTGGGTATTATGCTCAGTGAAATAAGACAGTTGGAGAAAGACAAGTACCAAATGATTTCCATCATTTGTGGAGTGTAACCACAAAGCAAAAACTGGAAGAACAATCAGCAGCAGACTCACAGACCCCAGAAAGGACAAACAGTTACCAAAGGGGAGGGATGGAGGAGGGCAGGTGGGGAGGGAGGGAGGGAGAACAGGATTCAGGAGTATTATGATTAGCACATGTAATGTATGGTGGGGCACGGGGAAGGCAGTACAGCACGGAGATGACAAGTAGTGACTCTACAGCATCTTACTATGCTGAGGGACACTGTCTGCAATGGGGTGGTGGGGGGGACTTGATAATAGTAGTGCATGTAGTAACCACAGTGTTGCTCATGTGAAACTTTCATAAGATTGTTTGTCAATGATACCTTAATAAAAAAAGAAAAAGAAAAAAACGGAACTTTTTTGTAAAGTGTTAAATATGTCCTTCAAGAATAGGGAGCTTGAAGACAATGACCATATTGCATCTATTCAACTTAGTACTGTTCATTTCTTATTAAAGAATTGCAGTTGCCACATGTTAATAAGTTGGCTTTTGATTGTTTACAATATTTATGTGATTGAACTCAGCTCTTGCTTTTTCAGGTATAATTATTAAAAGCCAGGCTCAGATTTTTGTCTGATGGTTTAAGGAAACTAATATGACAAATAACCAGACACACAAGTGTCAGTTAAGAGACAAGTAAGAGTAGAAAATTTCAATATCATAAATTCAAAGAAAGCAGGACAACGTTGCATTATTATTTTGTGCTGATTCCTGCACTGGTTTTCTGTTCTATTTATATTGAGAGAGGTCAGCTTTAAGGTTCAAGCGAACTGCGTAAGACTTCACAGGAGTCTTCTTAAGTACGACAGGCTACGAAGTGACCTGGAGAGCTATTGAGGAGGAACCATCAGTCTCTGGAACTCTAAACAACATCAGAATGCAAATTTCCTTCTGCCTGGAAATTTATTTCCTTAAATAATTAAAGGAAATGGCTTATTCAGAAACAGGTTCTCCTTAAAATAGAAAAGGAAAGGACAGGAGAGGAGGGGAAAGGAAAATAAAACCATTTGTCAGGAAAAGTCAGGCAAGCAATGAGTCAGGACCCGAAGAGCAAAGAAATATTTGGACAAAGGCCTGGTGATGAATTGCCCCAGAGCAGGTGCCATTATGCAAGTTGGTTGGCTGTTTGCAGCAAGTGGGGGGTAGGTCTGTAGTGTTCCCTTTCTTATCTCCATTTGTAAATATTAAAACAAAAGGCAGGTGACAGGATTACTCCCCTCAATGAAACTAATATGTAAGTGGATTCTGAAGTTCTTACACCTGGGCTTAATAACTTATTTTCATGCCACAGCTATCTGACTAGTTAGATAATCATCTTCCTCCCTTCATGTCCAACAGATAGTCTCATTTGACTAATCTGGAAATTTAAAGTTCTCTTGCTAACTGATGAATTCACTAAAGGGATGATGCCAAAGAAACTTGAATGCAGAATCCAGTTCACACTTTCATTTAGCTCTTAGGTGGGAACTGATGCTCTGTGAACCTGCATGACAGACCTGGAGTACACCCGCAGCGGGGAAACTATTACCAGCATGAGCTGCTGAGTAGGTCTCATGATGGGAGGAAACAGTTTCCTAAGGACAATATAGCCTGAAGTCATGACAGCAGGCTGCAAATACTCTATAGGAGTTTGTGCCTCTATCTCCTTCACCTATTTCACCCCACCTCCCTTCCTATGGTAACCAACAGTCTGTTGTCGACATTTATGTGTCTGTATCTTTTTTTCTGTCTGTTTGTTCTGAATTAGTCATAGGAATCAAAGTACAACATAGAGAATATAACCAAGAATATTGTAATATGTTGGTATGGTAACAGGGGGTAATTATACCTACTGCAGCCACCATCTAGTATATATAATTAGTGAGTCACTATGTTGTACATCTGAAACCAATATAACATTGTATATCAACTTTATTCCAATAAAAAAAAAGACCTCATAGGACATGTCAGTCTGCTGACGTTTGAGCACCCTCTTCAAAAGCAGAGGCACTGACCTCTCTATGAAATCTTGCCTTCCTTTGTTTAAAATGTCTCTTTTTTACAACACTTTGTGCCATGCTGAAGGCATTCATTACAACTGGCCTTGCAAGCTGATTAATGTAAGGAGGTAGGCTTCCAAGTAAGATACAGGCTTCAATTCTGGTTCTGCCTCTAATAACCTTGTGGTCTTGGGCAGGTTAATGACCTCTCTGAACTTCAGCTTCATTATCAGTAAAATAGAGGAAAGAACAATAACTAAAAGGTTTGTTGTAGTAATTAAGTGAAGGAATTTTTTTTTCAAAAAAACAAACAAAAAAACGCCCAGTACCTTGAACATAACTGATACTCAATAAATGTAACTAGCTAGAAAAATTTCTTCCCATTTCATTTAAAGACAGACATGCAATGTTCATCTGTGTATCTTACCAACACATGGCCTACTACCTCGAAAATGATTAATAAATATGACAGAATTGGAGATGGATGATAGCTCTACACAGTTTAAATACCAAACATATCCCCATCCATGTATGTTATCTACCATGAAAATGAATCTTCTAAAGAAAAATTGGTGAAGGGTTAAAATTTGAAATCCATGTTATATGTTTTGCTAACATATAGGCTTCATTTCAAATCACTAAGGGAAATAACTGAAAATTTGGTCAACTTGTTTTGTGATAATTGACAAAAATTTGGAAAAATGAAATTAGAGTAAAATTTCACATAATGTACAAAAGTACATATCTGTTGGCTTAAAGATCTAAGTATAAAAATACAATTATTAAGGCATTAGAAGAAAAATAGAGAGGATTTAAAAATAAATTTGTAATGGGAGGTCTTTTAAGAAAACAAATTTGAAATCCCAAAGGAAAAATGTAAAACATTTAATGATCTCAAACCATGAAAACTTCTATATGGGGAAGGATAATACATGAAAAGTTAAAAGAAAAGTGATAAGCTGGGACAACATGATAGCAACACATGTAACAACTTATTAATCTTGCTAAGATAGAGAGTTCTTACAACCAGCAGGAAAAAGACATGATAGGAAAAAAGAACAATGGTACAAACAGATGATTCCCACAAAAATAAACATGTAATAATGGCTACTAATCCCAATAGTAACAAAGAAATACAAATTATTTAACCAAGGAAGGGAAAGATCTATATGCTAAAAACTGTAAGACATTGATGAAAGAAATTGAAAAGATACAAAGAAATGAAAAGATACTCTGTGTTCATGGACTGAAGAATTAGTGTTAAAATGTCCATATTACCTAAAGTGATCTATGATTCACTGCAATACCCATTAAGATTCCAATGGCATTTTTCATAGAAATAAAACAAATAATCCTGAAATTCATGTGGAACCACAAAAAGATCTTGAAGAGCCAAAGCAGTCTTGACGACAATCAGCAAAGCTGGAGGCATCACATTTCCTGATTGCAAATTATATTATGAAGTTAGAGTAATACAAACAGCATGGTATTGGCACAACACACACACTTCAGTGGAATACAGAGCCCAGAAATATGTCCATGTACTTATGGCCAATTAAATTACTTAAAAGGAGTCAAGAATATATAAGGGGGAAAAGATAGTCTCTTCAGTAAATGGTGTTGGGAAAAGTGGACAGACACATGTGCAAATGAAACTGGACACCTATTTTATACCATCCACAAAAATCAACTGAAATTTGATTAAAAACTTGAACATAAGACATGACACCATGACACTCCTTGAAGAAAACATAAGGTGGTAAGCTCCTTGATGTTGGTGTTGGCAATGATTTTTTGGATTTGACACCATAAACAAAGGCAACAAAGGCAAAAATAAACAAGTGGGCCTATATCAAACTAAAAAGCTGTGCACAGCAAAAGAAACCATTTAAAAAATGAAAAGGCAACTTATGGAACTGGAAAAAAATTTTGCAAACCACATATCCAATAAGAAGTTCATATCCCCAATACGTAAGACACTAATAGAAATCAATAGCAAAAACCCCAATACCCCAGTTAAAAAATGGGCAAAGGGCCTGAGTAGACATTTTCCTGAAGAAGACATACAAGTACCCAATAGGTTCGTGAAAAGGTGCTCAATACCACTCATCATCAGGGAAATGGAAATCAAAACCACAATGAAATAAAATCTCCTGCCTGGTAGGATGTCTGTTATCAAAAAAGCAAGAGATAACAAAAGCTGGTGAGGATGTGGAGAAAAGAGAACCCTCCTACACTGCGGAGAGGCATGTAAACTGGTGCAGTTCTATGGAAAACTGTACGGAGGTTCTTTAAGACATTTTAAAATTATGACTACAGTATGATCCACCAATCTTTTCTGGGCATATATCCCAAGAAAACAAAATGATTATCTCTAAGAGATATCTCTTAGATCTCTCCCATGTTCACTGCAGCGCTAGTCACAATAGCCAAGGTGTCAATAGCCTATTGACAGATGAATGGATACACAAAGTGTGATATATATATAATGGGATATTATTTAGTTTGAAAAGAAGAAAATCCTGTCATTTGCAACAATGTGGATGAACCTGGAGGTCATTATGATAAGTGAAATAGGCCACACAGAGAAGGATATAGTATGGTATCATTTATATGTGGAATCTAAAAGAAAAGAAAAGGAAAAAAAGGGTCAAACTCATAGAAACAGTAGAATGGAGGGTGCCAGGAGTTTGGGGATAGGGAAAAATGGAGAAGTTGGTTAAAGGGTTCAAACTTTCACTTGTAAAGATGAATAATGTTTTAGGATCTATCATGTAACATGGTGACTGTAGTTGATAACACTGTTGTATTACTGAAATTTGCTGAGAGAGGACAACTTAAATATTCTTACGCAAAAAAGTAAATATGACAGGTGATGGATGTATTAACTCAATGGGGGACTCTTTCACAATGTATATGAATGTCAAAATCTCACATTGTACACTTTAAGTATCTTACAATTTTATAAATAATATGTTACAAATATCTTACAATTATACCTTGATAAAGCTGAAAAAAAGTAATGCAAATGAAAACAACAACAATTTTTCTGCCCATCATATTGGACTTTTAACAAAATGAATATATGCATAATTGTTAATTGTTAGGGAAGGCAGACAGTCTAAAACCACTGTTGGAAGAGAAATATATTGGCAAATCTTTGGAGGCATGTTTCAAAGTGTTAAATATATGACCTTATGTAACCCAACACTACACCCCTAGGAATTTATCCCATATAAATAAGAGAACAAACATGGAAAAATCTTTAAGGTGTATAATACAGCAGTATTTGAATTGTAAATATTTAGAAACAATAAAACTGTTTATCCAAATGAAAGCGTCCACATAAATTGTACATCTCTAAAAGAAGAAATAAATCTATATGTACTAGCGATGATAAACTACTTTTTGGAAAGAAAGGGAGGGAGAGGAAGAGAAACATCTGATAAACATATAAACATGCTCATGAGAGAAAAGGACAGAAAGTGGTATCAGTTTGAGAGGCCATGGTTTGGTTCCTTTCTTAATATCAGAGATCCCATGAAAACCCACCTAGAAATGTGATGTGAAGTTTGTGCCTTGGGAGTAATAAAAACTAGTGACCGATGGAGTTGCTATGAAAGGTTAATTTCTAAAAAACAGTCTCCTGCCTACAGTTTTAATGCTAACTTCTTAGAAAAAGTCTTCCCTTCTAGAAGCATCTTTTCAATATTGGAAGAAGTATAAATTATTCAAAACAATATTTCTTCTTACAAGTTGCCCTACAGGATTACTTTTTAAATCTGTTTTTAATGGTGATTAATTCACTCACATCTCAGCCTTTCTTCAGTGTCCATAAACCATGATTAACTTTGGCGCCATGACAAAACATCAGCCGCCCTGATCTTCAGTGTGCAGGAGTATGGATTGCACAGGGACACACAACTCTCCAGATGATTTCAGTAAAGATATCTACATGATTGGGACCATTGATCGATTGTTAATAATTGGGCATCACATTTTACTAAACCATGCACATACCAAATAGTAACCATGCAAGTCTTGCTAACACTCCCTTTGTGAAAATATTCTTTTACCACACACACAAAAACAAAGTTACACTCAGAAAATGTATTTGTTTGCATAATAAAAACTGCCAGAAGAATTCCATATGTTTAGAAAGGTTTACTTTTTATTAAGGCTCAGTGTTTTACAACTATCAGAAAGCACACCTGTTTCTGAAAATTGTGTTTCAAAAAAAATTCTTGATCTAGTTAGCAACCATGTTTTAAGATTGGATTTTACTTTAGAGTGTCATTTTCATGAAGTAATACCTAGCTGTCCCCTAAAGAGTTGTCAATTAAAAAAACAAAGGTACTATAAAGTGACTGAAGTGACTGACATGGCTTCTTCAAGAAAATGAGTTATACACTTAATTGAGTCCACTAAATATGCTCTTTAACATACACAATTTATACATAATACACTTGAACCAGGACTGGTGACATAACATGGAAGGCCCAATGAAAAATGAGAGCTCTTCACTCAGAAAGTATGAAAAGTTTCAAGATGGTGACAGCCGAGCGTTAAACCAACATTGGGGTGCAGTGTCTGTGTGACTGCAGGTGGTGTGCGCCCCGGAAGCTGGCCCTGACATTAACCGTAATACTGTTGTTTGCTATCACTGGTGACCTTGAGAAGCAAAAAGAAAACAGCAAAAACATCTGAAATGTGAGAAATCACTAGGGGATATGTCCTTTTATATATTGTTCCTCACATCTCCCTCCTGCCTGAATCACCTAGGGACATGAAGTTTGGGAAGACCATTTTTCCAAAAGTCATTCAGCAAAAGTCTGACAATTCTCACGACAAATGTAAGCCGTCACCAACCATGATATCAGGGTTAATTTTTCTTCCTGAGGTCACAACGCATGAGCACTTCTTTTTTCATTACATCAGCTACATGTGTAGGCATCTACTTAGAATTCACAATCATCTATTTTATATGAAGATTTCTGGGAACACTTACAAATGGATAGTTGCAATTGAAGGTCATGCATTACCTTCTATTGTCTGTCTTCTGTTGTTTGCCTAGACAATGCTTTAGTTTTAACTCACTATTATGAAAATTCCTAAGCATGCCAAAAGCAGAAAATGGGAGTCTACATGAATCCATCACTAAGCCTCAGCAACTATTATTTTTCCATTTTTTATTTATTCCCATCTTTTCTCCATGTTTTCTCCTCCTTTCTCTCTTTCCTTTTGGCTAGCATGCTTTCAACCAAATTCCAAATATCAAGTCATTTATCCATAAATACTTCAGTATATGTTAAAAATATTTTCTTATCTAATACAATGCATTATTGCTTCTACTAAAATTGGAAAAAAAATTCCTAATTATCAATCATCTAATACCTAGACATCCTCAAATTTCCTGTTGTCTGAAAGTATATTTTTACAGTTTATGTGTTTGAATCCAAAAATGTTTCACATCATATTTGGTTGTTACATCTCATCTGTGTCTTTAAAGCAGTAATAAAACTCCGTCCTTAACTTATTCATTTCTTTTTCTCGGACATATTGAAGAAACCACAGAAATTATCCTGTTAAGTCTTTGATGGTGTGCATTTGACTGATCGCTTCTGGAGCCTTAGCTTGCTTCTCTATCCCCCATATTTCCTGTGAACTGGACTCTAAATCTAAAGGTTTGATTATATTTAACTTGTTGTTTTCCTCCAAGCTACTGCAGAAGGGGTACTCAGTGTACTATACTGCAACATTAAGTCTGAGCCACGTACTTTAGTGAGGCAAAGATACATCAGTGTGGTTCTGCAGTTCGGCTGCGGTTGGCCTGCTCCCATAACCCTAAACGTTCCCATCAAATCTTCACACATCTTTTACCATTTGTTGGTGACCCAAGTCAATGATTTCACTAGGGGTTGCAAAATGATGCTTTTCTGTTCCTGTAATTTCTCCTGTTTAGAAAATTTCACTGTTTTCCTAAGGCCTTTGGGTTAGTCTGACGTATACGTCCTACTGGAGGGCAGGATGGATGCCTGTACTGTCCCTTTAACTATCAATTTTAAGAGAGGAATAGGTGCCCTGGCTTCCATAGTGTCATTGTATTTGTTCTCCAGGTCTTTTTTGTTTTTCTTTTTTTTTTTTTTGGTCCTTTTTTGAGCATCATTATGGAATCATGGAGACAAGCACATGTATTTCATTATATATATATATGTTATATACATACATACATACATATATATACATATAGTTCTATGTATAGAAATTATATATATAATTGTTTTAATCAGTTGCAGCTATTATGCTTTTTGATACTCAAATTGTATCAACTTTTGTCTGCAGAAGTTGATCCCTTTAAGGATGGCTTTTAGGTCCCTTTGAAGTGACATTAGTCTTTGCTTTCCATGTAGGGTCCACATGCTGGGCTTTGGTGGCGGTCAGAGCTGCCAAGCTGCCAGGGGTTCCAGGCCTTTTCATCGAGCACAAACAGAAACATATGTTTTTAGAGAGTGAGAAAAAAATGTGTTCGCACTGATACTATGTTACCAGTTCTTTTTAAAGTTTTCTTTATTTATACTTTAAATTTTTCTCTTAGATTCTAACTTCTAATTATTGAACAGATAAGGTCATTTCTGGTTTGACTCCTAATTCATCCCTTAGTTCACACCAAGCATGAGCGCGTCTGTCACACAAGCCAGGCTTTTCGAGTCCCTAATTCTGTCAAGAGAATTTTGAGGTCTTCATCTCTCTTGTAAAGTCCTGAACGAACATCATGGGGAGGATTTTTAGCCTCCATTCCGAATTATTTCTAATGGTTTTTAAGTCATTTTCTGTCTTTAAATATCTAATTTTTCAAATTAAAAAAAATTTCCATGTCATAAGTACATAGACATGGCGATTAACTCATCATTTCCAGTTCTAATTACTCTCATAGTTCATTTACTTAATTTTTCTAATTACATCTACCACCATTGAATTGGCATGATTCA
The DNA here is from genome assembly GCA_029783875.1 of Phataginus tricuspis. Classification (NCBI taxonomy): domain Eukaryota; kingdom Metazoa; phylum Chordata; class Mammalia; order Pholidota; family Manidae; genus Phataginus; species Phataginus tricuspis. Next base: position 81,827,002 of record JAQQAC010008880.1, on the reverse strand, counting down.
GTCTGCATATCATTTTTAATACAGGGGAATGTCTCCACAACTGTTCAGGGTATTAACAGTCATTGCTTCACAACGGATATAAATTAAGAGTCTGGGTCTCAGAAGAAGAGTATTTCCCACAAACCATACAGCTTGCATGGGCATTAGACACTGTTCATAGTGACAGGTAGTCTCAGAATTAGTTTCAGTCCATTAGAAAAGCTACCCAAGAAGATTCCAAAGAGCCTGCCCTTGTCTAACTTGATTATGCCAGCCTCATTCTTTGATGGATAATCAGCTTTTAAATTCAAGTCGAGATAGAAATAAAGGCGAGGTTCAAATCACGGAAGAGTAAGATACCTCTGCATATAATGGATCATGTATCCAGAGAACAAGTACTTTCTGACCCTTCAAGATTGGTATATTACAGAGTAGAGAATATGATCCCCTTTATTCAGTAAATACTCCATTTATCTTAGTAGCGAAAAGAGAAATTGGTCCACGTGAATCAAGGCTGGACAGCAGGATGTGAGTCCAGTGAATTCTGTTTTTATAAAAACAGGAGGGAGGTTTTCCTTTATCTGTTATTCCATGCCATGCCCTCCAACTGTTTTCCATGACACAAAGCCACCAGTATAACAAAGCACTATTCAAAATCGTGTGGTATATAAACTCTTTAAATCAGGAGGAAAATTCTGGCAGAGATTAAGATCCCAGGAATGTAATGTTTATAAAGACATGGTTCATTGAACTATGATCACATATGAAAACCAACCTCAGTGACTGATTTAATTACAAAGCAGTCTGCCACAACTTCAAATATCTACTTTTCTAAACCCAGATGGACATTCAGAACTCATTTTTCCCCCTCTCATTTTCTAGAGCTTCCGGATGAATTGTCTGCCCCGCACGATTATGGAAGGCCCCTTCTGTACACAGCACACAGTACACAGCCCCTTCTGTACAGGGCACACCCTACTGGCCAGGCTCCCAGCTGGCTGAACCATGGCTCCATTCTCACACAAGAAATGGGAAAGGGACCAAACACGTGTGCCACGATTAAGCTCATTCATCTGTCATCATAACTTCTAGTGGAAGTGCTTTATCTGTCTTTTCACATCCTCTATAATCTACACAGAAAAAAAGGTTCAAGGGAAATACCTTGAAGAGTACCCTTCAGACAAAAAAAAGTACTCCCAACAGGTTTTCTTTGTGCAGATCAATTTCTTAGAGATTCTGAAAATACCATTCGTTATGCGAGCTGATAATGTGTTGTTTCCCTTTAGTTAAAAAGGGTAAAAGGAAATAGAGTCTGGGTCAAAGAAACAGTCTAAGGAACATCTTCTGGTGTTCAGCAGACTCATAAAGTCAGAGGAGTAATTTCATATTTTCTCACATGCTCCCCGGTAGCCACCATGATCCTCATTAGGCCTCAGAAGCCCCGTGTGCCAGGAGCTGGGGACCATGTGCTACTCATCAGAATAACCTGTGGATGGATCCAGATCTGCTGCTTCCAACTCCCTAGACTCGTGCACGCACTTTACCTTTTCTCCTCTGCATAAGTGGGAATAACACCATCCTAGCGTCAAGGGTAAGGATTAAATAAGGTGGTGCAGGTAACTCCCAGGTAGAGTGGCTGGTATAATGCAGGCACTCAAGAGATACTTCTCTTAGTATTCTCATAGTAAAATAAGAGAAGGAAAATGAATTAGAGAAATATTTTAGTTTCACCTTGTGATATTTAAGGCTATAGATATTTTATTCTGACTCTTGACAGTGGTGTTAAGGGACCACAATTACCTCTCATGATTCAAACTCAACAGTCTGGGCAATAAACTCCCATTAACCTATGATAAATACTTAATCACACATCTGTCCAAAGCTTTATGAAATCTGTTTATCTTTTTAAGCCTGAAAAAACTTTCAAGGTTATAGATTCTATACGATTTTAAAGAAGAATTTCCTTTAATTTTTACTAAATTCACTTTTTTCAGATTTTAAGTGCAGAGTCAACCACTTCACTCTTCCACCCCAACTGTGAATAAGTACTTAATCCAATAATAACATTTTTAGATTTAGTTAAAATGAACCAACTGAGAATTACCTAAATAAATATATCAGTTTCCACTGTGTCATATGCCTCATTCCTTATGTTTTTAAAGGTACAGGAATGTGAAAGGATTTCAACCCAAAATGGACCCAGAGGACCTGAAATGGAAAATCTCACGCATGCATCCTCAGAAGAATGGAATTTAAGAGCTCAAACACTGATTTCCTGTAAATGCTTGATGTATAGGAAACTGAGACGTGTTTCCTGACCAGTGAATATCCACCAAGCATCTCTCCCTGTCCTTAAGCCAATGAGCTTACTGCTTGGCTCTAGCTGGGCCTCCCCCTTTGTATTCCGTGCCCGTAAACACAGCCGCAACCCCCCAGTGAACTCGCCTCTAGCATGCTGCCGCATGTGTTTCCCAAATTGCAATTCCTCTGCTATTCTTGAATTAATGTCAGCTTCTGGCAATTTGAGTTTGTCTCAGTTTACCTCTTTATTTAGGTTGATAGGACCTTTCAAAGAATGAATTTAAAAATGGGGTTAAAAAGAAAAAAATAAAACAGCATCTGAGAGATCATGAGTCTTGCCAAGGTCGCATAGCTAAATTATGCCAGAACTTTCAGCTTTTGTCTTTACAGCCTGGAACCTTCTCACTGTTTTAGTCTAATCTCACTGATGGTTTCTTTAGTCCTTGATCATTTTAGTTGAGGGCAGCCGAGTGGTCTGTGTACCCAGGATTAGCGGGCTCTGTTTTCCTGCTGTTCTGCAACTATTTGGCTACATGGCTTTGGGCACATCACCGAGCAAATACAGAACTTGCTAAAGAAATTTTTACATAATCAGATTTTTAAAAAATGTAAATGTAGCCCTGTTTATGATACACAGAAAATTCAAGCAATAGATAAAAATATAAAAAAGAATCACCCCAAATCCTCCAAGCAGGAAATAATCACATGCATATTGTGGTTAATGTTAATTTGGACCTCCATGCACACGTACACATACATCCTTTTATATAAATGTGATCCTGTCATCCATGCTATTTAATCACTTGTTCACATCAACTTAATGCATCTTTTTCCATTTAATAAAAATTACGAAAATTGTAATAACTAGGACTTGGTAAATTCTTTCTTTGCAAAATCTAACTTAGTGCTCAAAGTAAGATACGAGCCACAGATATTTGCTCAAGAGCACAAAGCTGTTCTGTTATTTGTTCTGTAGAACAAGATTTCAATGCAGGCAATTCTGACTCAAGACACTCCTTTAAAATGGCTGCATTGTATTCACTGAATGACTACCCAGGATTTATTTTAAATAAATACTGATGGATACTCAGAAATATTTTTAATATTAAAAGTGCATTGATGATCAAGTATACTTTTGTGTATTTCATCAAATACCACCTTGGATAGATTTCCAAATACAGAATTTCTGCATTAAAAGGTTTACATCTCCAATTTTGACATATATTGCCAGATTGAACACTACACTTTTATAGAATAGTCATTTCCCTATATCCTCTAACTTATATTCTGTTAATTTTCTCATGTGACTTTTGCAGTAAAAAAAAGTGTGATGTTACAATTTAACCCATATCTTTATTAAACATCACTGAGCTCAATGCTCTTAAGAGTTTTTTCTTAGCTTGTTGTCAAGGTCATTTTATATCTCTACCCTGCCCACACACCTTGATTCAATCTGCAAAATAAATGAGAATTTTTTTCCCATCATGCAAATATTCCGCTTACAAGATGTCTGAACATGAAAATGTAAAGTGACTTCCATTCAGGTCTTCAGCTGAAGAACTTGAGTTGCTCTTGAGTTGAAAAGGACTCAGTAGGGCTGCCTGCTCTGTGAATGACTGGTGTCAGCTTATGGTCCAGTTTGGTGTTCTTCCATTCTGAATGCCTTCCTTGGCCAGTCCGGGGCCCCACAACACAAGATAAGCTTTATCTCAAAATGGGTGGGTAAACAAGTAATTAATTGCTCTCAAGAAAAAAAAATCTCCTTCTAGCCATCCTTGACCTGCTTTGCATTAAAGATGTCCTCTATGCATAAGACTATTAATTGGACTAGTGTTAGCACATTAGGAAAAAAGCTTTCTTTTTTATTTTTATCAGGTAGCACTGGCTGTGTCATAGTCATGCTTTCCATTAGTCATGAAGAAATGCTCCCTGGCTGTTTGAAATGAAGGCCTGAATGGAAATCACTTTATATTTTCATGTTCAGACATCTTGTAACTGGAATAAAGCAACACACGCCATGGAACTTTCCACAAAGGGGAATTCAATTCTCTATTAAAGATGTTCTTGACTGGGGCCTGGTGATGGGTAACGGTGGCTTGTGGGTTGAAGTTTTCTCTTTTAACATATTCAAAATCATGGCTAATCAATGCGTTGATAGTGAAGTCCACATCTTAATGTCAATATTCTTTGAAATTATGTTACATCATTGAGCTAGAGATGAAGCTTACCTTCTCTGAAATGGCCAAAAACCATCAGGTTCAGCTTTTCGCTGGAAGCCAATGATGAAAGTCAGAGCGCCTTGCCGTTGTATCTCTTCTGTGTCTCCCAGCAACACCGTCAGCATCATCAGGCTTCATCTGATTCGGTCACAGACACGCAGAGTGACCTGAGCAATTGATTTGCTTGAGCTGCGATTTCACGGTGGAAGGAAGATTAGGACCCAAATACCCTGATGCTCAGTCCAGCACCTTTGAGTTAGAGTACCGACGTAATGCTTCTTGTTTTCTTTCCGAAATGCTTCAATGCTAACTCATGAAGACACCGTTCATCGAAAAGACTTGAGCGAGGTGTGCCCTTATTGCATTAAATTGTTGTTTATCTTTCATTTCTCTGATTTTCTCATTAGACATAGTAAGTTTTCTCAGGGAAGGGACTAGACATGTCTTGTCCTCTGACACCCTCAACAACTGGCTCGGTCCAGCCCAGCATGAAGAAGAGTACCACATATTTTTTAAAAACTGTGGACAGTAGCATGATGGGTATTGTTTCTGGAAGTTTAGGTTGTGTTTCTATGTCAACACACAGATTGCTTTGGTTAAGTCAATTTGAAAAGCTGGTATTTAATAATTATATCAAGGAATTCTTATGGTATTAATTTTTTAAAAATGTTTTTAGCTTGTAAAAGGGCAGATGGCAGGCATCCCATCTCTTTTAGTGATAATTATCCATTTACCTAAAATTTTCCCACACCATTGAAGTTCTTGCAACGTCTTCTAGACTCAGTGACATGAAACACTAATCATTAATTACTATTGCTGCTATGTTAATTGAGAATATTTAACCTTATTAACAGGTCCTGTGCTAAGTTAAGGCATTGTCTTATTTAATATTCACAAAAGTTTTTTGCGTTAGGCACTAATACTATCTCTTTTACAAAGACAGAAAGAGAAATCCGGAGAGATCACATAACTCAGCCACAGTCACACGGGCATTAACGTGGCCAGTCTGGGCACGGAAGCCAGGTCTTCCCGACTCCCTGGTTCTGACCCTTTACTGTGCTCGGAGGCAGTCGCCCACAGACAAGGCCAGGAGGAGGGAATGGCGAGACCGCACAGGGCTGCTGGAGGGGTCAGGGATGTGGACAAACCAAGGATTGAAGAAATGACCGGCACTGAGAAGTACCATGGGGACAAATACGAGGTCAGTCAGGAAGGAGTAAACGGCATTGGACTCAATGAAAGCCTGAACTGAGGCAGGAGGAGTAAAATACAATATGAATAACTGGAGCTTTGTAAGTATTTGGACAAGTGAGGTAAGAGAACATCCAAATGACCCATAGGTTTTAGCTTTGGTGCCTGGGGGGAATGGTGATACCATTAGCTGAGAAGAGAAGGCATGAGTCTGGGAGGAAAGAAGAAGAGAAAACAAGTCTGTTCAGGGCATCCAGTTGTATGGTCTTGACTGATCCCTTCTCACCAGCTTCAGATTTTTATGACTCTGAATCCCTGATCAAATTCGAGCTCTTCTACAACCCATTTACCTAGGGACCTTTCTTCTGCTCAGTGATAGTCTAATGAACTAATTCCTACTAATTACCCTCTGCCAGTTCAGACTGTTTGGAAGGAGGTTTCTGATGGAGAAGCTTTTCTCCAAAAAAATAAATACCATAGTCGACATCACATCGTGACCACGTGACAGCAGAGCTATTAGGGGCTGGCAGGTCCTTGTGTTACTCCCACATTACAGCAGCTGACTATACTATTGGCTTGTTCCCTAATGTATGTTTAAAAATATATAAGGCCGAGAGCACATTAAGTTTGCAATTTTTACTATATTCGGATACATTTTATTCTAGAAACATCTGACAGGCAGCATAGATTTTAGTGTGCAGTGAAAATGGAATTCTCATAGGAACACATGCTGTCTAAGTTTTCTTCCCAATTTTCAGCTTCTCAAGGCTTCTGACTGTATTGGAAGCATATCTGGGAAGGTCTGCTCTGAAATAAGTCCATGAAATTCACTGGTGTATTAAAGCCTATTAGAGAGCCCTATTTTTCCTCTCTGAAAGTGCTGCACACTTGTTTTATATAAATATACTCTATTTCTGAGAAGGAGCAAAGTCATAGCCAAGGTTTAGTTTAAACTATGTTTTCAGACGTAGTGGGAAAAGTTCCATGAAATTCTTAACTTCTGTATTCAAGTTGAACACTCAGACTCTTGCTCTACTTGAGCAAAAGTCTTGTTCAAAGCTTGATTCTTGTTTCAAAATAGGATGTACATTCTGGGAATTTACAGTTATGTTAAAGAGAAGAATATTGGAGGAAAGAGGAAAGAAAGATATGGTTCCTTTAGTACATATGCAGACAACATATGCTCTGATGCTTGTCGCCTCCTGTGGAAACACTGCTAACAGATTCCAAATGAGCAAGAGAGGAAGCTAAGAATTAACAAGCAGCTAGGAGACTATGGTGAATCATTACTCAAAGAGCAAAGGTACCTGGCTATTAAAATAATGACAACATGTTTCAAAGAAGGGGAACTGCAGGTCAATTTTCTCAGGTGAGTATTTTCAAAAACCTACTATGAGCTGGTACAGTGATAAGTGTCTTTAGTGATCTAAAGAAGAAACTTATACTGTTTTGCCTCCAAAATAATAAAAATGTGAAATAGAAAAGGATAACTACTATAGAACTATTTAAACAAAGTGCTATGATAAGCACAAAGGGAAGGAGAGCCTTGCTGGCAGGGGGAGCAACTTTGCTATCATACTGCATTACTTGAAAAGAGTCAAACATCTGGCTGGTAGGAACTTTTCTTTGGTATCATGCTATCCCCATAGTTTTATTTAATTGTTATGGTAGACAATACAAAAGCGTGTATGAATCATGAAGTTAAGCATTTCATAAAGAAAGGACTGTACATTAATTTCTGGTTAAATTCTTATTTTAACAGATTTAGCAAGTTTCAAACATTCTATTTCTGTATCACGGAAAATGATTTGCTCCTCATGCCAGGATACAAGATAACTGAATTTAACATTCCTTTAAGATCCTACTTGAGCAAAAGGGGGTCACAGACTACTGCAATCCATCAGTATATTGTTTAATTATATTCCTGATGGTATCAGCTTTTGTGGTCAGGCAGGAACGTGAAGTGCACATTGAAAATGACACCTAGATTCCGTGCCTGGGCACGAAGAATATTCAAGGTCCATCACAGCAGGTAGCCATGGTCAATGTTGTGATGACCCGGACTACTTTACATCCCTTTTATCTGAACATGGGTGTCTTAGTAAGTTTGGGCTGCTATAACAGAATACCATAGACAGGGGGGCTGGTAAACAGCAGAAATTTACTCCTTGCAGTTCTGGAGGCTGGAAATCCAAGGTCAAGATGCTGGCAGAGTCAATGTCTGGTGAGAGCCTGCTTCCTGGTTCACAAACAGCTTCTCCTTGGTGTGTCCTCATGCAGCTGAAAAGTGCGAGGGAGCTCTCTGGGGCCTCTCTTATAAGGCACTAATCCTATTCGTGAGGACTCCACCCTCATGACCTAGTTGACTCTCAAAGGCCAGATCTCCAAATACATACTGTGGAGGGACTAGGTTTCCCCACAGGAATCCTGGGGGGTCACAAACGGTCTGTAGCACCGTGGGACACTTTCAATGACCATCACCTGGCTGCTCTTTGGCTGACTGTCCTTTGCCTACTACAGCTTCCAGGAGTCACAGTGCCTGGAGGCTAACATCTTCCCCATGGCTTGGGAATCAATGACTGCTGGTAATCAGTGGCTGTGGGAGAATGACAGCCAAGCTCCCTTGTCACTGGTTGGGAACACTCTAACTCACACTCGGAGGCCCCCTGTGGCTTGGCTGGGGTCCACCCATTGTTCTTAAGGACGTTTGCCCAAGATCTCTCTTTTGTTTGGCTTCCGTCTCTTGCTGTCCTGCTTCCCTGTTTCCTTACCACTCTTCTTTTAATAAATCTCCTGCACACAAATCCTCATCTCAGGATTTGTTTCTGGGAAACCTTACTTAATAAAACAGAGTAGTTTCATTATTTAATTACATGGTTGACATTTTATTACTTCCAAAAATGATTTCAGGAAGTTACTCATGACATTTTCTAAATTCATATACTTTGCTTGTCTACACAAACAGTGAACTACAAGTCTCTTTCTATTCATAAAACCCATCTTGCAACAGCCACGATGGAAATCAGTATACAGATTCCTTAAAAACATATGGAACTACCATATAATCCAGCAATCCCACTTCTGGGTGTATATCCAAAGGAGATGAAATCACTACTTCTAAGAAAGGTCTGCATTTCCACATTCACTGCAGCAACATTCACAGTGGCTAAGATACGGACGCAACCTAAGCCCCATCAGTGGATGAGTAGATGGAAGATGTGGCATGTGTTTACAATGGATTATCATTCAGTCATGAGAAAGAAATCCTGCCATTTGCAACAACATGGATGAAACTCGAGGGCATTACGCTAAGTGAAATAAGTCAGAGAAAGACAAATACTGTATGTTCTCACTTACATGCAGAATCTAAAATTATCATCTTGTAGAAATGCTGAGTATAATGGCGGTTGCCAGAGGCTGAGGGGTGGGAGAAATGGGTAGATGCTGGTCAAAAGGTACAAACTTTCAGTTATACTATGAATAAATATTCTGGGGATCCTATGTACTGCATGGTGATTATAGTTGGCAGAACTGTGTAGTGTACTTGAAAGTTGCTATGAAATAGATATGTTTTTAAGGTTCTTTAATGTTCTCACTTTAACAGTTCCAACAACATGGTAGTTCTGCGAGGTGAAGGAGGTGTGATTGACCTCATTGTGGTGAACCTTTCACAATATACACACATATCAAATCATCATGTTGTACAAACTTACATGATGTTATATGTTAATTATATCTCAGTAAAGCTGGAAAGAATAAAAATAAAAAATAAAGCCTATCTTGAACTGCCTGAACCTTATTCTTATCAGTTTAGCAATTCATTCTTTATGTGGGAAAGCTCACAGATCACTTTATAATGACCTCTTCCAGATCTCTCTCTTATGAACCTATTTAACAGGCTATTTCTGGCAGTAAGCCTCAGCGGTTGGTGAGGGAGGGTAGAGAATGGGCACCGATACACACATGTTCTCCTCCACTCAAACATCTATTTTTACTACTTCCTGGTCCATTCCAAATGACAATATTAAAAAATCACTTTTGACCTTGAAGCTTAATAAAAACTTTTAAAAGCCTAAAAATACTTGCTGCACATATCACAATCCCACAAAATTCTGAAAACCTTTTCGTACCAGAATAGACTCAGGACCACTTTAACTGACAAAGTGGTATGTCACACAGGAGCTAATCTACTTAGTCTGTTTCTCTGACCCACGGTGGGCAGTGGGGCCAAAATAAACTTGAAGCCAGCCCAGAGAGGATGCCTGGAGGAAGAGAGAATCCCCAGCACACCTCTCCAGCTGCGTGATCTGGTGCAGGGCAACTGTGTGGAGATGCTGATCACACCTACACAGGCACCCGGGAGCGTGCAGCAGAGAAGGCCATCAGACTGCGTGGGGGATGGCCAGCCTCGGGCACCGTGAGCTAACACAGGGCAATGACCTTGAGAACTGAGGTCATGGCTCTGATACTGGCCCAGCAGAGACAAGAACTGAGCAAAGTGCTGGAACCCCAGAGGGCCGTCCCCTCTGGGTAGAGCAGCTCTGCCCACCAGTCCAGGAAAGAGTTAAGGAAACTGGGCTTGTCTACCCGGTGCTCCATGCTAGGGCCCCCAAACTTGCGTTATGCAGAGAGTGGAGCACAAAGTTAACCACGGCCCCTATGCTGCCAGAATCTCAACTAAAAAAAAAGTTAAAACTGTTTCCAGACCAAAGTGAATACAAATATTGAAGATTTGAAGAACATAATTAACAATACTGATGTCATGCATATACATGGGACCCTGCCCCCAACCACTGGACACCTCTCCACAAGAACACTAAAAATTCTGATGGGGCTGAGACTGTATTTGCAATCCCTATAAAAAGAAACTCACTGTCTTTATTCCATGCGTTGGTAAGTTGTATCATATTTTCGCACTTAGCATTTGAGGGAAAGGCACCGGAAAACTCTATACCTGGAGGGAAAATGGGAGTGGACGGTGCTGCCCCAGGAGGGCAGCTGAGGGTAACACTGGAGCAGCAGACTCACACTCGCGCCACACAGTTGGTACCGGAAACGTGAGGACTTTGAACGTGCCCGGTGCTCACTTAAAGCGCCTCCCTTCCCTATCACAACAGCCCCGTGGAATCATTAGGACAGGAAGTGCACTCCTACACTTCGCACAAAAACAGATTCAGAGTGACAGTGAGCTAGCTGTCTGAAGAAGAGTAGCTACCACTGAAAGCGAGCCTGAAGCGCGGCAGCTGACTGGATTTTATCTGCCCTTCTTGGTGCACCGTATTGTTAAAGAGCTTTGAGCATTTGAAATGGGACCAGTGCTTTGGGAATGCTTCAACTCCAATGAGAGCAGCTAAAATAGCACCCCTCACAAGGTCTTCCGTGTACTGATCAGGTGTGCTATATACCTCAGTAGCCCAATCTTCCAGTATGCTAAATGAAGTCAAACTCTTCATAGCCACAGATATTAATGGTTGGGTATATACATAAATCCTTTCCTCTCTACTCACTTGTTTTTTAATGCATTGTCTATTCAAACCCCTGGAGATCACCTCAAAATGAGTTTGGCAAAGGCATTTCATTTATGGTGTAAAAGGCATCCTGATATCCTCCTGGTCTCCTGTCTTCTCCTATTAAAATCCATGCTCCCTAACATTCCCGAGTCATCTACCCAGACCTAAATCCACCCATATCATCCTTTGCTTGTAAGCGCTCTGCAGTGTCCTGCCACCTGAGCGTGACCTGCTTCACCTGGTACAGTGTCAGCGTTTCTCTGCGATGGGTCACGCTCAGTCCCCAACCTCGCCTCCTGAGTCCTGCCTACGGTGCGCACAGGCAACTCCCAACCCTTAAGGTCCACACAATTTTTCTCTGTTTCTTGTCACATTTCTTCTTTTACCCTCCTCAAAGCAGTTTTCTTAGATAACTTTCTGTACTACTGTCAGTTTTATATCATATTCTAGTTCCTTTGGAAGACTCACTTTATCCTGGCCAGCAGACTTAGGGACCCCTGCTTATGCTGTCGTCACTTCTCTATCTACATCTATATATGTATATATATGTATGTGTAATGTGTTAAGTATATATACAGGTATATGTGTATATATATACAGATATGTGTGTCTCTGTATATGTATACACACAAATGCAGGCATGTAATATGTATATACATATTTTTCTCTTACTAGAGTGGAAGGCCCTTGATGCTGGAAATTATGATGATTTATCTATCGTCTTTGGGTTTCTAGCATTGAGTTTAAGACTAGACACACTGTAGGTGCTTAATAAATGTCTGGATACCTGAGGTGAGATGAGATTAAATCATCTACTTTAAACACATGTTCTAATTTTTCTCTCATCTCTGTTTGTATTAAACTTGATCTCTTTTTGTACAATTTTCTCTTTACCTTTCCCCTCCCATTCATTTCTCTGCCAGTTCTCTAAACTCTTGGCATAAAAACCAGAATAAAGTAACTGATTAGAGAAGGATCATTCATTTTTCTTTAGGTCTAGGCTCATAAAATTGGTTGGGATAGAAAAGTAAAAGAACCCACTTCGTTTCCTTGAAGGTTCCTGGGCGGATATGCCCAATCAGTTTCCTTCACCAGAAGCCTCAATGTAATAAAACTGGTGGGAGGAAACTGACTGGGTGCCGTGCATACACTGCCCATGGAGCTCCTCCCTCCTTCCTTCTTCTGCCCTTATTAATCAGGCAGTAACGGGGCTACTGAACACATGAGAAAAGCTATGTCATCGACCTCACTAGTTTCACGACGGCAGAAATCTGCAAGGTGTGTTACAGCATCATTTTGGGGCCACTATGATCCCCGTTTCATATTTATGCAAATGAAGGGATTTGAGTCTTTGTAGAGTTGTCACCAAAAAGAGGACATGAATTTCAGTTTCTCTTTTCATAACTTTAGGAATTCAGGTAAAAGGTTCTCTTCCTCCAACACGATATGCTACACACTTTCCTTACTAGTTCGGTCAGTGACCAGTACCTGAGTACTTTTTTTTTTTAGGAGAGCAAGGCAGAGGCTTTTATTTAGAGAGAAAGCGAGAGGACAGAGCTCCTGGCTCAGGCCAGGAGGGGACAAGAAAGTCCCCATCTGAGTACTTTTATATTTGGCTTCACCTGAGAAAAAGAATTAGAACTATTCATTTACCATTATAACTGCCACAAACCTTAACTGAAAAAAATTCAAATACATATGTTTTTTTGACAAAGAAAGAAGGAATTGATTAATTGCATGCATTAAAAAAATACCACTAGCCATGATCATCAGAAAAGGCATTAACTGACCTTCACTGCCTGGACTGGGTGGAATAAGGCCCTAACGATAAAAAAGCCATGGGAGGTGCATCTAACACAGCCCGCTGCTTGACATGAGAATTATCATCAGTGATGTCATTTGTGCCACGATATGCGGCAAAACACACAAGAAAATGCATGTTGATGACCACAGGGCTGAGGTGTTCCTCTCACCTGGTCAGTGCAATCTGTCATTGCAGACAGTTCTTCTCGGCTTCCTGCCCAAGACGCCCGTCCATCACACTAGGTGATGGCAGAGATGATCGCGCATTACTTGGTGAGGGAAGAAGCAGCCAGTGCAGCAGGGGGGCAAGAACGTGGGCTGTGGACACAGACTCGTTTCCAGTTGCAGCTGAGCTGTTAGTGACAAGAATCTTCAGCTCTACAAACCTACTGGGCAAGTTACTTCAGCTCTACAATCCACTTCCTCGCCTGACAAATGAGAGTCCTAATTCCTATCTCAGTGTTCTGGAGAATCCTGTTGAATAAGACGGAGTATGTGGGGGGCTTAGCATAGTCCTACCACATCAAATTCTTGGCAAATGTGTTCTCTCCCTCACTAATAGAAGGCAGAAATAATAACATAATTAAATGTGATGAATTGGAATAATCAGATAAAAATCATGCAACTGATGCCTAACGCATTAGATGAGAAGATTAATGACTGGGTTTTAAGGCTGCCAGTGCAAGGTTAACCGTATGCGCAGAGGAAGAAGAAAACAAGGGAATGGAATGAGCGACTCCTCTACTTGCTGAAGTGGAAGAGGTTTAAAACCTCTTATACCATAAGTGCAGGGGTTCCAATCCAACATCATGTTTTTCTGTTTACCTGTTTGTCTGAGAAGAGGGAAGATCAAATTTATGGTGATCCGTTTGGCTTACTTTGCCCTGATTCAAACCGTCCTGGGTGAATCTGGGTTTGAGATGCAAGGAGGATGTGGTTACTAGACAAAGCACCCGGTCATGTCTTCTACTGTCTAATTGTGTTTATTTCTGACATTCAACCTTTTCAACAACCTTACAATAGCACAGTCTCATTTGACAGTTTTCTGTTTATTCCACCTTTCCCCCTGCAAATATGTTTGAAGTTGCATTAACCTTAAAAGGAAAACGAGAGGATATTTTGAATTCTAGCTTCTAAACTGTAATTCGGGAAGCAGAAATTACATTCAGTAGGTTTGTCCAGAAGGAATAGGAATTAATTTCATGTTCTGATTATTATATACATGATGCATGGATCACAGGGATTTCCTGTGGTAACTTCCAAGGAACATACTCTCTGGAGAGAGGATGACCCTAGAGTATCACCTGAACAGGGATTGACTCTAGTTGTCTCCTCAAGAGCCTGGGTGGACTGGATGACAAAGGGCAGGACCAGGACATGAGATTCAAAAGCAGCATCTGTGACTGTGAGGCTTGAGGGCCTCTTTCTCTCATAACCAGGTGGTCATGCCACCGACCCAAGCTTACTCGAACCTACTAGGTCACCTTTACATATCACTCAGTCCATTTGATTCATGCTCAGGGATCTTAATGATTCCTCCAAGACTCTAAAGAAACTGGGGAGAAGAAAGGTTGGACTGTCCATAGAGCTAGGGCGACTGTACAAACTACAGACTGGTGTGCTCCGCCTTTGAACTAGTGCCTATAGGCACCTAAAAAATGCATTCTTTATGCAAATTTAACATTCAATTGCAGATTGAGATTTGGTAAGCCTTTTTTTTTTTTTAAGAAAACTCCTGCATGCTATACACTAGTTGATTTGTAGGAATATGGTGCATATGGAAAATGTTATAGCCCCATTATTTTCTACCAGTAATGCTTTTAAAGATCTTGAAATGCAGAGTAGAATGGTTGTGAAGAAATGAAGGAATAGGAGAAGCAGTAGGTGAAATGAGAAAAAACATGCCATACAGACCAGGAAGAGGACTCAAAAATGCTTTCCTGGAGGTGGCAAAAACACTTGAAAATGTAAAAAGAAAAGAACTGAGCCCCGAAGACTGAAAACGGTGAAGTGAAGTTGACCCAAATGTTGATGTGATATGAAAAGCTGGTGTGTGTGAAAGATGGTTACTATTAGCAACAGGGACAGATGGAGATTGGTCCTTTTTTCATGCCTAAGTAGAGTTTTGAAACGACCGTTCTTAAGAAAAAATATGAAGTCTGTCATTCTGGGGTGAACAAGTCTTTTAGTCTACAAAGAGATCACACCCCCTTCTTTACCAGTGTCCCAGTAAAGATGAACTTAACGGTGCTGAATATCAATGACAAAAGCATAGCTGCACCTCTCCAGGTCTTATTTCCATTTTTATTAAATTTCTTCCTTGCGCCAAACCTTTGAATTTCTTTAGGTTTGTCTGTATTTCATTTCAGTCCCCGGTACTGTGAATCAACGCTAATTTGGCTGTCTGGGTGTTATTACACATGCTGTTTTTCATCTCCCTTTGCCTGTTTCCTGACTTTAATATTCTGAAATATCTGTGCATAGGAGTTGCATCTCATTGATCATATTTACTTTAAAATATATCTGTTTTGAATAAAAATACAGGAAGAATTTCCATGGCATAGAGGAGAGAGAACTGTATCAGCTGATGTGTGGTAGAAGGTCTGGAAAGTGACTTCATCTCCCAAACCTGAAGTTTCCTTATATGCAGAATGAAGGTGTTGGAGCTGATAATCTTGAAGGTCCCTCCAGAGGTAACAATGTTACATTTTGAGATAAAATCCACACCAGTCAGTATGATGTGAATAAGCCAAAAAATAATTCATAGCATTATTCATAGAACACCAGAATTTTAGATTTGCAAGGGATCTGACTGTGTTTCTAGTTTCCTTTATTTTGACAGTTGAGGAAATCAATGCCCAGAGAGGTGAAATGACCTGTGACACAGCCCACAGTCGCAGGCAGGGCAACTGAGATTCGTATGTATTTATCATAACGCTATAGGCTTCTCTGCTGAAGTGATAACACTATTTGAGGATGGTCATAATTGTGTCACTAGGGGTTTGGAGGTACTAAAAGGTAGAGAATTGGACTAGATCTCTGTATGAGGACTCTCCAGAGAAACAGATCCTTTAGGATATATATTTATTTATGTATTATGAGGACCTGGCTCACGTGACATTATGGAGGCTGAGAGGTCCCACAATCTGCCATCTGGAAGTTGGCGATCCAGCAGAGCTGGTGGGGTAATTCCAGCTCTGAGCCCAAAGGCCTGGCAGTCAGGGAGCCAAGGTGTAAGAGCAGAAGACAAAGTCTGAGAGCAGAAGACAATGCCCCAGCTCAGGCATGCAGACGACAAATCCTCTTCCTCTTGGTCTATTCAGGCCCCCCATGGACTGGATGAGGCCCGCCCACATTGGGCAGGGCCACCTGCTCTACGGAGTTCACTGATTCAAATACTAATGTCACCCAGAAACATCCTCTATCTGGGCACACCGTGTCCTAGTCACCTTGACACACAAAATTAACCATCACCGTCTCATATAACTGTGCCATATAAGGTTTATAAATGTAGAAAACAGGTTATTGAAACGGGCAAAACAGACAACCATGGAAGAAAATAAATCTTCACCCACATGCTTGTTAGCATAATTTTGATGAAGGTGTCTGCCAACTGTCTGACACACGATGGTCAAATCCCAGAAATGTCACACTTTAAAGAGTTTTAAGGCTCCACGTGCTTTCCAAGGAATTATCAGTTACAGAAATCTTCTCAAAAATAAACCATCCTCAACAATGACGTATGCAAGGTCTTGCTGATATTTTAAGTGCTGCCGTAGAAGGATATTGTGGTTTATTTAAAATGTAGCTAATGTAAGATTAATGGTTATCTTAGAAACTGGAACACCTTACTGACAAATGAAATTAAAAGTGTGGTGATTTGCATGAAATCTAGAGTCAAAGAGAAGGGAAGGAAAGGGATGGGTCTGCCTCGCTTGAGCACTGTCTGTGAGGAGAGGGCACACTGACATTGTAAAACTGGCCCCAGGTCCTTAAACAGAAATAGCCAAGCATGGGAAACAATTGATCATTGGACTTGGTAGAAAATCTCTTTCAAATACCCATCCACCTTCGTTTTCATTCTCCTCATACTCTTTGGCTTTTTGGTCTGTAACTGAACAGATTTATAGATCAGAAGGGCATGCCCCATTCAGGACTATGATATCGGGTGTCATTTCCTGAGTTTAGCAATAAATTAAAGTACTGCTAAACAACTGCCTGAGTTTACAAATGCGTGTTCCGCAACGTGATCACACCTTGGAAATCATGGAAATATGTAGATAATAGCAGTTGGAAGAGGTGATTCTCAGAGAAGTGTCCCTCTCAAAAAGCAGCCAGCTTCACAGGAGACTGTGAGCCTTTATTTTAATTAACGTCTCAGTTTCATACCCGATTTTCTACAGATGGCTTTCTCCCAGGATCCACTGGGGCAAAGGAATAAGGAGGGCATGACGTTAAAGAAAAACGGATACATTTTTAGATATGAAATGAGAGGGAATTCCCTGAAGAGATGGCACAAAGTTACAGTACCTTCTGAGGAAAGAGAAGAGAGTAATGCTCCTTCAAAGTCTCATTCCCATGGGGACTGACGTCAGTTTGGAGGACAAAGGTCAGACGCACATATCAGGCAAAGGGAGGCACAGAAGGCAAACAGCACACCCACCGCCATTCTCCTGAAGCCAACTCTACTGAGGGTAACTGAGAGCTTAGTGATTTTCCTTTTTTCACTTGGGAGGAAAGTTAACAGGGTCAAATAAAGAATCGAAAACTATAAACCCTAAGCACACGTGTCTTGTTATTTTCAACGGAGCCCCAAACCAAAAACTAAGGAAACGAAACAAAAATGCTGTAACAGGATTACTCAAGTGGAAATATGTAGGTGAAAAAGCCCAACACAGAACCCCCCGAAGCACTGATCTTGGTACCAACCCAGCCACTGATTAGCCATGACTGCTCCTCACCCAACTCTTGAGGGTCCTCTGTAAGAATTCTGCAGTTGATTTAACTGGTGTACCAGACAACTTCTCTCGGGGTGCTAAACGGAGAGAGAAAGCACTGACCACGTACTTGAAGAAATGATGTGTTAGTTAATAACTTCAGCAGGCCTGGCAGCTACTAAAATGGCCATGATGATCAAGTCCCCGCAGCGGGCCAGGACTCGGTGCGCTCACGGGGCCCGAGGGGCTCTGAAGCCCAGAAGTAAACTGTTAAGAGGGTGAGCTTTGTAACATGGTGCATCCACCAATCAAAATGTCCTGCTTTTGTTTAAGCTGACCCCCAAACTTTGGAGTTTTTAGCGTAGTGGAGGATCCTCAAAAGAAGAGTTAGAAGGAAACTGAAACACCATGTGTGTTATATTAACCTTCCTCAGAGTCTGCTGTTGGCTTTCGAGAAGCTATTTTCAGAACAACTTCTCTTCCACAGTTATAATAGTATTACATCTAGTGAACAAATTTACATAGTTTATATATCATAAAGGCCTTTTCTGTCTTTCACTCTTTTATTCTTAGAATAAAATTGAGGATTATTAGCATTCAGCTGAGTTTAGACTGGAAGGAACCTACATGTCATTTGATAGTTGGAACAATGGGATTCATGAGCTATGTGAATCTTGGGGCAGAGTGATAACAGGTATTGATGATCAGGAAGAAAAACCAAAAAAAAAAGAGAAGAAAATTAGTTAAGCTCAGGAGATGAACATAAAGAACACAGGGCTGTCTGCCTTAATTAAAATGCACAAGGTGGGTGTGTCAGAGGCGGGAACATATTAACTTCAATGTGGATGATGGGAATATAGAAAGTAGGGAATTTTCAATTACTGGAGTGGTAAAAAAGACATGGAAAATAAAGCCTTGTCTAGGAAACCTAAAGACGTGGGTGTTTCAATTACAGAGGCAGTAATGGAAGCTCAAAAATAGAGCCGCATAAGCCACGGTGTGGGTGGCTATGAGAGGGATGTTGGGAAATTAAAACATGCTTAAGTATTTCACTCTGGTTTGTAATAATATTCAGATATCAAATAGCTTAGACTTGGTTCCCAATTTGAACTGAACTTGCATACTCCCTGTGACGTAATTATAAGTGACAGTGTCACGGCCAAACTAAATATTACCCAGTGTAAAAATTTCAGTTCACTTCCTGTTGTTGCTATTGATATTATTACATTTATCACTATTAGTATTTACATGAATAATTTAGAGCAGCAAGAATAGTGTACAGCAGCTAGCAAATTCACCCAGATTCTGTCCGATTGTCATGTAAAATCATAACAAAAATACCAGCCACATCAGTTAAATTAACCTAGTGGCAGGCTTTCCTTTTAATTTGCCAAAGCAATCCCTGTCTTCAGGAGCTGTGTCCACTTCCAGCAGTTGCATGGAAGGGGAGAGACGTGAAAGACTTTCCTTCCCACCCTGTTTCCAGTAGCAGCTAGGATTCCTGGCTGGAGGACTTGGCGGTGCCTGGGCACCCAGGATCTCCACAACCACCTGGCCCACTGAAACTCTAAATGGCTGGACACCCGATGAAGACACAGAGAACATGCATCTCTATTTGCAAATCTGAAAGGTTAACCTCTTTGAATATCATTTAATAATTTCCCTTTAAGACAACCTCAAAATATAAGCATCTTTTTATGCCCATTAATCCTTATTTCCTTTCTAAGAAAAGCTCCTTGTTAGGGAGTTTCATAGCTTTTTCAATAAAAAGCCTTAAGGGAAGATTATTAAAAATGTTTATATCTCAGTGTAGCAGTGATAATAAAGCTTTGAGGCATATCCTGAGCATTATTATGGCTGAGTGGAAACCTACATGTGTTTACAAGCATATATGTGCATCAGTATATTATGGTACTATTACACTTGCTCCAGAAGTGCTGCTCTGCAATGGAAAGTTGTATTTACGTTCGTAAATGGCTACATGATATTTTCTTAGTAATTACTTTTTACAGGAACCAACAGTGGCTGGTTTGAATGAGCTCAGTGAACACCCCTCACCTTCCCTGTCTATTTATATGGTACGCATGGCAGGAGGGTGGGGAAAATGCCATCGAGGTACAAGAGTCAGCAAGACAGGGCTCACCAAAAATGATCTCAAATCCTGCTTTTTGATCTTGTAGTGTCTAATTATCTGACTCTGAAGACTGAAACGTATTTTGTTTTGTAAGAGTCTCAATTTTCTTTTTAACACTAATGCTCTGATTCTTATATGAAAACTGGAAACTTAATGAAGTAATGTTAAAGAGTCAGTACCCATCATGCAGAGCACAAACTTTTCAACATCCTCGTGCATCACATCACAAAGTGATTGGGAAGCTAATAATCTCCTTTAAGAGCATTTCCATCTATAAAGTTAGCTACAGTTGTATGGATTGCCTGTTTGGTGTGTGCTCATGCAAATGGCTGCTGAGAGCTAGAGTTTAGTAATATTCTGTGTAGATTTTTACCCCCCTACATACAGAAAGTAATTGGGGCAGCTATTCCATAACTAATACAAGTGTCCTTCTATGGTCAAAGCAAAATAAATAAGTTATTCTGGCTAGGCACTTTTAACTGCAAGTAACCATGTTGACCTCAGAATTCATAAGCCATGCACTGCACTGGGTAATATGACTACAAGGATGATCGTAAATTTATCCTTGCTTTTAAGGGACTTACTATTTAGTTAAGAAAGAAGGTACAAGTAAAGAAATAGCTGTAAGTAAATATAATTGTGCTGTTACAGAAACATGAATGAACTCATAGAAAACAAATGGAATTATGCTATTGGTGTTACCTTTGCATTTTTAAAACCCCACATAAAAATGTCTCCACCAAAAATATGGAAGTGTATTGTATTAAATCTCTACAGTGAGACCCTGGGATCACTTCCAAGATAACCATTCTGTGATTTGGTACTAATTTAAGTTGCAGTGAAGATCACGGTGCATCCTAAATTTGAAGAAATAAAATTCCAAGGGGCAGCATTAGCAATGGAGTCAGATGCAAATCTGCCACTTTAATTTGCTGCTTTTCTCCTGAGAATTTGGTCTCCACATCCATAAAATGGGGTATTGCCTAACTCAAAGTCAAGTTAGAAAAATATATGTGAAATTATGTGAGGATAATGCCTGCCAGTAAATTGAGTCCTCTGGGGCTGCTTTTCCACTATATTTAAATGTTAGTGCTGGGGATTTGGAATTTCACAATACTACTCCCTCCAGGGTTGCTGTGAGCTCTGTGCAGATCTGATCTGCCACAAACAGGCATGAACTTCCCCAGGCCTGTTGCCACTGCAGATGTCAGAGTTTTAAGAATCTGCCATTTCCTTTAAATCATAATTACCCAGTCCTTTTAATATTAGCCACAGTAACTAAATAAAAAGCAATTGATTTTCCTTCTTTAAAAATCAAAAGGCTTGTTTCACCCACATTTAGGTAACACCCAAGAATTCTGCTCATGTTGTTATCAAAATATTTAGTAGAAACACAAGAAGGATTCTTGTGAGTTTGCCAAACAGCTCCCAACCTCCTGACGTAAAGACAAAAGTACAGATGTGACGTTGACTTTGAGCTCAGGACCAGACTGACCTTGCTGTGATGATAAAGACACTTTGACATCTAAGAAATTACATAGCATTTTGTCCATTTCTTCATCCTAGTAATACAGCATTTACAAACACTGAAGAAAGCAGAGTTAAGGGTAGAAAGGTGGATGCTGTATCAGGTTACTTAAACTCCTTGGATTTCAGTCCCCCCCTCATTCACATGGAACTTGAGTCAGAGCTGGCTGTGTTATTAACAGTCTCAGCCCAAGTTGCATCTCACAGAAATAAAAATCTGACTGAAGACAACTAATTTCTAAAAAGAACAAAAGTGATTCAGAGAAAGAAAGATGTCTTTTCAATGAATGGTGCTAGAGCAACTGGATATCCATAATCAAAAAGTATATATTAATAAATAAACTTTGACCTTAAACACATACCTTCCACAAAAGTCTACTTAAAATGGACCAGAGGCTTAAATGTAAACCTAAAGGAATTTCCAGGAAATAAAATAAGGACAAAATTTCAGTACCTATGACAAGGTAAAGGGGTTTTGATTTGACCCCTAAAGCCTGGGCTGTAAAAAGAAAAAAATGATAAACTGGACCTCACCAAAGTGAAAAAAACATTATTCTATGAAAGACCCTGCTAAAAATGAAATGCCACATTATGGACTGGGGGCAAATATCTGCATGTTGTATGTCTGATAAAAAACTATTTATTTAGAACTCATAAAAACTTTCAAATATCAACATTAGAAAGAAATATACAATTAGAAAATGGCAAAAGACATGGAGACATTTCAACAAAGGGGTTCTGCAGGTGGCAGACTAGCATATGCCCAAGTGCTTAATACCATTCATCATTAGAGAAATACGTATTAAATCCACAATGAAATACCACTCTGTACCTATCAGATGGGGTAAAATGAAAAATAGTGAGAACACCAAATGCTGTGGGGCAAGTGGGTCACTCACACGCTGCTGATGGGAACATAAAATGACACAGTCGCTCTGGAAAACAGTTTGACAGCTTCTTTTAAACTAAAAACAAACACAAAAAGTAGGATTTACTATACAATCCAGGAATCATACCCCAGCCATTTAACCTAGAGAAATGGAGACTTATTTTCATGAAGAAACTAGTAAATAAATGTTCACAGTAGTTTTATTCACAATAGCCGAAAACTGAAAACCACCTACATGCCCTTCAACAGGTGAACATTTAAGCAAACCGTGCTGTATTCATGCCATGAAATTCTCCTCAGTAATAGCAAAGAGGAACGTTTTATGTGCAACAATTTGCATAAACCTCAAAGAAACTGCACTGAGTAAAAAAAAAAACCTCAACAGGATACATACTGCATGATTCCATATATGTAACACTTGTGAAATAACACCATCCTAGAGAACAAAAAGTGGTGATCATGGGGTAAGGATGAGGTGCGTGGATGTGGCTAAAAATGGGTAGCACAAAGGAGCTCTGTGGTGGTGATACAGTTCAATATCTTGGTTGTAGTAGTGGCTGCACAAAGGCACACATTTGGTAAAACTGCACAGAATGACAGACACTCACATATACACACAGATAGGGGCCTATATAAGTGGTGAAATCTGAGTAAGCTCTATGATTGCACCATTATCAACATGCAGAAAAGTTCAATCCTCCCTACCAGAACCTTGCTTTTGCTTAAGTCACTCAAAAAACTCCAACGTTTCATAGAAACAGCAGCATCTAAGCACCCTCCTCACCTGTCAAGCTCCCCGAAGGCTCTTCTTCATAGTTCCTGCTCCCCACTGTCTTTCCTTGCAGCCAGAACCAAGTAACACAAAAACAACAACCACACAAACAAAAACCCTCCCTCTTTCCTCTTTCTTCCTCCACCTCTACGACTGTTTTTCATCTCGCTTCTCCCAAGTATGGGTCCCCTTTCTCCCGGATCCCACCAATCTCTGGATCCTCTCTTTATTAGAAGATCACTTAGCCTGTTTTAGATTATTTTAACTCATCTCTTCATCCATCGTTAGCAGCAGTACAAAAAAGCTCCAGAACTTGAACAATCAAACACAAAACCTCTTGAGGGAAAGAGAAGGATTTGAATATTGACAAGTCAATATTATTTGTTCTTTATCAAATGGGGATAACAATACCCAGCACCCTCATAGGGTTATTAGGGGTAGAAAGAAGATGTTGTATGTAAGGCACTTAGTACAGTGTTTGGCACATGGTAAGTGCTCAATAGATGGCAGTAGCTAGTAACAGGAAGTGACTGGTACACAAGAGGGAGTAGTAATAACGCTCTGCAATTAAACAATCTATAAATATTCATTAAGCATTTAATATATTCTTAGTAGTTTACTAGGACTATGGAATAGCCATAGAGAAGAGTATACAGCACAAATGAGCACATGAAAAAGCAATGTCATTAGTCATTAGGAAAATGTTAATTAAATCCATAATGTGATACCATTACACACCTATAAGAATGACTAAAATGCTGAGCAACTGGATCTCATCTATTGCTGGCAGAAATGCAAAATGCTGTGAGCACTATGGAGAAGTTTGGAAGTTTCTTAAAAAGGTGGTCATTCACTTATCATGCAACTCCACTTCTAGGCATTTATCCAAGCAAAATGAAAACTATGTTCAAACAAAAATCTGTATGAGAATGTTTATAGCAGCTTTATTGCCACACACCGAAAATTACCCAAATGTTCCTCAACCAGTAAATGTATAAACATACTGGGTATGTCCATACAAGGCAGTGCTACCCAGAAACCCCAAGGCAGGCAGTGCTGGTTCACACGGCATGAATGAACTGCAGATGCATTTGGGGAGTAAAAGAATCTACACACAAAAGTCTACTTACTGTACGGTTCCATCCTACGGATCCAGGAGGCAGTCAGCAGGGCCTGCAGGTGGGAGGGGGTTACTGCGAAGGTCACAAGAGAAATATCTGGGCAATGGCACTGTTCGACACCTTGACTGCAGTGCTGCTTACACAGCTGTGTGCATTTGTCAAAACTCATAGCAATGTACACTCAGAAGGGTGAATTTGCCTTACGCACATTTCACCTCAGTTTAAAAAAACGGAAGAGAAAAAAAAGAATTGTAGCCTAAAAGTTAAGGACACGGATCATGCCACCATGTGCCTCATCTCACAGGACATGAGACTAAATGCACATAAATAAGGGAATCACGTGTTCTAGCATATAATCTGTTCCTGAATTATGAGGTTTAGGGACAGGGATACCATGAATTTAAAGGGATCACTGATTAATATGGGAGGAAGAACAATTAGGCTTCAAAGGGGCCTCAGTACCAAACATCCAAAGAATGGGCAGAATCTGGTTGGGCAGAAAGAATTGAAAGATAAGTTTTTGCCTGAAAGAATATGAGTAATGAGCAGGAATGAGGGGCAGAGTTGGCCTTGAAAGTAATGAGAAATTGATTTGATAAAGATTATGGAGCCAGATTGCAGAGGGCCTTAACTTTTTGATACAGCCCGTGGTAAGAGTGAAGTCTTTTCATAATGCAACTAAGTTCTTGCATGGGAAGTTATCAGAAAAAGCAGGAGTTTCAGATGATTATTCTGGAAGCAGTGTCACCTACAGAAGGAAAGAAGTGATGTTCTTGCACAACAGGAAAGGGGATCAGTGTGTTATTTATGTTGCAGACCTAGATTCCCTGAATTGACATCTTAGCTGACTGTCTTAATAATAAATATCCTGTGTTAAAAATGGAATCTTTGAATGTTTAGCAAAAGGGAGGCACAGCTGCTTCTAGCAGTTTATTTCTACAGCTTCCGGGCAGGAGATGTCACATCCAGAAATGGCTGTTCTGGAGGCTGTTTCCTTTGAGGCCCGCCTGTGGGGGCTGCAGCTGCCTAGACGACCACATGCTCAAGTTATTCCTGATCTCGTAACTAAGGGACACTTGGAAATCCTACAGAACAACGCTTTTCTGCTCCAGAGTTCAAATCCATTTTGGCCCTTAAAAAAAGTGACTGAAGAAAGGGCATCTATTCCTACACTGGAATCATCAGTGGTAGTACAGGACAGAACCATTACAACCCCATGCGTCGGCAACTCTCTGAGCTTGTGAAAGCCTCAGCTCTCCCTACTATGGCTTTGCTAATAGTCTGTATTTGGAAAGACACAGTTACATGACTAAAGCTCAAGAACTTGGGTTCTTTTCATATTGAGTCTAAGATCCTGGAGAATATGCTCATTATCTCTTGGTATAAAACTCTACTCAGAATCTTTACAGAGACAAGGGTGACTTAACTGTAGGTTAGGTTATTATTTAAACACCCTATTAACTATTCAAAGTAAAACTGTCAAGATCAACATGCAAAGCACATTGATATGAAGTAGATGTGTCCCCGAGTCTTCCAGAAATCTCTTAATTAATCCTAGGATGTGCTCCACGAAGAGAATGTCAAATGTCTTGCTGAGCAGCAAATAGATGAACCCTATAAACAGCTCCAAGTAACAACGAGGCTAATATCAAATGCCCTTCATGGGAGAGTCCTAGAGGCCTTTGCAAATGGCATCACTCTAGAGAAGCATCAAATTAATTTCCATTTCAGAAATGGAACCCCTGAGAAAGAAGCATGTCCGTGACCATGATTAAACCTACTTTTCAGCACACTTACGGCCACTTCCTACCAGCCATCTGTCCTGACAGCTCATTTTAGGCCCTGGAGTAGAAGAGAAAGATCGTGAAGATATGAAAATGGAAAACAAAACTCCATTCAACATTTTGGGGCTTATTTAGATCTAAAGTCAAATAATATAGGATGATGGTCAAGGTGCTAACAATATATTCGGGGTGGAGGAACATTTAGGAAGCAGTAAGGCGAGTGCTATGATAAAGGTGTGATTGAAATGATGGAAGTACATGAGGGGAAAAAAAACTGGAGAAGAGGTCACCTAGGAAGTGATGCTTAAGATGAGCTTTGAAGGACTGCAGGAGTTATCTTTAGAAGAAAGCAAGAAGGAGGATTCTACAGGAAACAGAGAGCACAGACAAACCATGAAGCATTGTAACTGCCCGTGGCTGGAATACTACTTTGCATAGCTGGGCTGCAAGGGTGGTGATGGGGGAAGCAGGCTGTAAATTAGGATATGACTACTGTGCCAAGCTAAGGAGCTTAAACTTTGTACCAAATGCTAGCGAAGGGCACAGTTCAATGGTCAGTGCACGTATTTACCGGCGACCCAGCTCCATCAGCATCAGCATAGCAACAAAGGGTTGTGAATGTGACTTACAGGAACTCAACCAGGCAGAACAACACCTCCTCACAAACTCCAATTTACAATTCATACTTAGATGTGCTTTATCAGATGCCAGTTGGTTATTTGGCCGAGGAGGAGGGCAGTCAGTGTAAGACTGGCTCATCTCTGCCTTGGAGTGACAGGCAAAAGATCAGTCAGGCATGGCGTGCTCTGGAGAAAGGCAAGAGATTTCAAAGAAAACATACGTAGAACTCAGTGATTAATTAGACAAAAGAGGCTGAAGAAAAAGATGAGTGACTGAATTTTGATTCTAAATCGCTGGGCTTTTTGAGCTTTCCAGTGATTTCTAAAGACAATAAAATAAAATAAGAAAGAATACTTAGATACAAAAGATGAATCCACAAACATGCTGTTTAAGATGACGGTGAGACTTCAAGTCAGGGTTCCAGGTGCCTCATGGGGCTTGTCTCTGGACCTTGTCTATCTTCCAGGAACTCTGACCTTGAGCTCAAGGTGGCTCCATATGTATCAAATGCTCAGTCCAGAGGCACCGTGTTTACAGACAAGTGTTGGGAAGTCAGGCGAGGTGACCCTCCTCCTGGAATAGACCCAAGCTGAATGCTACATCCCATTTCATGACGCTGCCGCTCTTTGTGTTCTGTGAGATTTGCTCAGATGTCACAGATCTGCACCTAACCAAACAGAGCACTGGGAAACGCCTCTCTGCATTTACCTGGAGGATGCAGGCTGCGTTCTCCGGGCAACGGCGACTGAGATGCAATGAAGACTATAGAAGTTTTACTGGGAGCAGCACCAGGGAAAGGAGCGAGCAGGATGCAGGGCTGGGCATGTGGAGTCAGCAGGCCCCAGTGGAGACCTGGCCAAGTTTTCCTCAGCCCAGAGAAGAGCTCTGGGGCAAGGGTGGCCTGATGGAGGAGTCCCCTAGGGAGAGGAAATGGCCCAGCCCCTGTGCTGTTAATCTACTGCCACTGCCTGTAGGCCACCCTGAGAGAAGTGTGACCTGTCCTGGAAAGCTGAGACACACCCTGATGGAGGGGACTGCAGGGGGCATCAGCTGACTTCCCTCCTCTCAGCTGGGCAGTGAGTTTCTCGTGAAGGGTCTGAGCAGTGCGTCTCCGTATCCACCACAGAGGTCCTGAACACTCTTTATGCAGACCTGTTTTATGAGGCCCTGTGGGAAAGAATAGAACTTGGAAGCAGGACCAGCTGTGCATAACCAGGGATGTGCTCTGGGCCTCTGCACACTGCTGTCCATGTAGCTCATCACGTGTTCTTCTACGCACTGGCTTCTAAGAAGTTCAGAGCTACATTTGCGGGGAGCAAACAGAATCTTATAAAATACATTGTGAGTACTAATGCCATAACTGCTGTATTATCCATTTCTCTGGATTTCCTTTTTACTTAGAAAGCACATAAACTAGTTGAACCAAACACTAGATAGTAGAACTACCTCTCCGTAAGACACATGGCAGGGTCCCCACCTGGATCATGTAAAAAAATGGAGTATAGTGAAGTCTTAGCTTGAGCCTTATCTGATCTAATCCCAAAGTGGAAGAGAATCATCTTTTAGCTATTTGAATACAAAATTACATATATTTTTGTGTCCCTATTCTAAAAATACCTAAATTATAACTCTTATCATTTGTGGAGTTTTACTGATTTGTCATCCTAACGAGCTATTTGCTAAAACATCTGAAAGTGCCTTTCAGCAAAAATTTAAAGAAATAAACTTCTAGAGGCTCCTTGCTTTCTCCCTTTTCCTGCTAGTTCTTTATTAGTAGCAAGGAAATGATCACTCTGAGACAGGCTTCTGCAGGAGGACCAATGTATAAGTACCACATGGCAGTCACTTGCCTTAGGTGTCAGGCTTGAAGTGTAATTACTGGGATCTGGGCATTAGGAAAGCCAATCTTCCTTTCCAGGGAAAGGGTTGGTAATGAGGTTGACATACAGGCAGGTGGCAAGGAGGGCCACTCTCCAGGACAAAGCTGCAGTGACCAGACGGGTCTGTCATCAGAACAGAAGAGGATGGGCTTGCCATGTGGTTAAAGTACGGGTGGTGGCCAGGGAAGGGGTGCACTTTTTGCCTGAACTATGTACTTAAAAAGAAATCCTCAAAGGAAATTACATGGAGTGCTTGATTTTACTGCCACAAGCAAGACTGGCTACATGATTTTCAAGGCTCAGTGCAAAATGAAGAAGCAGGACACTTGTTCTGAAATTAAGAATTGCAAGACAGTGACAGCAGAGCATTAAAATAAGCCTGGGGCCCTGCTGGACTTGAGTCCTTATAAGACTGCACCAGTCACATGTCCATGAAGCTGGCCCTGGCCATAGACTCAAAGGTGACGAAGCGTTTTTTCTCAGATCACCAAATAATGCCTGATCTGTAAACCTGAGTGTAACTGGGGGGTGGGGGGAAAATATGTTCCAAGCATATTGCTCTTCAAAGGGGCAAATAACCTTTGAAGCCAAAGTCTGTCAAAGGGAGAAATAAAGTGGGAGAAACCTATTTATTGCTTAGAAGCAGTTGTCCACTTCTGTTTGCCAGTGTCTCTTGTGACTCGGCTACAAAAAAGGGACTCCACCCAACCTCTCAGGTCCAGATATGCCGTTGCTCCCCTTGTAATCACATATTGATATGGAGATGGACTACTTCTCTCTACCTGTCGGAAATACCGATTGATATGGAGATGCACTAAGGCCAGGTGAGAGATTCTGGAAATGCTGCAATTTTATACACATTTAGAAAGTTCTATTACTCAGCCTTTAGCCTGGTCTGCCCTGTTAGCCCTCTGGGCTCTTGGGAAGGGAGGTTACCAATGAATGTAATGCTTAAAAATCCCCTTTCAGTCTCAACTTCTCACCGGGGTGGAAGCTGAGTGAGGACCATTCTACTTTGATATATTCTGTATCCTTGTTGAAATATATGTTGGACCATGTCTTACACTGCACATCAAGATTTTGGGTTCAGAAACTGGCTTGTCATAATAGACTGAGAAGAGCTAACTCATTTTCTATCCGGTGGTTGCATGGGATCAAAACTATGATTGCTAGAACTGGACAGAGACCCCTTTGGCAACACCACTGACGCTGCTGCCCCGCTGGCTGTGGTGCCTGCAGTCGTAGCTCATGGAGCTGGATGGAATGAGGGATATCACCCCATTGTTGTAAGACAGATTTCCAACCTGATTTTCATGATGTATTGTGTTTAGATATATAATTTAATAAAATGTATCTATGGGCAAACTACAGGGTGAATTGCTAAAAAAAAAAAGGGAAATACCTCTTAGCTGATAACTTACTTTTATGGCTTTTTATGGGCTGTATTCCCACTCTAAGCCACATGATGAATTAATGTTACAGGAAAGCAAGCCGATTTTGCTACAGTTATCATTAACTAAAGGCAGTACCTGACAGATTCCTTCACCCAGAAACATGTAATGGAAGAGTGCATTCTCCTTGCAAACAAACCTAATTTATACCTTACTCGAGGGTCATTTTTCCAGCAAGGCAAAGAAAGAAAATATTCAGCTACAATGGTCCAACATATAAAATATCTAGTTTCAGTGAAAGGAGCCTGACATAGCGAATGACTTCACTAAATGCACCTCTAAGGAGTTGCACGTGTGACCGAGAGAAGTTCCACGAAGAACCCTTACAGCAATTCAGAGATATTTTAAAGAATTAAATGATGCCCCTCTATGAGGATTCCCAGAGGAATCTGCCGGACTAGATGCCTGTGCTCTGGGATTCAGATTCCACAGCAGACACAGAGGCCCCCAGTGGAGCCTTCTCTCTAGAATTAGTCCATGACAGGCAGCCGCTCAGCACACATTCTGGTGTAAAAGGAGGCCCTGGGGGCCAGGTGACGAGTAATAGATGCCACAGGACTTTAGGGACGGCTCTCACGGCGAGCAACTTTTCTTAAGCACACCACTCAGCACTGGGCTCACACTGTTCTGATTTGGGGCTCTAGTTTCGGAGTCTGGCACTTGGTTCAGGGTGGTGCTGTGGGAGCCATTGTGTCTCCTCATACAGTGGCCACAGGCTTCCAAGTTCCGATCACTTTACCCCTGCTTCCATTTCTTCCTTCTGATGTTTCTTCAACTTAGCACTAATATTATGACCCAGTTCTTTCAGCTTTTAGGCATATGTTTTGTGGCTTTGAAACTTCTTGCCCTCTAAGAATAAAAGTGGGAAATGGTGAGAATAATTTCTGGGGATGACTCTGAGGTGCACAGGTATGGAATTCAGTTGAACAGAGTAAAACAGTTGTACCTGGATGGGTGATGGACTTCATGCTCAGGAAATCATCCTGTGTGACTGTGGACACCGGGGGGAGTGCCTCTCCTTGCAGCGGTACAATGGTGTCCTGGGTTGTATTTTACTAAATGTTAGTAATTCACAATTAACTGCCAGTAGTTTTCTAAATCATGCTAATTCACAATCAACTTTACCATCATTTTATTACTGATAGTGTTACCTATATTCTCTATGTCTATATTTACTTTTTAGATACAACTAAGGAACTGAAAGAAAACAGCTTCTGAAGGGAAAGACTTCAGCCCCACTGAGGACCAGAGATGATTCAGACCCTTAACAACACAGAATGAGGAACAAAGAAAGGCTGTGAATAAAGTAGGAAAACAAATTCTCCTATTTGTTTGTGTCAGAACTCAAAAAGCCATTAACAATTAGCAGGTCAATGAACCTCAAAAACGAAGTGAAAGATGTCAGACACAATGAGTCACATACAATTGTATGAGTCAATCATACAATTATGATTCTATATGTATGAAATATTCAGAACAGGAAAATCCATAAAGACAGAGTGTCGAGCGGTGATTGCCAGGAAATGGGAAGGCTGTAATGAGGGACAAACACTTAGGAAGTACAGGCTTCCTTTTAGGGTGATAAACATGTTTTGGAATGTGATAGGGGGTGGTTGCACAACATTATGAATGCACGAAATGTCACAGAATTATTCACTTCAAAATGGCTATTTTTATGTCGTATTTCCCCTCAATAAAAAAATCTAAAATATAAAAGGGAAACATCTCTTTGTAATTTTTTTCCTGTAATACAAAAGCTATTTTAACAAAGAACTTATTTTGAAAAAACAGAATTAATGGTGAGGAGACATGAGCTTTGAGCCTGTTTGGCTTTCTTAAGGCACAATAGATAACTCTCCAGATATTTATTCCTTTTCTCTATCAAGTTAGCGGTTTTAAAAATTAATTTACAGGGAATTATTAAGGTCATTATAGCCCTTTTCCTTTCATATATGTAAATGTTTATATATAGTACAATTTATCAGGCTCTTCATTTATCTCAATTGGTCAATCATTTGCTTCACAATGTCTGGGATCTGTTTCCTGCTTGGAAAGATCATTCTCTCTCCAGCATTGGTTAAGTTTGCTTTTGATGATGATTTTTTTCCCCTAAGGCTTTAATTTTTTTCTTATTTATTTCTCTTTTCTAATTACATTGGCTAGTATCTCTGATGATATGTGATAATGTATCAATGGCCTCCCTGTGTTTTTAAAGAGAGTCAAGTAATAATATTCTGCAGTACATTGAGAAACTGAGGGGTGGATGGGGGAAGAGTCAGAAAAAACAGCATGAACTAATTTTGTCATCTTTAATAGAAATCTTCTAATAGATGCTATTTCAGAACAAACCAATCAGTAATAGATGCTTAAGCATGTAATGTAATGGCTTGAAGGCAGTGGTGCTCTGGAGCCTATCCCTCTCCTGGCTTCCAAACTGGTTCACAGAAGATTAAATTCTCAGGAAATTTGCAAATTGTTAAACAGAGCCATTATTAAAAATTAAAGAACATAAATCTGTAATTAAATCAGTTATATCAAAACAAATGTATTAAATATTCAAAAGTCATAATTTAAATTATTTTTCTACATTTTACTATTATCTATCCTCTTGAAGCTGTTTAGGTCATGCCACTGCATGACGGGAATCCTAATATGACTGCTGCCCACCTTTTCCCTACTCTACATTCCGTAAGGACAGGCTGGTAGCTTGGAATCAGCTGTGATAGGAGTATTAATCCACGGAAATTGACCAATGTGGCCAACCAGGGTTGTACTTATTGCTTCTTTGGTTGTCAAACTTAAGAAGAGAATGAAGAAAATGTTAATAATGCAGATTAAACTTAAAAATGTGCTGTGTCTGTATCTGTTTTGAATAGCACAAAAAACTGAGAATTTGAAAACTATTATGTAATTTAGTGAATAATTCTCTCACATCATTGATAATGAGTGAAGTCCGGACATTCACCTTCATTGTATTCCTTATTAAAATAAACAAAAATACCAACCAACTTTCACGTTGGCGCTATACTCAGAGAGCCAGTTAGCAGCACAGTATACAAATAACCACTAGAAAAACTGAAGTGAAAATGTAACAAAACCAAAATTCCGAGGCAAAGGGCAAAGAAGCATAGTAAGCAATTATATTACAAGTAAAAAAATCTATTACAAAAATTACATTGAAAATAAAACTTAATTTTCTCACCTTCTACAGTGAAGAGTCAACAGATATAGTATAAGGTTAATAAGACTAGCAGTAGATGATTAATTATATTATTAAAATATATAACAGTAACCAGTAGAAAAACTAAAAAAGGCTTATAGATTTCAATTTATTAAAAGAAAAGCATCTACAGACTCAGGGAGGCTTTTCCTGACTCCCAATATTGCCCATTTTCCCCAACAGCCCAGAATCTATTCCATTTCCATGCACTCTGTCATTTTTGTTTGACAGATTTAAAAGAATTAGTTGCGTGATTACTTGACGAATGTTTATTTTTTGGTTACTCAATAAACTTCAAGAAGGAAGGATCTATGTCTGATTTTGGTCACCACTGTCACAAATACTGGTGCGATGTCTGAGACACAACAGCTACTTAGTAATGATTAATGAATAGCTCCTGCCCTCAAGGTTCCTCAGAAGTAGAAGGAAGGCAACAGATAAATGCCATAAAATGAAAGGAGCCTTGCTTAAAGAAATGAAAAAGGATCAGTGCATTCTGCCTAGAGGAAGGTTTCATAAAGAAGGTGGCATCTGAGCTGAATCTTGAAAAATTAGGTAGTTTGCCTGGCTAACAGGGAAGGAAGTCGTTTTAGACAAAGGAAACAGCCAGCAGCAGAGAGGGATGACGTTAGTGAGACAGGGCTCACATCATGGGGAGGCTGCAGACTCTACTAAGGATATGGAATTCATCTGGTAAGTCAAGAGAAAACAGTGCGATCAGAGTCTTTATTATTGTAGTGAATATATTTAACAGGAGATCTACCCTGTCAACAGATTTTCAAGTATACAATACAGTATCGGTAACTATAGACATGATGTTGTATAGCAGGTTCTCCAGACCATTCATCTTGCATAACTGGAACTTTATGGCTGTTGAATGGCATTCCCCCAGTTCCCCTCCCTGCCAGCCCCTGGCAACCACTATTCTACTCTCTGCATCTATGAATTTGACTATTTTAGATAAGTCATATAAGTGGGATCCCGCAGTATTTGTCCTTTTGCGACTCCTTTATTTCACTAGTCTAACGCCCTCCAAGGCAGCTCATCATATTGTTGCATATGGCAGGGTTTCTTTCTTCTTTAAGATTCAGTAATATTTCATTCTATGTATGTACCACATTTTCTTAATCCATTCATCCAGTGATGAACATTTAGGCTGTTTCCACATCTTGGTAATTGTAACTATTGCGACAATGAACATGAGAGTTCAAATATCTCCTCATACCTTTTAGGATGGCTATGATTAAAAAGAATGACGGCACCGATGTGGAGAAAAGGGAACCCCTGGACACTGTGGGTGGGGATGCAAAATGGTGCACCATGAAGGAAAACAGCGTGGAAGCTCCTCAAAAAATTAAAACAGAACTACCCCATGATCCAGCATTTCCACTTCTGGGTATTTAAGGAAAAGAACTGAGATGAGATCTTTCTTAAAGCGTCCTCTGGAGGCAGTGGGGAAGACGGAAAGGGAGGGAGCTGGGAGATGAGGAGGTGAGAAGTGCCCTGCATTATCTGACTCCTATACTCAAGTTCCTAGCACCTGCGATCTAGAGCGAGGGAAACACAACCTCGTTCCATCACTGACTAGATCTGTCTGAGCACTTCTTTTGGCTTCAGGGAGAAACTATTGCTGATATAAAAGGAGGAGTAAGTTATTGTAGTCAAGCCCAGCGTCTCATGTTATCTTCTCCAATTTGAAATTTGTTTCTCATTCTTTCCGCGAACATCCCTTTATTCAAACCTGGGTCCTCCAGGCAAACTTACTTTCTCCAGTAATCTCACCCAACTTCAATCACACGTATTCTAGGAACACAAGATTTTCAGAGTCATGTTCCTCTACGCATGCCCATGACTTCTCTCTAGATTTTTACCCCTTCAGAACAGAGTTGTGGTTTTAATTTCTTTTGTAATCACTCATGGTACACGATAAGATGTTCAGCACAAAGTAAACTTTCTACATGTTTTGAATCACATTTATAATAATATGATGACAAATGAGGAGTAAAATAGTTGACTACAGAGAAGCAGAATGTGTAAAGAGAAAAATATGACAGAAAGGACAGTAAGATTCTTTCCTTAATTATATTAGAGGTATATCAGAGAAATTGTGACTACTCTACTTTCAAAGAATCAAAAAATGAATATTCTATAACACTTTAAGAATGATATTATGTTTGATTCAAATTCTGTTTTTCTCCTCAAAGGTGGAATAAGATCCAGACAGTTTGAATTGCACAGCTTTTGATGGAATATTTGGTTAAGCAAAGTGGTAGTTGTTTCTTATGTTACCAACACTGTGCATTTTGAATGGTTGAGGGTCTTTTGTTGTATAAGAAAATCAGTGAAGTCTCAAAATTTTGATGTTTCCAGTAGACAATTCAAGAGCATCATCTGACTGGAGTTAGGTGGCCCGGATATTCATAACAGTTACAGTAATTGCAGTAACTGCACAAAGCAACTGCTAGAACCCACAGCCAGGCACTAAGTTCTCATGTGATCATGGTTGGTCCTGCGTGACTTGCTCTCTTCTCTGAAACACGGTGTAACTAAAACCACAACAGCTCGGGAGGTCTTATTTCCCTAAGATTCATGCCCAGCCTGGTGCTGGGCTCAGGGGTAGCTTCACCCTATCTGCCTGAGGCTTATGTTTTTATCTTTCTCTCTTCCATCCCCCTCCTTAGGGGGAAAATAATTTTAAGAGAGAAATTGCTGCCAGACAAACAGAATTTAAGAAGCACATGAAAACGGTCAGTTATGGTTTGTGGCCTGCTAAACTGTGCAGGGAACTGGGCTCTAACACACAGGAGAGAGGGGAAGGCACGTGAGCGGTGAGGCTGGCATCTGCATAGAGCCACTGGGATGGCAAGTGAAGTTGGCATGAGTTCTTCCATTCAAAAAATTGTCCTTTTAGGTACTTACATGCTCTCAAGGATTTTCAGGTTTGTTTTTTCTATTTTCGTTTTGTTTTGCTTTCTAAAATTAGATATCCCTTTTGGACTACAGTCATTTTATTCTTTAATTACTGGTCTTTCCTCTGTAATTCTCCTCCTTCACCTGTCTCCAGCAACATCTGTTGATTAAAATAGCCTTCCCAGGAATTTTCATAAGTCAAATGGTAGAGAGAGTTTATTGTTAAAGGCAAAATAGTAAAAGAGAGAGAGAGAGAGAAACTAAAGAAAGAATGTTGGGGATGGGTCACACGGCCTCCTTTCTCATTACATTTAACATATTCTTCCTTCAATGAAACACAACTTCTGTCAGCATGGACTGTATACAGAGCATTTATAATTATTATGATTTCTCTATATCAGAATGCCCTCCTTGCAAAATGAGGCATACCACAAATGGATGGGAATCATTCCTAATGGAGAATGGAAAATGCTTAATAGAACATAATATACCTATACCCAGATCTTTTCTTTACAATAGGGACATTATCACTGGGAAGAGAAGAACTCTAACTCCAGCATCCTGGCATCAATTCAACCACCCTGGCACTCCCTCCACACATCCCCCCTGCCTTCACTCATTGCCTCTCCCATACTCAGTCATTACATTCATTGACTTCTATACAAATCTCTTGTTCCTCTCTTGTGTTGTATATGTTACACAATCCCCAAACAATGGTTAAATTATTCCCTCTGCCTATGCCAAATATAACTCTTAAAAACAATTTGAACTTGAAAGAGTAGCCTAGTTTTAAGTTCATGACCACTCTATTCCTGTGAACCATCTCTATACTGCCATCTGGCAGTCTTACTATACACACCCACTCATTCTCCCTCTCCTCTTGATGGCTGTTACAGGTTTTCCTTCTTGAGCTTCTACACATCCTCATCATAGCTTCTTACCATACTGAGAAAATAAAAGGAATCAGAACAAATATGCGAGAGCTTTCATCATGTCCAAGAACCAACCTGCAGACTCTGCCTCCTCTCTCATCACGTTGGCACAGCAGCCCTTGCTTAGATGCGAGGCAATGTCTCCACGCGCGCACTGACTCATCATTCCCTCCACAGTCAAGGTCAAGTGTCCAAAAATTATTTTTTTCTTTCTCATACATCATCATTCATTTTTCTCTCTACTGATTCATTAAAAAACAAAGTAGTTCTATTTTACCCAACTTTAAAATTCACAAAACTTTGATTTACCCTGTTTCTCCTCTAGCTATCATCTTTGTCTTTTGTCTTTCATTTTCCTGTTAAGCAACACATCACTGCATCCAATTTCCCTCCTGTTGTCTGTCAAATCTATTACATCCACAATTTCACTGATAACTCCAACAGAAACATCCATCTGCCTTCCCGGACAACCTACTCCCCAGGCTGACTGGCTACCGTCCTCCTTCCTTGTTTTTGTCATCTGCAAACCACAAATCTTGGAGAGTCCAGGACTCAGCCTACAAAGAGTTCCCTTTATCTACATCTCTCTTGGTGATCTTATTTGGATGCCCAGATATAAACACCAATTCCACACTAAACAACACCCACACATGTATCTCTAGACTGGACCTCTTGCTCAGAGATGCAGAATTAGGCATGCAGTTGCTTATTCAACATTCCTACTTGGATATTTATTTTCAATGTCAAACTTAACAAGTCCAAGAGTAAACTTCTGATATTTCCTGCCAAACCTTCTTTTCCTACCTTTCTCTGTGTTGCAGTAAATAGCAATTCCATGCTCACTCAAATCAAATACCTTGAAGTTACTCTCCACTCATCCTTTCTCTCAGATTTTATATCTAACACAAACAACAAGTCACCTGGCTCAACTTCAGAATATATCCAGAATCTGACCAAGTCTCACCCCCTGTATCACCACCACCCAGACCCAAGACACCATCACCTCCTCCTGGAATGCTCAACTTGCCTGGTACCACTGTTGCTCCTTTTGCTTATGTATACCAGCTAAAAATAAGTTACTTTTTTTTTTAAGTAGAATACTTAATTAATCTGTTCAAATGCTCGCAATCACATTCCCTCTCACTCAGATTAAAGTCAATGTCCTTGTAATTGCACACAAGGCCCAGTAAATTGCCCCAACCCCTCCTGGTAACTCGACTTCCCCTTCTGGTTCACTAGGCTCTGGCCACACGGTCCTCCTCGCTCTTCCCCAGCTGTACTTCAGGGTCAGGGCTTGCACATCTCCTAGTCCCAGCAGGTGGAGAAAACTTCTACCAGGTATCTGTATATTTTGCACTCTCATCTTCCGGCTGGTATCTGTTGAAATCTTAACACTCCAAACCTAATCCTGCACTCACTTCTCTGCTGAATTTCTTTCTATAGCAATATGACCATCTGCCAGGCTCTATCACTGATATATGTATTCACACATTTGCTTGTTTCTGTTTGTTTTCTTGTATCTTCCTACAGAATATAAGCTTCGTAAGGTGATGATTTTTCATCTGTTTTGCTCATTGCTGTACCTGATATGCAGAGAATATGCCTGACTCAGAGTAAGCACTTAAAAAAAATACTCATTGTTGAATGACTGAAATAATGAAATAAAGTTTTACCACTGTTTGGATCTGAAACATATTTTACTTATGATTAAGAGTGAGCACCTGGACACAGAATGAGAAGATACTTCTAAATTTCTCATTTTGGATTGTATCCATTCTGCTTCTTTGGAAACTCTTCCAATCATAACAATATGGCAGACTCATCCTGTTACAGTATAAAAATGATTTTTCAGCAAGCCATTAGAATCAGTTTCCCTTATGCAGGTGGTAAAACAAAACAACAGTCTCTATCTTCAAATTCTTTTATTCAGAAAAAAATGCTAATTTTTGGTATTCAAACAGTTCCATTTTAAAGCATATGACAGACAGACCCAGAGGAAAATTTCTCCACTGCTGTGTTTGCTTTTATAGTTTTAAATACTGTGGTGTTATGCAAGTGGAAATTGATTTTTGAGATGGCAGTGACAGGTGAGATGGGATGTGAAAAAATGATATTTCAGATCCTCATATATCCACAATATAAAGGGAATCATATTTCCAAAATCTCTTCCATCTAGTTCATAATTTTAGTTGTGTTTAAAGGCTACATGGAAAGGAAACACTCTACCCATGCATAAAACCCAGAAAACTTAATAGGCCACAGACAAGCAAAGTAAATTAATATGGTGCCCATTCAAAAGTTTGGTGGTAAGTTTTAGCTTATAAGTTATAATGTCTCCCAGTAGCCCCCATCAGTAGCTAACTATCTTTTTTCTTTTGTTAGAAACAAGTATGGTAAATTCTCATCCAACAAAGTGGTCACAAGTGACTGAATATTTAGGTTAGCAGAATGCTAGGTTGTGTGTCATATTTGTATTACCAATTTCGAGTATGATGAAGTTAACATGACAACTTTTCTGGACATATGTCATAATGTAGAAAGTAATTCGGGATAATGCAGTATCTGAAAAGCAATTCAGGACCATCAGTGGTCATTCTATTTGGACTTGCTAAAGTAATAAATGGGGTAATTTTAGATAACTATGGCCTACTATGTGATTGTCCATTGATAAGGTGGGTGGTATTTCAGGCTGTAGTTGAAAAGTGAATAGGCGTTTCTGTGTAATGTGTTTGCCAACACTAAAGAATTCCTATTGAATCAAATCTGCCTCATTGACTTTTACAGGGATCTGAAAGTCAAAACACAACACAGCGTTTATCTTTGAAAATGATACTGCTTTGAAGGTTTAAAGTTCCTTCTGGGAACTTTAATAATTTTAAGAGAAGAAATTATTTTTTTCAATGTGTTTAAAATTCGTGGTGATAAAGTATACTCACAATCTCTAAGCAAAGCAGGAAAGAGTATTAGACCTTATCACATTAAAGACATGCATGCTGATAAGGGCACATTAGAGCCTAACAGCAACTCTTGCAACATTTCATTCTGGAATGGCAAATTTGCTTAGCCTTTTAAAAGATAGCCTAACTTGTTCAAAACTTGTGCCTGTCACTATTTCTTTAAAACGGTAGTAGCAGAAATAAGATGACCTTATTATTGCTTTTCTCACATTTAGGATAACAAGATAATATACATGCAGGGTAAAAGCAGTTTTAAATTTTTCTCAAGGATCTAAAATCTGCATGATCTCTTTTTATCACCCATTGCTAAAGTATCAGAGAATGAAAAAAATATGCATTTTAATTCATATGTGCCTTTAAAATCTGGATCTAGCTTATTACTTTATTGTAATGTTAGTAATCACTTATTCAGCAACTCTTACTGAGTGCCAACTCTATGCCATGGACCTTAGCAATTGTGAAGAATAAGAAAGAGTAAGAAGTCTCATTCGATTGTTCATTTCAGGGCCGAAGCAGGACAAAGGTGGATTTTGTGGAGCTATTATGCTGAGAGAATATTCACAAAAAGCTTGAATGCAATACACACAATTGGGAGCTGTTCCTATTTTCAGTTACTATGTGTATGCTTGATTTATTACTCAGGCATCCTTTACACTTCCCAGGTTCTCATTTGCTTGTTTGAATGGCTCTGAGAACACTGGAAAGAGAGAAAATATTGACAAAGTTACTCTCACTGTTGATATCCATGTCTTCATATACACAGAAAGATAAAACTAAACTAAATTTAATATAATATTGATCAAAGTAAGGAAAACCAGAAAAAAGTAGCATAAGATGACCAACTTGGTGGTATTATGTTTCCACTGTGTTATAAATGCCTCCACAATCACACTTCTGTGATATTTATAATAGAATTATGTCAAATTACATCTCCATGCATTACTCAAGTAGTAAGCCCTAAAAAAAGACCACAGGACCAGACTGCAAAGCCTTCAGTTTCCATTTTCTCACTATTAATATGAATCATGGTCTGCATGTCTCAAATTTTCATAATTTGACCTTTTTAAATTGAGATTACATTAATTACATTTGTCCTTAATGGGAACGTTGGACAAATACACAGAATATAGATGGACTGTAACAGGTAAGTTATGTTCCTTGAATATGTTAGTATATGTTAGATATTAAATAAAAGAGAATGTCCAAAGTGATTCTGGTATTCCGGCCATTCAAATTATTTTTCAATAGGGTTCTAGTTCTTACCCCATTTGAGATCTTGCCAAATAAATGAATAATATGATCATTAGAGTCCATTCTAATTCCTTCACTCTGTATGTGTGTGTGTGTCTACCTTTTAGAATTTCTTACCATGATAGTTTCACAGTTGCATTTTGCCTTCTGGCTATGCTTTCATGTGGTACTTCTCATAAACCAGGCATTTCTCTCTAACCATTGTAGACATAATTTATGGCATATGAATTCCTTTTCTTGCTTTGCATAATGAGGCAATTAATTGTTATCTAAGTCTCTGCATGGGCAAAATTCCTGATATATGTACTTGGGTGTGATGTATGTGAGATGTAAACATAAAAGTCCCAATAGTTGTTAAAACAGCTTGGTCTCACCCTATAGTCATGCCCCAGATCTGGTGGACTGAGTACTTTGTGTGGCTTGTGATTGGCACAAAGTACCTTCAAACTATGTTGGATTTGCAAGTAGTAACTGTAATGAATGGTACAACTACTTTTCCCTACTTTAACATTAGTTTCATGTCCTTTATTATAAAATACTGTACACATGTAAATTCCACATAATTAGCTGGGCCCATCAATCTGTTATTTCCCAATTACATAACAAATAGTTACCTAATGAGATTTATGGGTTAGGTGCTAGGAAATATTTTTAAGGCTTCAGAACCCTTTATTTACATATTCTAATTAGCAGTTTATTAATCTTAAATGCATAAGGAAATTAACTGCAGCTTAATCTCATAAAATTCATCACTGTACTCCTTTATTACATTGCTTTGATATACATTATTTTTTAGCAGTTCATGTATTAGAGTAATGGCTAGAAGATGGAAAATTCTATCTCCTCATTCCAATTACAGGTCTTTCCCCACTGACACACCCACCTGCATTATATTAAAATTTTTATAGCTCCTAATAGTCTTTGCTTTCCATGAATTATTTTAATATCTCCCTGTTTTTCTCCCTGTCTTCCTATTTCCCTTTCAGAGGATATAATACCCTTTCTCCCAAAAAAGCAGATTTAATAACTTTCTGTTGAAAAATCATTTTTTCAGACCATCAGGTGATAACGTTCATGAAGAGAATCACATTAATTCAGAAAACATCTTTTAAGTCACTTCTACACCTTAAGACTCAGCACACTACTCAGGGCCGATGATGAACCGAGAAGCCCACAGCCTGGAGAGTTCTGAAACGAGGCTGCGAGGAAAGGGAAGCAGGATTTCTTCTAGGCCCAACCCTGTCTGGCACCGCAGATACACTTCTGGAGGTTCTGGTATGCCCTTCGGTTCGCGCGATTCACACTTAGAGCCTTTGCAGCTGGCTGAATTTTGTTGCGATGCTTCGCCGAAGAATGATATTCATTTAGGTATGAAAAGGGCACCATTTAGTCATACCGGGAAGCACTAAGTGGTTTGGAGATTTAAGAAAAGCTTCCTAAGTCTTTACTGTTTCACAATGTTTATAGTGAGCTTCCAGATCCAATCTATTCCTAAAATAACCAAATGAAACGAACACAAACATCTGATGACGGTAAAGAACATGCTCTTTGGTCTCGAGAATCTCATACGGGCATAACTTGCTCTTTTGCACACGTGTGGTATGATTACGAAAGCCTGACACGGATTTCTCACATGATGCAAGCAGACATTGAAAGCAATTTCAAACAAGGATATAATATCCCAATATTGTTACTGCTCTCTCTCTATATATAACAGACATAAAACATATAAAGTTAGGTATATATATAGGTAGAGACATAGATAGATAGTGCTAATTGTACTCTAGCCCAGAAGTATGCTTCGTGAAAACAAAATCCTTAACTGGATGCAAGAATACTTCTAATATGCTTGTGTGTTATTAAATATTTTGCACATATTACATCAATTATTAATATGTATAATGTATATATGTGTGTGTAGGGAGAGAGAGACAGCGAGCATGAAATGGGACTAACATTGGGTTGATGTTACTTTCTTAGAGTAATTTCTTCAGCTGTCTACTTACTTTGACTTACATGGTCCACAGCCGATATTTAGTGAATATGCCCTGGTTTAGCTGCAAAAGTCGTTAAATATAGAAACACTTTTGTACGACTGGCAAACAGTCGTTGCTTAAGCTCCCTGAATCTGGTCCTGACATGCACTGTACCAACTGTCCTGGGCCCCCCCCACAGAACCCTCTCTTCCAATATTTCCACATCTCAGAAACAGCCAGAGGCCCCAAGGTACTGCTTTGATGTTGCTTTAACACCTTTAATATCTAATACCAGTGTCATTCTAAATGGCCGGTGCCCATGACATAATGGCAGTTGAATATTTTAAACACCTCTCCTGATACATCCTAATATGCTAATTCAAACCACCACCAAGAGAAATAGGAGATATTCTGATGTTGTTACAGCTGTAGCCCTTTAGAAGCACTACAGTTCTAATACACATGTGCACGGCAGCTCTTATATTTTTCAGGAGTAAGAATGGGGTGAAGTGTGGTTCCATAGTGGCCAGGACTCAACAATGGGAAAGTTTTCTTTTATCTCACATCTACTATTTCCTTAATAACAAGCAGCACATGGTCCTCTGAACCTACCACTGTATTTGTTTCTGATCTTTGTAGGTCTAATACAATACCCATATTGCCACTGTTATTTGGGTGATAGTTGTGTCAAGTCGCTGAAGTGGAGATTTGAGTGAAGGCTTATGTTACAGGACCAGCTTCAGGCAAGAAGGAATGGATGAAACAAATTTAGAATCTGTACCCAGTGCAATTAAAAACTTGGACATTCAGAGCTGCCAATTTGAAACAAGCACAGTTAAAAGCATCCTTTCAACTTTGGCCTTGATTGATTTAACTCAGGTCTTTTTTGCAATCTGAGTTGAAATT
The DNA here is from genome assembly GCA_029783875.1 of Phataginus tricuspis. Classification (NCBI taxonomy): domain Eukaryota; kingdom Metazoa; phylum Chordata; class Mammalia; order Pholidota; family Manidae; genus Phataginus; species Phataginus tricuspis. The sequence goes on along the minus strand of JAQQAC010008880.1, from coordinate 81,782,731 downwards.
TGGGTTCAGTTTTAAGGAGTTCTCGATCTTCAGATTATGGCCTTTGCCTGTAAACTAAAGACTTTTTAAATCAACCAAAGTAAATGTTAAATAATAAATATCATTCCAAAGCAAGGCACAAGGGCATGTGTTGAAAAAACTGGAATTCTTTGTCTCACTGGGAGGTACTTAGGAGACAGATTAAACACATTTTTGTTGGTTCCATAGACCTAGACCAAGAGGCAGGGGCCCAAAACAGTCAGGAGACCAAGCTGCCAGACAATCACCAATCCGCTGCCTAGCTTTACGGGTGAGAAAATAAATATACTCTTACACAGTGGCCATATTTTTGAAATACACTGTTCACTTTCCTGAAGTCCACTTTTAATCTACTAGTTCAATCTATTTCTCCATGAATAGTTGCCAGGAAGGTATTTCTAAGCAAACCGCAGACAGTTCTTCCCCCTTATGGTGTTTATGATTTGCTTGTTAGTTTCTCTGTGGGGAAAGCAAAACCAAGAAGAAATCAAAATACAAACTGTTATTTAGATGATTGGCAGACCATTTCCTCAGTGTAGGATATTATAGAAATGGATGTTCCCAAACCCAAACCATAAAAGATCTTTATTATATTTCTGAAAACATTTGTTTCCTTAATTATGTTTTTCAGAGAGCTCTTCCCCTAAATCTTTCAGATAATGGATCACACTGTAAGACGTCATCTCAAGTCACCACACTCATACATCATCCTGCTCTTCTCAGCGAAGCTGATAAAAATGGATAAGGCATTGGAGAAGGAATGACATGCTCTCATTAAATATAGACATACCACAGACTTCTTTCAAAATCCTCTAAGGTAGGTACCCTAGTTGAGAAGAAGTTTGAAATGCAATCTCCAAACATTTCTATTCAATTATGGCAAGGCTCAGTGTACACCACCACTTGGCCCTGTGGTTTTCTAAAGGAAAATTTCAATCTTCTGTGAGTTTCTTCTGCAAGATTGTTAAGTACATCTCTAATTCAGCTCTTTCTTCTGATTCACGAACTCTCTGTGGATTGACTCCACCCCCACCCCCACTTATAAGTAGTGAAATGCATGTGTTTTTAATTGCTCTTTAAGTTTCATAAACCAAAATAACATATGGTTGTTTACAGAGATCTAATTAGCACATTTACCTAAATATGCCATCATGATTCTGAAGACATGAAAATTAAAAATGCAAATTATACTGTGCTGGGAGAACCACTTCACCACACTGCCTCATGTCCCCATGCTCTCAGCTTGCCATCTTTCTGGATCCTGCCATGAAGAAAGGAGGCAGAGCTCTCAGCTCCAAGCTAGAAACCTTCATTCTATCGTCTCTTGAGACAGTATTAAGAAAGCTGAAGCCTTTAAGGACATATTATTCCTATAACAACGAATCAACTCAGCTATCCAGCATTTTCTGATTAATGCATCAAAGAAACCAATAACAAAGAGACCAACCATTAGGGAAGAAGAAGAAAATTCAATTATTAGAAAAACAATTTTAGTACAATTAAAATTTGGAGTGACTAATCCAAAAAAATATTCTGGAGAAGAAACATCTTAAGAACATTTTCAAAGTAAGCAGAGACCATTAGGCATGGGTTTAGCTGGAATGCAATGACTGCTGGAGATCTGAGTTTTGATGAGTTTAACTGAAGACAATGTAGCCATCCTGGGAGGGTATATGTATAAAATAAAATAACAGGATTCAGGGCAAGTTAGAAAGGAACCAACAGTTGGATGAAAATATGATTGGTTATCAATTTTGGAAATATATAAGGCTTGTTTAGAAAGGTACTGAATTATATCTGTGGATTTGTTAATTGTCTGATATACCCTAAAGGATGATGAGGTTTAAAAAGGAATTCAGGTTTCCCTTGTCCTTGTAAATCTAGCAGGTTTTAGGGAACTGTGGATAACAGTACCTAACACTAAAAACACTAGTGCTAAGCACTTCACATACATTATTTCCACTTAATTTTTATTAGAATCTCATAGGCAAACTTTCTTCTACTTGGACAAAATTAGTCCTCATATTTCTGATTCTCAACACAGACGTGACTAATGTAGCTTCTGCTGGAAACTGAAGCCAATCAAATTGCTCATGAGAAGAAAACAGTGCCCTAAAAGGCAATTGCAGCTACCATTTGTCAGCGAGGCAGTGGGCTCATTGCTTCACATACTGTCTCATGAACACACATGACCTATTATCTCACACAATATGTTTGAAGCTTATTATTATCACCCGTAGTTCACGAAGGAGGAAACCACTGCTCTGGGAATTATGGGTAGGATGATGTTTCCTCAACCCAAGGGGCACAGCATCTGGCCCTGTTCTGTCTCACTCTGTTATCTAGTCTTAATCCCCTGTTATGAATTCCATTATATTCAGCCAAGCGATCCCACCAAGGCCTAACCACTGTTGCCCGTGAATGTGACCTTATTTGGAAAAGCGACTTTGCAGATATAATTAAGGATCTCAAGATAAGCCATCCTGGATGGAGGATGAGCTATAACTCCAGTGACTGGTGTCTTTACAAGAGAAAGGGGATTTGACACAGAGACACAGAGGAGAAGGCCGCATGAAGGCAGGCATGGTGGGTGTCGTGCTGCCATAAGTTAGGGTGCCGGGAAACTGGAGGAGGCAGGACGGATATGCCCCAAGGGCCTCTGGAGGAAGCCTGGCCCTGCTGACACCTTGATTTCTAACTGTGGCCTTTGCAGTTGTGGGAGAATAAATTTCTCTTGTTTTAAGCATGAAGTTTATGGTAAATTGTGTGGCAGTCTGAGGAAACTAATATACCCCTGTAAAAGGAATAATTGCTCTAGATAAAAGGTCTAAGAGAAAAAGCTGATAGGAAAGTAGGAAAAAAAAAACAATTGATCATGCATATTTTTAGAAAGACACATTAAAACCAGAAAAATCTTCAAAGAATAAATGGAATGTTATAAAGACTTTTTCTACTATCAGTTGGAGAGTCTCAACTCTAAATAGAGAAAATCTGACCTTACCTTACATGGGGGAAAAAAGTAACAACTTTGATTTTATATCGTGACAAGAATGTATTTTATGTACAAGTTCCTATAGACAAGGTAAATTTCTTTGAATCTTATTATGAAGATCATTACTTGAACTCTATTGCATTTAGAAACTATGTACAATATTTTCTCAGAGATTCTGCTATCTAGTAACTCAAAATCTCAGCAAGACACATTGAAATACTACTTATATGAATAACTCTCTATAAATAATAATATATTATATGGCTCTTTTTTTAACAACAGAATGAGAACTTTCTTTATAAGGAAAAACTCTAAACTACTCTTTTCATTGCCTGCAGCTTTAAACATTTTCAGACACAGAAACTATAGTAATAACAGTTTGCAAATGAAGTGGTTCGAAAATCTTAAACGGCAATTTTCTCCCAAACAAAACAACAACTGAAAAAAAGTCTCTAAGGAGAAATGAAACTGTAAAGTCTTTTATTTGGTATTCAGATATTGCTGGATACGTTTTCAACAAAAAAAGTCCTCCATTTAAACAGCTTCTACATCTCTGCACCCAAATCTTTTCTTCCATATTATCTGCCCACAATAGGAGGGAGGCTTAACATCTCATGCTAGCCCAGTTATTCAGATGCATTATTCATTTCCTTTCTGCTTATGTATTCCACAGTTTGAAATTTCCTTCAGAATTAAAAAAATAATAAAAGTAGTCACAGCTACAATGTATTTCTTGTTTATTAAACCTCTCCCAAACAGCCAGTGCTGTTAATGATATACCACTTCTATTTAATAATATTCAGATATATTTTGGCTCATAAGGCTTGCTTTTTAAAGCTTCAACTGACTCTTTTATCACTTAATATGTTTTCAAAATTATTTTTTACTTTTCAAGTCATAAAGAAATACGGGTAGCCTTTGAGTCCTCTGGTTTTTTTTTTTTAATGATTCATTTCAACTCATATTATTAACTTAAGACATAGTTACATTTCAGTGGCCTGTTTCTGGAAAATTTAATGTCCCTATCTAGAAATTTGCTCATTCTTTCCATTTGTTCCCTCGAACTATCCCGAAGGCTGTGGTCATCATTAGCAGCAGGCATTTAATTTTGATTCAATGGGAGTAAATAAAACAGGCAGCTGGAGGAGGGCTGACAAGAGGCAACAGTGGTTCTCAATGGGGTCCCAGAATAATGAGATTATTTTTTCTTGTATAGCTAAGAGGCAGCAGGCTACAGTAGAAAGAGGCTGAGCTTTAGATTCATTACAACTTAATCCGACTGCTGATTCACCTTCCAAAGATAATTACTTTCCTTCTCTGAGCCTCATTTTTTACTTGGCTGAAAAAAATGGGAACAGGCATGTTGCAAGGATTAAATAAGATAACGTATGTAATAGATAGCACAGCACTCAGAACAGGGATGATACTGTTACATGATAATTACCTTCAGTTAGCTCCTGTACTCCCACAACTTCACTTTTTCCTTCTAGAAAAGCCAATCCCAACAGCAGAAATGCAACAGGGTAGTAGAGTAGTCACGTGACTGTGTAATTCACCATCATGTAGAATTTATAGCATAAAAGAAATGTTAAAGACTTAAGCCAATGCTTCATTTAGTAAAATTGCTGGCTATTGGCAAATGTGTAATAAAACCAAATCTATTGGTTTCTAGTCTGGAATAGGAATCTTCTATTGTATTTTTAAGTCATAAAAAGGACTGATCGGAAAAATGAAACACTGCCTCTAGCCTCTAGTGATAATTCTGGTTCACAAGGCCAAGTGTAGACATATGCTGCAATGGAAATACTTTTGATTTATGGATTCAGGATCAAAGTTCGCTTTGAGTAGCTTTGAATCCGGCTGCATTTAAACCAAAGCTATGAGCTATTTTTGAAACAGAAGTAGCAACATTGTGGACAATCAAATAATAATAATCTATTCAATGCAAATAAGAAAAATCTTGTAAGTTTTAAGCCATGCAAGTGTCCTGCGTAATAGCAGGGCCTAGTGCGGACTTGCTGAAGCTGATGGGAGAGCTCCCTGAAAGCGGGAAGGTGATGGTTTCAAGTCTGAAGAGCATCTAAAAGAGTGGTCTGTCTGAAACCACCTTTTAACAGGGAAATTATAAAACAAAAAGCAAAACAAAAACCCTCGAAAGGCAGCACTGGGTCACTTTCACAAAAAAATAATTTACTAGCTTTAAGTCTCTGCAAACTATGTGCTCAGAAGTTAGTCTAACTTTTCCCCAGGAATACTTTCTGAGTCCCATGAACCTCTAAAAGCATTCTCTGCTGGGCTAATTGCTTTGCTGTATGCTCTCCTCAAAAATTAAAAAAAAAAAATACTAGAAGTTAAAAAGAAGACCAAAGTTTTTATACAAAAGCTTCTAATTGAGCCACAATAAATGTAATTTTCTTTGACTATTTACAGTGTTACCCTGTTTAAGCAATTCGAATTTAGAAAGCCTAACAGGATAATTGTGTGTCGTATATATCTGAATAACAGATCGTTTGTGATAGCTTGAGCATTTTGTCTCAGACTAATGTCTGATTCTCTAAGGGATTCTCTCCAAAAAGGAGACACAGAATCCCAGGGGCCTTCCCTTGATTTGGGGGAAGCAAGGCCCTTTTTAAACGGCTCTTCCTAATATCCACTATGGTTAATGGAGTGAAGCTTGCATGGACAGTCCTGTTAGCTGGTGCAGCCCATATCCTGGTCCAAGCATGCACTATTCCATTTATTTTGGAGACATTCCATTCGAAGTAGCCTGCCTTCCCGTTCAGCAGGGACTGACAGAGAGGTTAATTAATAGGGGGAGGGCATAAATCTTGAGGATGGAGTACTTGAGAGTCCCACTTTTAAAAAAGGGACACAAGTCCCCTCTCCCCCAGAAGGACTTGAGTTTCACCACATCACAATGAAAGCTAGTGTTCTACATGTTATTCTCTGTTCTACGGAAACAACTTGGCAACATTCTGTATTGCATCCGACTTGTAGGAATTCAAAATGCTTCTTAGAAGGTGTAAAATCAGCTTAATTATTTTGACCCATTTTATTTTTCTCAGATGAACGTCACCACACTGTAACCTTTCATGAGATATAACTTGACGAACAGACCTCTTGAGTCTGTGGTGACAGCTGAAGGACTGTTTCCTCAGAAGTTGTTCTAAGAGCCACAGCCTCTTTAGGGAGGTCAGGCCAGGACTCTCTGTGCCCAAGCCTCCCTAGCACCACATCGCCAGTGCCCTGAGGCTGAGGCTGAGGCTCCAGGTGAACGGGGGACTTCCAGGGGCAGTCACACCTGGCGCACGGGGACAGTGAAGCTTCCTCTTTATCGCTGTTGCCATGAATTCAAGATGGAGGAGGGTGTAGGCCACAGGGACCCATGAACTCAGGAGGAAGAAAAAGACAAACAGGAAAATCCAGAATCACAGAGGACTGTTTCAGACCTTTATATACTGGGTAACACGGTATCCCGTATATTCTATGGATAATCATTTTCACTTTAGTCAGAATCTATTAATAATGGGAAAGATATCCCAAAGGAGAACGAGGGATAAGAAACATTAATGCCAGCTCAGAAAGATGGGTCCAGGAGAATCGAAATTCCTGTATTTATGGAAGGAAATAGAGGAAGCAGGAGGCTAGGCTACCTGCTGTTATTGCTGCTTCCTGAAGAGATATGCGTGTTAGAAAAACAGGTGCACTTAGGGGAAAACAGAGGCTAGTTTACAGTTGTTAAGGAAATCTTAGGGGTGGAGCCTGAAGCCTGCGGTGGTAGCGATGTGACAGTCAGAAGGATGAACAAGGCCCAGAGGTGAACCCCAGAAGTGCACAGTCCTGATGCCAACAGAGGCCGAAAGGCGCTGAACTGTCTGAGCCCCAAGTCAGAGACCCTGTGAGCCTGGGCCCCAGGACACTCTCCAGGTGCCACACTGGGAAGCTTACTGCAAACTGACCTGGCATGCTTGTTTCACCAATAGTAAAGCCTGCCAATAAACTACCGCCACGCTGGCCCAGATCAGAATTCCTACAGCCGGGTTTACAAACGTGTAGGAAGGTGGCGGCAGGTGCTGGGTGGGAGCACAGTGTGTTTGACAATATTCCTCAAAGGCCTTAAAGCACGTTGCCCTTAACACAGAAGTCCACTTTAGGACAGCATCTTCGGAAAATGTTAATTAAGGACCTATGCAAAGATATGGTTACAGAGCTGTTAATTTTAATGTTATGATGAAGATTTTTGATAACAGTATTCAGACATTAAAATTTATGTTACAGATATACATTTATCTGGATTGAAAGTTTTTCACTGCATTTTGTTAAATTAAGTAACATAAACTAAATCTTATTTTCCATATTTCAAAAGCATAACAAGTCCAATAGGGTCACCGTGGAGATGTGACTCCAGAGAGTACTAATAATCCCTCAGTGGTGGGACTTCAGGTACTTTTTAATTTATCTGTTTGCTTTCTAAACTAAGTATCTCTCCTTTACTTATCTGTTTTATTCTTTTTCTTATGGTTAACATAAATTAGTTATTCTCAGAAAAAAATTTTCTAGAAAGAGCTGTTATCACGACATACCAATGAGAATGGCTACAATGACACATTACCAAAGGCTGGGAAGGGTGGAGGGTAGTGGGAGCTCTCAGATTCTGCTGCTGGTGACCTCAATTGGTAGAATTCCTCTGGAAAATCAAAGCATCTACTAAAGCTGAGATACACATGGGTTATGACCTGGAGTCCAGATTATCTGTCTTACAGAAATGTTATATATACCACACAGACCAGGCTGTTCACAGCAGCACCATCTGGATTATTTCCAAACTGGAATCATGGTAACACAGAAAACAAGCTGCAGCATATTCACATACACAGCCATGGGAATGGACTACGGTACCTTCAACATAGATGCATCTGCCAAATTTAATGATGAGCAAAGGAAACTAGACACGAAAGCCTATGTATTGTACACTTACATAAAGTTCAGAACGAAGCAAATGCATGTTTCAGAAGTCAGAAGAGTGGTTGCCCTTGGAAGGGGAAGTAGGTTCTGGAAGAGCTGCCTGGGGTCGGCTGGCACACAGTAGTGTTATTTCTTGATTTGCGTCCTTGTTATATGGGTGTATTTGCTTTGTGAAAAGTAATCAAGCTTTACACCTCTGATTTCATGGCCATCTCTATGGACATTATACATTAACAAAGTTTACTTCAAGAAAAGGGCTGGTATGAAGTTGGGAAGGAGTTAGAGTTAGATCAGGAGCCACCTGGTACCTACACAGTGTGGGAGAGGGCTAGGAAACTCACATGGGCACTGACGCCCATTGACTAAGGGCACTGGGTTTGGAGTCAGACCTGGATTTGAAGCCCTGCTTCGTGGCTCCTGGCTAACCACAGAAGGGTGACAGATGAAGCCTGAGATACAGTCAGGGGCCAGCCCAGGGAAGACTGCGTAAAGTTAAGATAAGGATTTGGTTTTTCTTCTAAGTGTGAGGGGAAGCCATTCCTACTTACTGCACAGGACCAAGGAGATTTCTCAGGAAGAAAAGACCAGGACCTGTATGAGGTTGTGAGACCCAACCATAAAAATCTTAGGATACTTCATGTTCTGGCTAAAACCATCCTCATCTTGAAGAAAAAAAAAAACTAAACTGAATTTTGAAGACAAATCTTAAATTGTGACAGAAAAACCAGAAGGATGCAGTGAGAGTAAGACTATGCAATCGAGACAGACTTTCTTTCACCCGAGAGCACTGGCGGACGCCGCAGCAGGTGCACAAGCAGGCGAGATTTGTTTTGGAATAAAAGGAATTGCCTTTATCTTCATGTTAGCGAAAGACCCTGCTTCCTCTTCCCCAACAAAAAAAGAAAACTTAAAAAAAAAACAAAAACTTTCACTGTCCCGTCACTACTACCATAGACAGATACCCAAGCAAAATATTCTCTTCTCCGTGCTGGCAGATGCCTTAAAATCATTTAGCATTACTCCTTGGCCAGAACTGCACTTAATAGAGATACGATGTTCTTGGTTGGTGATACTCACTTAAAAGTAAATAGGGTTTTATAATGACAACCATGAAAGTGGAAATACTTATTATTGTAAAATGAAGTAAAACCTCCCAAATCTAGTAGACAATTTACTTTGGAAGAAAAAGGCACTAAGAAAATAACAAAGTAATTGAGACGAAAAATGAGGATGGCAATTTAAAAGTATGAAATGAAAAATAAAATGTGACTCAATTTAAAATTTGTACCATTATTCAATAATTGTAAATATTAGAGTATGTTGGGAAATCATTCATTATATTGAGGGAAAAATGAATAAGATGGATCAAGTAATACCGTCCAACCATATTAACACTGTTATACATTAAATGAATATTCCCTAAATACATAAAGCTTTTTTCTAGAGAAATAAAATTGGAACTGTGTTCATGTTAAATCAAAAGGAAACCAATTGCCATGTTGATTTCTAGGCATTTTTGACATATATTTTAATAAATATTTTAAGGAACTTGTATTAATAAATCCATTAGGTTCTACTCTTATAGGCTTATTAACAGGCAATTTTTGTTCTCAAAGAATGTCATAAACAATTACATAATATTTTTATTGTAATTGTTATATAAACATAGAAGTGACAAAATATGCTAAGCCTATATCCTTTCACTACTAAAAACTATCTCATGCTAAACTGACTTTTCACAACTGTGGCTTAATTCTTACTTAGGGGCAAGATGAACAATTTAATTGATTCACCTTGACCACACATTCTCTAGCTTTTTACTTACAAACACAAGAATGGAAAGCACTAGTATCTGGACTGGCACATTTCTTCCTTTGCACAATAATTGTTGGGTATATTTCCCAGTGACAAAAAAAGAAAAAAAGGAAAACATTACTTCTTGAAGCCATCACAGAAAAGAAAAACCTGCTTTTACATTTCTAGTGTCATCACTTCGCACATTACACCTATGTGACAACTACCACTGATCTTTCTTTAAAAGCAGACCCCCCAGGCGGACCTCGGAACATGATGACCCAGAGGGGTGATCAGCGTGGTGCCTGCCCCAAAGGAAGTGCAGCTCTGAGTGTCAGGATGTGGGTGTGCACACCGGCTTTGCCACTTAGCATCTTAGAGGCTCTGCTCCCATCTCCAGACCCACCAGAACTTCATGATTCTCATCCATATGATTAATATCTACCTCTCCTTAAATTCTTTGAGCAAAAACACAAAACAGGAAATTGCTAGCAAAGAGTTGCTATTACATAAGTATTATTTTCCTTCTTCCCTTTATGTATAGAAAGGAAATGTGACAATAATATGGCATCATTTACCCACAGTCCTGTCAAAGCAGCTGCTCTTCCAGGGAGTCCTTGTAACTGGACACTAAAACCTTACGATTTGAAGAAAGATAATGACTCTTATTCTTGTTTTTTTGAAGACAGGGCTTTAATCCATAAGATGAAAGATGGTGCATTCATTTCCTTGGGCTCCCATAACGAAATTCCATGGACTGGGTCTCTTAAACCACAGAAGCCAATTTTCTCACATTTGTGGAGGCTGAAGTGCAAGATGAAGGTGTGGGCAGGTGTATTTTCTCCAAGGCCTCTCTGCTTGGCTGGAAGACGGCCATCCTCTTGCTATGGCTTCATGTGGTCTCCTCTCTGCACCCATCCCCAACGTCTGTCCATGTGTATGAGCTGACGGGATTGGAGCCCACCCAACAGCCTCATTTTACCTGATTACCTCCTTCAAGGCCCTATCCCCAAACACCTTCACATTCTGAGGCACTGGGAGTTAGGTCTTCAGCAGATGAATTTGGGAGGACACCATTACAGGCACTCAAACTGCCGTGCGTGGGGGGTTTAGGAATAATTTCAATATTTTCAATTATTTAAATGAGTGTAATCTTAAGAAAGAACACAACATCTTATAGAGAAGCTTTCTCCCCTAGGGTATTATTAAGGGCCCAAAATGAAGTTGATGTTGACCATCACTTATTATCTTTCCCCAGCCCTTCAAAACATGAGCCCCATCTCCCACATTGTATTCCATCTACATATTTGGAATAATGGTGGCCTCTTAGTTCAAATAGATTTTTTTAAAAAATAAGCTATTTCACACCAAATCAGCTGTAGGCAATAATATATCAGAGTATGGCATGGTCATTTCAGGAGTTGGTCTGGCCCGTGACAGGAGATACGGTCTCTGCTTTTGTACATATTGTGACTTTTTTTCCCTTCAGCTAAGGCTGGAGTTCTTAACCTGGTGGCTATGGATGAGCGTTAGGAGAGTGCATCACTTTCCTGAAATGTAAATGAAATGGTGTGTGGACCCACTTTGTCACCTTGTGGAGATGTTCTGCATGTCTTTGCAGACCACTGAAAGGGTTTTGCAGTCTGTCCCTTAATCATTCAACTAATGGTTATTATAGTACCGTTTATTACTATGTACTGGGCACAGGTTTATATGCTGGTGATACAGTGATGAACTAGAAAGACAACATCCCTGTTTATGGAGATAACATTCTTGATCCCAAAAAAAGGCTAGGAAGCCCCAATCTAAAGCTTAAGGAAGCTTACTACTGTGGTTCTCCTCGCATGCCCAAATGAATGATTACCCTACTCAACTGGTCTACTAATGGATATCTTCTGAGTTATTTGTAAGCTTTAAGACATTTTGCTTGTTATCATTAAAGAAGTAATTATGGGAAATCATGTTTACTACTTCTAAAACTATATCTATATATAAAATATATAGATACATATATATACACACACAAATATATGCTCATATAAAACTACATATATTTGTATATTTCTGATTATATAAAAAGACTTCTGTTTTAACTTATTTCAGTACTATGCCTTTATAATGCCTAAATAGAATGGAAAGTTTACATAAGCTTAATACTGTTTAATGTCTCAGTGATTTAAAAGATTTTGCTACACAGAACACTGGTCTTCATTATTATTCATCACAGAACTTAGCAAAGTGACTTACGTAGAGTAGATGCCTAGGAAATGTTGATACAGAGAATTAATGAGTTGCAGGATGGATGAACGGGTAAATAACTGAACAAGTCCACATAGAGATATAAAGGGTCGTAAAAGCTAAAATGGGGCCAGAGCTTGCTTCTTGACAGGAAATCAGCTGCGGTGGCAGCGGCGTTGGCAGCGATTCTGGGTGGAGAGGAGGCCGGCTCGCTCCTGGTTCCCTCAGGGGAGAGCACAGGTGGTGTTGAGCTATGGCTCCAGGAGCCGGTGCGCACCCTGGGCAGCCGCGCTTTCCCAGTACATGGAGTACATTCATCAGCTGATCTGTATGTGAAGGCACTGTTCTAGATGGTGAGAATATAGCAAAGAGCAAGACAAGTGGGATCCCTAGTCTAACGGAGTTTACGTGCTGGGGGCAGTAGGGGAAATAAGGAGGTCAGGACTTCCAGGAAGATGGAAACGTGAACGGACCAGCAGAAATTTCCTCCCAACATTATATTTATCCACGAAAACACAGCAAATACAACTATTCCTAAAAGAGAGACCAGAATACACAGGAAAGCACACAGCGTGCAGCTTCACATGAGAGGACTCGCAACCCGGCGAGGTGGGTAAGATACGGAGCCATGACCCAGCGGGACCTGACCACTCCCCCACCCCAGCGCACTGGCGGGCAGCTACACCTTAGAGGACTCGACACCCGGCAAGGCGGTCATAAAGAGCCCAGCTGACATACGTGGCAACTACCAGCAACCACTTCTATAGCCATGAAAAGACAGAGGAATATGGTACAGACAAAGCTTCAGACCCAGACAACCCCAGAGAGGGAACCTGAAGGGATGGACATGCACAGTCTTCCTGAAAAAGAATTCAGAATAAAAGTCATAGCCATGCTGATGGATCTACAGAGAAATGTGCAAGAGCTGAGGGAGGAAGTGAGAGAAGTGAGGAAAGAATATGCAGAAATGAGAAAAGCAATAGACAGGCTTAACAGCAGATGGGATGAGGTGCAAGAGACTGTTAATGGAATAGAAAATAGAGAACAGGAATAGAGAGAAGCTGAGGCAGAGAGAGATAAAAGGATCTCTAGGAAAGAAAGAATATTAAGAGAACTGTGTGACCAATCCAAACGGAACAATATTCATATTATAGGACTACCAGAGGAAGAAGAGAGAGAAAAAGGGATAGAAAGTGTCTTTGAAGAAATAATTGCTGAAAACTGTCCCACACTGGGGAAGGAAATAGTCTTGCAGTCCACGGAAGCCCATGGATTTCCCAACACAAGGGACCCAAGGAAGACAAAACCAAGACACATAATAATTAAGATGCCAAAGGTAAAAGATAAAGACAGAGTATTAAAGGCAGCTGGAGAGAGAAAAAAGATCACCTACAAAGGAAAACCCATCAGACTGTCATCATACTTCTCAACAGAAACCATACATGCCAGAAGAGAATGGCATGATATATTTAACATAATGAAACAGAAGGGCGCGTACCAAGAATATTGTATCCAGCATGATTATCATTTAAATATGATGGAGGGATTAAACAATTTCCAGACAAACGAAAGTTGTGAGAGTTTGCCTCTCATAAACCACCACTACAGGATATCTTAAACGGACTGCTCTAGAGGGAAGCACCCCTAAGGCCAAAAAGATGTCACCAGAGAAAATAAAATCATAGCAAAGAAAGCAGACCATCCAAATACTAACTAAAGGCAAAGAATAAAACACCTAATATATAAAAAAAGGAAGAGGAAGAATAAGAAGGAAGAGATAAAGAAACATAAGACGGCGTTCACAATAACTTAACAAGAAAGTTAAGTTAGATTGTTAGATAGTAAAGAAGCAACCCTTGAACCTTTGGTAACCATGAATCTAAAGCCAGCAATGGCAATAAGTACATATCTATCAATAATCACTCTAAATGTAAATGGACTGAAGGCACCAATCAAAAGACACAGAGTAACAGAGTGGATAAAAAAGCAAGAACCATCTATAGGCGGCTTACAAGAGACTCAACTCAAACCCAAAGATATACACAGACTAAAAGTGAAGGGTTGGAAAAAGATATTTCATGCAAACAACAAAGAGAAAAAAGCAGGTGTTGCAGTACTTGTATCAGACAAAATAGACTTCAAAACGAAGAAAGTAGCAAGAGATAAAGAAGGACATTACATAATGATAAAAGGGTCAGTCTAACAAGAAGATATAACCATTATAAATATATATGCACTCAACACAGGAGCGTCAGCATATATGAAACAAATACTAACAGAATTGAAGGAGGAAATAGACAGCAATGCATTCATTTTAGGAGACTTCAACACACCACTCACTCCAAAGGACAGATCAACCAGACAGAGAATAAATAAAGACACAGAGGCACTGAACAACACACTAGAACAGATGGACCTAAGAGACATCTACAGAACTCTGCACCCAAAAGCAACAGGATACACAATCTTCTCAAGTGCACATGGAACATTTTCCAGAATAGACCACATACTAGGCCACAAAAAGAACCTCAGTAAATTAAAAAATATTGAAATCCTACCAACCAACTTCTCAGATCACAAAGGTATAACATTAGAAATAAATTTTAGAAAGAAATAAAGAAGGCTCACAAATACATGGAGACTTAACAACATTCTCCTAATTAATCAATGGGTTAACGACCAAATCGAAACAGAAATCAAAGAATATATGGAGACTAATGACAACAACAACACAAAGCCACAACTTCTGTGGGACGCAGCAAAGGCAGTTCTAAGAAGAAAGTATATTGTAATCTAGGCCTATTTAAAGAAGGAAGAACATTCCCAAATGAACAGTCTAAAGACACAATTATTGAAACTGGAAAAAGAAGAACAAAGGAGGCCCAAAGTCCCCAGAAGGAGAGACATAATAAAGATTAGAGAAGAAATAAATAAAATTGAGAAGAATAAAACAATAGGAAAAAATCAATGAAACCAAGAGCTGGTTCTTTGAAAAAATAAACAAAATAGATAAACCCCTAGCCAGACTCATTAAGAGAAAAAGAGAATCTACACACATAAACAGAATCAAAAATAAGAAAGGAAAAATAACGATGGACCCCACAGAAATACAAAGAATTATAAGAGAAAGTTATGAGCATCTATATGCTAACAAGCTGCAAAACATAGAAGAAATGGACAACTTCTTAGAAAAATACAACCTTCCAAGACTGACCAAGCAATAAACAAAAGAACTAAACAGACCAATCACCAGCAACGAAATTGAATCAGTAATCAAAAAACTACCCAAGAACAAAACCCCCGGACCTGATGGATTCACCTCTGAATTCTACCAGACATATAGAGAAGAAATAATACCCATTCTCCTTAAAGTTTTCCAAAAAATAGAAGAGGAGGGAATACTTCCAAACTCTTTCTATGAAGCCACATCACTCTAATACCAAAACCGGGCAAAGGCCTCACGAAAAAATAAAATTACAGACCAATATCCCTGATGAACGTAGATGCAAAAATTCTCAACAAAATATTAGCAAACCGAATTCAAAAATACATCAAGAGGATCATACACCATGATCAAGTGGGATTCATCCTAGGGATGCAAGGCGGTTACAACATTCAAAAATCCATCAATATCATCCACCACATCGACAAAAAGAAGAACAAAAACCACATGATCATCTCCATAGATGCTGAAAAAGCATTTGACAAAATTCAGCATCCATTCATGATTAAAACTCTCAACAAAATGGGTATAGACGGCACGTACCTCAACATCATAAAGGCTACATACGACAGACCCACAGCTAACATCATACTTAACAGCGAGAAGCTGAAAGCTTTTCATCTAAGATCGGGAACAAGACAGGGATGCCCACTCTCTCCACTGTTATTCAATAGTACTGGAGGTCCTAGCCACGGCAATCAGACAAAACAAAGACATACAAGGCATCCAGATTGGTAAAGAAGAAGTCAAATTGTCACGATTTGCAGATGACATGATACTGTACATAAAAAACCCTAAAGACTCTACTCCAAAACTACTAGAACTAATATCTGAATTCAGCAAAGTTGCAGGATACAAAATTAATACAGAGTAATCTATTGCTTTCCTATACACTAACGATGAGCTAACAGAAGAGAAATCCGGAAAACATTTCCATTCACAATTGCATCAAAAAGAATAAAATACCTAGGAATAAACCTAACGAAGGAAGTGAAAGACCTGTACTCTGAAAACTACAAGACACTCCTATGAGAAATTAAAGAAGACACTAACAAATGGAAATGCATCCCATGCTCTTGACTAGGAAGAATAAATATTGTCAAAATGGCTATACTACCTAAAGCAATCTACAGATTCAATGCAATCCCTATCAAAATACCAACAGCTTTCTTCAATGAACTCGATCAAATAATTCTAAAATTCATATGGAACCACAAAAGACCCCGAATAGCCAAAGCAATTCTGAGAAGGAGGAATCAAACAGGGGCAATTACACTCCCTGACTTCAAACTCTACTACAAAGCCACAGTAGTCATGACAATTTGATACTCGCACAAAAAGAGACCCACAGACCAGTGGAACAGAATAGAAAATCCAAACATTAACCCAAACACTTACAGTCAATTAATATTTGATAAAAAAGCCTTGGATATACAATGGGGAGATGACAGCCTCTTGAGCAGCTGGTGTTGGAAAAACTGGACAGCTACATGTAAGAGAATGAAACTGGACTACTGTCTAGCCCCATATACAAAGGTAAACTCAACGTGGATCAAAGACCTGAATGTAAGTCACGAAACCATAAAACTCGTAGCAAAAAACATAGGCTAAAATCTCTTGGACATAAACATGAGCGACTTCTTCATGAACATATTTCCCCGGGAAAGGGAAACAAAAGCAAAAATGAACAAATGGGACTATATAAAGTTGAAAAGCTTCTGTACAGCAAAGGACACCTTCAATAGAACAAAAAGACATCCTACAGTATGGGAAAATATATTCATAAATGATGTATCTGATAAGGGGTTGACATCCAAAATATATAAAGAACTCACACACCTTAACAAACAAAAAGCAAATAATCCAATTAAGAAATGGGCAGAAGACATGATAGACACTTCTCTAAAGAAGAAATTCAGATGGCCAACAGGCACATGAAAAGATGCTCCACATCGCTAATCATCAGAGAAATGCAGTTTAAAACCACAATGAGATATCACCTCACACCAGTGAAGATGGCCAACATCCAAAACACAAAGAACAACAAATGTTGACGAGGATGTGGAGAAAAAGGAACCCTCCTACACTGCTGGTGGGAATGCAAATTAGTTCAACCATTGTGGAAAGCAGTGTGGAGGTTCCTCAAAAAACTCAAAATAGAAATACCATTTGACCCAGGAATCCCACTCCTAGGAATTTACCCTAAGTATGCAGCAGCCGAGTTTGAAAAAGACAGATGCACCCCTATGTTTATCGCAGCACTATTTACAATAGCCAAGAAATGGAAGCAACCTAAGTGTCCATCAGTAGATGAATGGATAAAGAAGATGTGGTACATATACACAATGGAATATTATTCAGCCATAAGAAGAAAACAAGTCCTACCATTTGCAGCAACATGGATGGAGCTGGAGGGTATTATGCTCAGTGAAATAAGCCAAGCCAAAAAAGACAAGTATCAAATGATTTCACTCATATGTGGAGTATAAGAACAGAGAAAAAAACTGAAGGAACAAAACAGCAGCAGACTCACAGATCCCAAGAACGGACTAATAGTTAGCAAAGGGAAAGGGACTGGGGAAGATGGGTGGGAAGGGAGGGATATGAGGGTAAAAGGGGTATTACGATTAGCAGACGTAAGGTGGGGGGGCACGGGGAGGGCAGTACAACTCAGAGAAGACAAGTAGTGATTCTCATCTCACTACGCTGATGGACAGTGACTGTGATGGGGCTGGTGGGGGGGACCTGATGAAGGGGGTAGTTTAATCACCATAATATTGCACATGTAATTGTAGGTTAATGATACCAAATAAATCATAAAAATAAATAAATAAATAAATAAATAATAAAATAAAAGGTAAAATGCTACTGTAGCTGTGATTTCAAATGGTATACAAACTAGTAATTCCAGGATATCATTTCATGAGGAAAACACAATCAAAACCCATTTCCCGTGCTCTTGGCCAGGATACTTTCAGGAACCTAGGATGCCCATAAGACACCTGTTCAGGCTGAGGGGAAGATCAGACCTCTTCTGTAAATCGATGCCATAAACCCTTTCTGGCGCTGGCTGGGTCACCCTCTCTCCCCAGTACATTCCCTAAACTAAGGGGACTTTGGTTAGTGCTTTTTTTTTAAACCCCTTAGTAGTAACTGCACTACTTACAGAGCCATATGCAAGGCCCTTTGAAGTCAAGTCAGTGGGGCTAAAAAACACACTCTAGACCTGAATAATTTTTTTCTAAAAAACATATATCATAGAATTTTTAAGGGATAAAATTAAAATGATCAAAAACTATTGGAGTCATGTTGAAATCAATTGCATTTGTTGGCTTTTGATTAAATTAATCCAAGTTTAATGTGGTTTTGTTATTTTCCTAGGTAGTTTTAGGTGATAAGATGCCAGAGGCCAACAGGCCTATAGAGATGTTACTGAGATTTTCCAGAACTCTTTTCTGTTAATATAATAATTGCACCGGTTCAAAGGAATGGAAGACATGGAAATAATGGACTATTCAGCTAACCAGTCAGTGCCAGTAGGAATTCCTATAACCAAATTCTAAGCAGGCTACTTTTAAGGTAAGAAGTATGCATTACTCACCCACACTCACACAAAAGTACCATCTGCTACTTGATGGTATCACTTGTCTCACTGCAAAAAAGAAGCCTTAGGGAAGGTAGGCCTGGTGTGCTGGGCTAATTATAAGTTAGATAATTGTATCTTGTTTAGCTGCATTTTCCAAGAAGTTTTATCTGAATTTCCTGCCTAAGCCCCACACCTTCATTTTATTTCCTACTTCTTGCCAAGAGCTGCAATGCACCATTAATCAGCCCTTTGATTTGGGAGCACATGTAGGAAGCGTGCCATCCCACCAGTGGGCTAAATGACCCCTGACAACACCAGAATGTTACCCTTCAGGCTGTGACGTGGATGCAGAGCCTGGAACACGGTTTGTAAAGGACAAAGGGTCCTTGAGGAGGGGATCATGCTTATTGGACAGTGTCTGATGCTGCATTCGCATCATATATATCAGATGTGGACGTCTGCATCTTTGATTAATACATGTAGCATCCTGGTATTACAGGAAGTAAGTTGAAAACTGGTATTAAATTTTCTAAGAAGGGACTGACCTGCCTTTCTTGCAATCCTAGAAGAACACCAAGACTAAGGTGACTAAGACTTAGGTTGCTGAAAGCATCCCGGCTGAAAGCATTCTCTCCTGAGAAATGGGATGTTGGGAGAAGGTTGTGGTACTTCTACAGGTGACATAGCTGTGAAGGGCCTGTGGCTTTGGTGACTGAGCTATTAGGATAGCACATGTCATGGTGCAGGCTGGTAGACTAGTGGACGCTCATAGCAAGGAGCAGTCACCAGAGGAAGCCTCTGAATTTGGAAGGCCAGAGCAGAGGAGTTTTCTCCAGAACTCAGTAGTAGCACACTACCATTAAATTCTGCTGAAGAGCTCCAGGAGGCTGCCCTGGTGGGCATGGGCACAGGCTCAAGGTGGGGAGCTGACCTTTATGGAATTGCATTAAACGCTTCTGGCCAAAACTCTGTTCGCAGAAATAAAAATACACAACTTTAAGATAAAATGCAACAAAGTCAGAAAAGAGGAGTTACAGAAAGAAAATAACATTATATTTTCTAAAAATTACAACTCTGCAATAAAACCATTTGGGCTTTTGAGACAAAGGAAGGGAAAACACTGAAACTATGGAGGTTTGGGGCTGGGTTAGCAGATGCATTATATTCGTGATATAGCTGGGAGAGGACAGGACCTAGTTCAGGAAAGGGACCCAGGAAAAGGGCCACCATTGTCAGGAGATAGGTTTATAAGAGCAACCCTAACCAGGATAGCAGCTTCTGGAAGACAGGAGTCTGGATAGAAGCACTTACTCTTAACGTGTATGCCTGCTGGGTGGGGGCACGAGGATGCCGAGGAGGAAGAGTGCATATGGTTCCATCTGCTCACATGCCCCTTAGCAATGACTCAACAGGGCATATTTTTAGGGCCGATGTTAGGACAGTATGATTTTAGAGGCTCACCAGTCTCCCACCCTCCTACTTCTCTCCAGGCAGAAGCTGTTTAAAATACCTTTAACAAGAGATCCCTTCCTTTAAGGAACCAGGTCTTCCTCACTTTGTAAGTGCCCAGAGAAACTGGCTTAGGAGATTAAAGAGAATAGATGGTCAATAAACACTGGTACCGAGAATGAATGAATAAATGAAGGAATGAATGAACAATTTCAAAATTAATTATGAGGAGTTTTCAATGTAAAACTGTATGCACAAGGTGACGTAGGGACTGAAATTTTCTTATGCTATAACTGAATTAAGCAACAAATGTAAAATGTCTGGCAGCAGAGTCTCCTGCAGCTCTGTAGGGAGGTCTGCAAAGCAAGCCAATGTGAGCCCTAGGTCTCACATGCAAGTGGGAAGGACCATTAGGGCAAAGATATGTGGACACAGGGGTTGCAGGGTCACCTAAAGCCGAGGGTACCAAAACTTTTTCCTCTTTGGATAAGCAAAGTTAGTCAGAGAACAGATGCCTATAGGAAGAGAAGGTTTTCCATTAAAAGAAAAGAGGTGCAAAATGAGGGGAATAAATTGCTAAAGGTAGACTTCTTTGAATAATCTTGTTAAGGGCTGGCTTATTTACAACAGTTTGTGCATAAATTAAAGCTGTTTATAGGAGTTTGTCTGGTCTGGAGCAGCATGGCATAATTCACATGGCCACTGCTTTGCATGATTCATAAGTAGACCTGAATATTTTTTACATAAGTGGCATAGTTATTAAGAAATCTAAATCCCAGTGTATTAATTAAAGTTTTATTTTGCATTCTGAGGACATCCAGGTGGGCTCTCAGGAGAATTAATGAATCAGAGGATAGGAAATTATTTTTAATATTTACAAACACTGAGAAAATATTTGTGTTTTGCTATATTGTTTTCCACCTCGTTTCAGTTTCTTTGTTATTCTTTCAAAGCAATCTCTTAGGGAAAAAAAAAGGCATTATGCAAATTTCACATCAAGTGATACTTTTTATTGCATCACCTCATTAGGCAACATCCTGGTAGGTTTCAGGAGTTAAAATTGAATCCATTCTGTTCTCTCCTTCTCCTTCCCAGGGGTAAATCTGCTGTCAATCTTAAACAAATTTAATATATCTGGCTATAAATTAATTTCATTACTCTCTAGTCATCACCATTTATATTTCTTCTGCCTTATATTTCTTTGTATTATTACATGATAACTTTCCAGTGGAGTTCCATGCCTTCTGTATTATCAACGATAACACACAGATCGATAACGAGGGGTATTCACCTCAGTGATTTCTCCACCTTGGTGGTATCTGTTATCACAGAGGCTTCCAGGGAGTCAATGGCGTAACATGTCTTAGGACGTTTTTGCTGAGAAAGTGTTTCTACATCTTCACAGCCAATTCCAAATCAGAAACTCTAATATGAAGAAAATGATCAAAATATCCGTAAAAGCTACTAAAAAGTAAAGTATTATATCTGCATATTCCATTTGATCCCTGTGGGGAGCCAGAATTCAGGTTTCCTGGCAAGGACGGCAAGCATCCCACTCACAGTCATTCTTTTCCCTTCTCAGAACAGAGAAACATCAGGGATTTAATTCTATGCCGGCCACATCTCCTAGGTCTACTCAGTTTCCTCCTTCTTTCCTAGGAAAGGAAATTCAGTTATCTGAGGGCAATAATATAGCATTAAAAACATCTTTTCCCCACAAAATAGAGGATTCTAAATAACTTTAAGAAATCATCTCTGTTGTCTTAGGTGGTCAGTATTGGGGTCTTGAGGACTTCCCTGAAGAGTTTTGAAAATAAGATAAACTCTCTGAGTTAAACTAAAATACCAAAGCTTAAGGAAAGGATGAACCAAAATGACCACAGAGAGACTAAATGGCTCCCAGGCCACCAGGACATTGCTGTGACCTGACTGCAAACATTAACAGAGCTACTAATAAAGGACAGGGTCCGAAGGAAGCTGTAAAGATAGGCAATATAGAGGCGACAGAATAGCGGGCAACCTGATTTTGGGGGTCTGACAGCCTAAGGGAGAGGGCTCTCTGGTCCAAAGGCAGCCTGCTCTCTTCAGCTTTCAAATCCTAATTTACTCCTTGTGTTCCAATTCCATGCGCAAGAGACAGGCATCTGATTCTAATTTGGATCCCCAGATGATAACCCTACAGGGAGGGATTTGGCCAGGTAGAGAACAAAGTGTCCAGTCCATTCAGCATTACATCATTCATTACAAACGGACACACTGGCATCCCAGCTGCCACTTGGCTCTGCGGGGACCCTGTCTGCACAGAATATGCCCGCCAGACCACCGGACCCCTTCGGCAGTTACTCTTCTCTGTTTACATTAATACAGCGGCACTTTGTAGATCTCAATCTTGTAGACTCTGATTATACCTGAGATCCAACTAGACTGTGCTGATAAATCAAGTTCTATCAGAAGAATGTGACTTTGAATTGTAGAAACCTCATTAAGGTAATGTCGGGTATCTTGAGAGACAGCCTTCGAGAATTCTCCAGGTGATGTAAATTCAGCTCCCCGAATTTGATGCCGCAAGTTTCTTTCCCTTTCTGAAACTTCGATGCATAAGCAAGTATTTCATCTACACTTTCCTAAGAAGTTGCTTCAGATAAAATCTCTACTAAATTCTTTCTAATATAAGTGAAGCCTAATTTCTTTTTCTAATTTCTCATGAAAAAATGAAATTTCCAAGGCAGTTCAACATTTTTGTTTTCTCAAGAGTTTCTTTTTATAGACCTTTCGCCTACATATATAACCCAATTTTATTTCTCCTACTCAAGATTGTTTATTCTTTTGAAAAATGTCTCTGAACTATGCCTACACATATTTTATATATTTTACCTAAGTTGCATTTTCCCTTATCTTGAGGTGACACAAAACAGGATAACAATTCTGAGTAGTAATAGACAAAATAATAAAAAATATTATATATTTTCACAGTATTCTTACCCCAGATGATTCACAGTTATTCTATGTTACCTGTTATTTATTCATATTTAGTCAATGTTACATTTAATATTTATCTTCCAAATTTGACTGCAGCCAAACCCTCCCCACTAAAAAATTATCTGTTCTTGGTAAAATACTCTGGCTTCAGAAATGTGCCATCAAGTTACAGTTTGTTTTAATTTTTTTCCTACCTCTGACACTTTTAATCTTAAATTCACTTATAGTCAACAATTTAGTAAATTACAGACAACTTTCAGTTATCTCCAGCCTGATTATTTTCCCCACATGTGTCTTTAAGTTAAACAGCAAATACCTATTCCACATACATAATTTGATTGTTTGCATTTCAGGTAAGCTTGGTGCGTTGTTACTTTCAAGAAGTCTGTGCTTCACAGTACGTATCTCTATCAGAACAAACCAGTTTCTCATTTCAGGGCAGGCTGATGGAGAAATTCCACTTGGCTTGGTTATTTCTGGAACCTAATACAGGGTATGTGTGTGCCTGACATTCATATACTTAAAACACACACAAATACATTACATTTTCTCAGAGACATATGCACTGGTATATATACCCCAGTGGATGAAAAAAATATATGTATATAATGAAGGTGGGTGCTTTATTTAATCTGAATATCTATTCCCATACTGGAAGGGAGAAAAATAAGTTGCCAAGGGATAGAAGGAGTTGTAAAAGCCATTGCCAGTGAATATCTTGTAACTTCATTATCAAATTTACAGTGCACTTTAGATATTGGTTACACCTATATCTAAAAAAATTATGTTAAAACACCCCAAAGCCAAATGTTCACTTAAAAATAATCTACTATATTAATTTACCTTTCTGCTGCCTTTTATTGGTTTGGATAATATGTGTCTAGTGATTCAAAAATTTAAATTATTTGTGAAAGTCTATGAGACCTATGTGCAATGACTATTCATTTAGAAAGGACACATTTCTTCTCTGCTTTGGGTAATATTATTTTGTTAATACTTCCTATTTTTACATGAAAACCTTATAAATTATTCTACCAGTTCTCTTTATGCAAATACTTCACTGTAGCTGACAGGGCTGAAACCTCTGTCCACGATTATGTATTAAACTTCATTTAGTAGAATTCACCATCTTGTAATACCAATCCTCTTAATTTTGTTGCTTTATCACCTTGCCATGGGGATGTTTCGAAATGAAACAAAACAAAAAATTTGGTTCCTAGAGGTCTTTGCATGGCTGCCTTCTAAGAAGATGAATGATTTCAATGTTTGGACAAACCAGATTAATATGGTCTCATAAAAATTATGAGATACTAAAAAATACGAGTCTGGCTGGACAGAACTGCAGAGCAGGGCCGTAGGTTCGAGTTATTTTCCCGAGAAGCAAGAGGCAACAGGGGAAAACAGCGAGAACCAACAGCCCGCCCGCAGTTCTGCTCTGCCAGACTGCTGAGTTTATTACCCGCCCGGGGCTCCTCTCCCTGCCGGCTGGCTTGGTCCCCTCCCTCTGGTTACCCAGTGTGGACGCAGACCTCCCCTCGCCCTTTCTCTCTCGCACCTATGAGACTAGACTGAGAGTTACTTTATTCTTTTGACAGGAAACAATCCCTAAGAAAACAAACCTCTACATGTCTGTGGTTGACTTTTCTGTCCACATTGGCATCCCGGGGCCCACCCCTGGGCACCACTCACTGCTGGCTGGCCTAGCCATCTCTGCCCTTCCTCATTCTAATAGGATCCTTAGCCATCTGTCAACAGCAAATTAATAAGGTAAGAATGCCAATGCGTGTTTGGTGTTTGGCATAGATATGTGAGTTTCAAAAGAAAAAAAATGTTTTCATATCTTATGTCTGAAAAGAAGTGGATAACCTTTTGCAGCATTTCTCTATTTCATCAATATACAATTTACCTGTTCTATTTGAAATACCCTGATATTAAAAACATGAAAGTCAAATGCTCTATAGAAAGAGAGGCATGCTCTTGTTTCTTTCACATTAAATGTTTTTCAATATGGTTCTAAACAAATTCTCATCTAAAGCATATATTTTAATATACTTGTCAGGGCCAAATAGAATATATATTGGGGGGGAAAAAAAGGTAGGATTTCAAAATGAAGCTTTTGAAGCTCTTATAAATGTGTCTTTTGGCCTGCTGCTGAAAAAAAAATGCTCAGTCTTCATTTTTAATTATTCTGCAAGTGCATACTAATGCTACAGTCTAGAAAAAATAAAAAGTATCCCAATCGATTCGTTTGTTTAGTGGTCCCATCTCTTTCTCTCTTTCCTTCTATCCCTTTTCCTTTCTTCTCTCCCACTTCTTGTTTCTTTAATATTCTGGTAGAAAATATATGGTGTCTAGAGACACATAAACCTACATTTTAATCTTGGTTTGGTCTCTCAGGACTGTATTTACTGTTTTTCCTTCAATGAGTTAATTAACCCTTCTGACGTTATGTTTCATCAGCTATAAAATGGACATAATGACATAAGTTTTGGGGGTGGACTAAATGAGCCAATATATGTAAATGTTCATGTACATTTCATGAATACTAGCTGCCATTTCCCCTCCTTTCATTTATATCATAACCTAATTTGAGGATAATTATTTTTAATCATCCAACTATTTAGGTGACAACATATTTAGCCTGGAGACAAGCCTGGGACTCTTTCAGTACCAAGAGAAAAAAAAGTGATAATTTTCTTTAAGAGAATTTAAGATATGGAGTGAAGATCAAAGTGGCTGTGGCATTCCCAGTCTATGAACACTTGTGACGGTATCCACTGTCCCATACAAAGTACCAGGTCACCAATTTTGACTGATTGGAAGCAAACACAATAGGGTAATAGAATCCAGCTGCCATTTTGGGTGTCTTGGCACATTCTAGGAACTGAAAGAAGCAAGAGAGAAGCTTTATCATTCACTGGTGGGAAAATAACTTGGAAAACAATGTCTTTGAAATAAAATTTACATGTTATTTCATTCACATGAGAGTCTAAAAAAATGAGTTCTTTCAAGTTTATTTCTCTGAGATTCTTTAACATTACCTTTACTTTGTGTGGCAATGGGATTTGACTTAATTATAAGAGTGAAAAAAAAAACCACACTGAAAATACTGTTGATGGAGTGATGGAACTATTGTGCAGCTTTCCTAAGGTTATGGTTATGGAGTGTTCTTATTTGGATCAACAGAGGTGCTTCCTGTTAGGCAGAGCTCTGAGTGGTTAATGAGTTACTTCCATATCTCTTGCAGACACATACTATCTTGGCTAAAATATGGAATAAAGGTGTCTTCAGATTTCTTTTGAAACTACAGACAGAAAAGGAGAATGTCTGACTTATCTTCCTACGTTGATCTTCTTGATTCATTCAAATTGCCATTTCTATAACCATATAAAATTATATTTTATTTGGCAATTTGACAACAGGCTGAAATGTACCTTCAACAAAAATGGAGAGAGATGAGAATGAAAGCTCCCTCAACACCTCTCCCAGGTTGACCTCACTTGTCCATGTGACATAGCTGTCCATGTGACATAGCTGCCCAGTTGAAAGAACGGATCATCGTTTCTCTAGACTTGGATTTCTTACTTAGTCTTTTAAAGAATAATGTTTGTTGGCTAAAGAGTCAGGTTTATGTGTCGACTTAGCTAGACTACAGTGCCCAGTGACTCAACCATACACTAAATCAGAGGTTGCTGTTTAGATATGTTGTAGATGTCTTTAAAGTCCATTAATAATTGACTTTAAGAGAGAGAATGCCAGATAATTTGGAGGCACCAGATTGAATCGGGGGAAAGGCCGTGGAGTAAAGCTGAGTCTTCACTGAAGCAGAAATCCCACCTGTGGCCAGCAGCAACTTCCTGAGTTCCAGCCTGCCTTTCCCGACAATGAGGCCCAATTCTGGACTTGCCTAGCCAAGCTCCACTATTGATAAACCAATTCCTTGCAATAAATCTCTAAATATATGTTTTTTTACTGGTTCTGTTCTCGGTTACATTGACCAACAGAATTCTAAACCCCAATCTCCTCCCATTCCTAAGCTTCCTGAAATAACTCCTAATCTTCCCCTTAAGATGCAACCTTTGCAGACAGGGGAGGAAAGATGACCTAACGCAAAATACCCTTATCAACATTTTTAGAAATGAGTTAGTTAAATGACAAAAAATGTCAAGAACGGTGCTGGTCAGTAGAGTTTAATGAAATCTCTGCCCTTTCCTTTATCTCCCTTCTTGGAGCACGTGCTCATTCTTCGCATGCACCATTCCATGCTCTTTTCTCTCTGGGGGCCCATTACATTCCTTTCCCGTTTTCCTCTTTAGCCTCATTCTCTCCATTGCGTCCTCCATTTATAAACTTACTCATAACCCCCCATCCTTAAATATCAAAATTCCCAAACCCTTGCTTTGGCTGTGCCTTCAGATTAAGCAGCAATTCTATATTCGGCCATCCCCTTTACCACGGAACTTTCTGAAAACCTCCACTTGCTGCTTCCTTTTTCCATGCATTCTGCAGCGGCCCCACCCACCAGACCCCCACTACCCAAAACTCCAGCGGCCACCCAACAGCCGGAGCTAGGGGCTGGCTCCCTCTCTCCGATGCCTCACCACTGACCGCATTTTAATTTTCTTGATTTTGCTTATTTTTTTACTAGATTATTGTTAGCACTCATTTCCCGAAGTGTCCCCGTTATAAGGTTCTCCTAATTCGATTCTCTCCCTTCTTCTCTACCATGACTTTGAGTCCCTTTAATGAGCTGCATCTTCTCCTTGAACCATTTTTTCAGATTAGTGTTTTCTTTCTTGCTTGCTCTTTTGTGCTCCTGCCATGACCTCTCTGAGTCATCCTATGAACGTGTTACAAGGGTTCAGAGTCATACATTTAACTTTGCTGCTGGGTGCGTGGGGACATTGCTTTCCCCCTCCCCTGAAGTTACTCCACATCCAACCAATCATGAGTCTTGCTGACTCTACTCTCTAAACTTAAGAAAAACAACTTTCCTCTTAATTGTGAGGGAGCCTTGCAGTCCTCCAACTCTCCTGTGGCCCTGGGCCAACCCTCTCTTCATGCAAAACCCACCTTCCTCCACCCGACTCTGCAAGTCACAGGTGGAATCCCTATACTTAAACTCATCCCTTTGCCCGTCCAGTGAAACCCTTGGCATCCTGCAGAGACTCCGGAGCGACCTCCTCAGTCTCCTTTCCTCTCTCTCTCACTCCCAAGTTCTCCACTCCCGCCATTCTGACCTCTCTCATTTCCTACAAAGTACTGTCTCCTAGACCTCCATTTCAGAACCACTGCACATTCTAATGTCTCTAGTCTAGAATCTTCCTCTGCTGTTTTTACTTAGTTAACATATGATTCCTTCACATCTAAGCTTACATATCACAATATTTGATGCACAAGAAACAATAAATATCTTTGGATTCATTATGTCATCCAGTATTCTGTTTGAGAACTTTCATCAGCTCTGATCCATATTGGTGAAATAGCCTCTAACTATTCTATGACCATTGTGTCCCTTTTAACTAGTGACCTCTATGAAGATTCTAGCTGCCAGGGTATGGAATATTGCTAGATTAAATTTTATAATTTTACATTTTAGTTATTACAATCATCCTTGTTCATCCCATTTAATTGAATCCTCCAATTTTAATACATTTAACACAATAATTAGATAAATGATTAATTTTTGGATCTACTGACTAGTCACAATAAATCTCATTTACTGAAAATGCTAATCTTTAGTTGCAATAGAGCAAGGTTTATATCTACCTTGCTCCAAGAGTCAAACATCATGGTTTCTTATAATGCATAACACAGACTTGGGAAATCCACTTTCTTGGTAACTTCTCCAAAGTTCAGAAATGTTTTTATAAAAATAGGTTATGTTACAATGTCAGAGTCATGTTTTCTTGTCTTTCGGATGCCACTAAATCACAGTAGAGTATCTTCAAAGTATATTGGATTTTACACAACTTATTTTACAAGAAAAAATTGTGAACATAACTCCTTTTCAATAGATATGAAATCTAACAGTAAACTACCCAAAAGGATGGATAATTTATATTGTTTCTTTCAAAAAAAGAAGCAATAAAACTATGACTTATGAGAACAAGACTACATCAAGGAATTAAAAGAAATGAAACACTGGAACCCAGTGAAAGCAACACTAAATATAGTCAGAAAAATAGGAAACATATCAACTTTATACCTCTACAATTAAATATTAATATGTGTGGGGAAAAGTTCTTCAGCAGAAAATCTCAATTAGAACTTAAAATGCTGTGTAAAACAAATTCATGACGACAGTGCATCTAAGATACATAAATAAGCATTTTAAAAGCAGGCTAATAGGTCTTGTCCAAACAGAGAGAAATATTTTAGTCATCTAAAAGCATTAGAATCGCTGATAAAGACTAATGAAAGTTTCTCTTGGTGTGTTATTTATCAAATTCAAATTAAGGTATTAATTTCAAAAGTAGATTTCAGTGTTTAATGATTTTTGTTTTCATAAGTTCAGCTATTATTACACTTGTAGTTCTGGGGATATAAATATAAAACATGTTAATATCCTTTTGGTTTGGATAGCATTAATGGTTTGGCCAGAATTCATCTGTTCATTCTTAAATTGGTATGCCTCACTCCAGTCAGACACTTCTATGAAAGAAAATAACTTTGCCTTGTTTCTATGTCTTTTATAAAGTTGATTATGATAACTGAATGAATGTTACATTGCAAGAAGAGATATGACAATAAAGGATGGTAAAATCATTAACTGAAAATTGATTTCATTTAAAATTTTTGTAGTAACAGAAAGAAGAGATAACATCATAAGCCATATATTAGTATCCTTATAAAAGTTGTGAGAAACCAAAAATGAATAATTTTCCATTTGTTAGCTAATGGTATGGTACAACCAGACATTTATCAAAATAAAAACGAGGTCCATATGTATACAAAATCAACCCTTTAATCTAAGTACCACTAGAAACTATAGCGCCCCAAATGAACTCTTGAGGGTAAGGCTATTAAAATAAAGAATAACTGTTTAAGTGCATAGCTATTACAGACTCATTTGATATTCATTTTAATTGCCAGGACTATAATGAATATACTTTGTATTCAAACAGATGTCACAAGTACTACTACAGAAATTCCAATATAATTCAGTCTTAGTTAAGAACAAGTAAATGGATATTTAAAACTGGATGTTACCAGGAAGGAGGGGAAAAAAAAACAATTACAGCAAACATTAGTTCCTTAGAAAGCCAATTAAAGATTTGTATTTAATGGCATTCTTTTTTATTTGGACATATACAGAATAGAATCATATAGGAAAACTTGCTATATCATCTCTTCCTTTCTCTTGCTTTAGCTGTTCTACAGATTAGTTCGCTGGGAAAACAGAAACTGGGAGCGTGAGAAGTGACTCAGAGGGGAGGCTGAAATGCACTCTATAATATTTACAGACTGGTTTATGAAAAGGGAGAAAAACACTACGATGCCTATTTAGTTTAGCTGAGGGAGCAGGTGCTTATTATGTATGCCACTGTTTTTCAGTTGGCCAGGTGAGTTCCAAGAACCTTTTAATCCTCTCCCACATGGAGGACTGACGTCTAGTGTCCAACTGAGAGACCCTCACACCATAAATTAAAGACGGTATTTCCCAATGTATGGTTCACAGAATTACCCACGGATGTTTTTTAAAAGCAAACATTCCCGGGCCCCAACCAAGTTCTATCAAATCCGAGTTCTGGGGATAGAGTCATGTCATCAGCACTTTGACCAGCCTAAAAATTCTGATGCACACACTTGTTTCAAAGCGACTACCTGCAAGTTGATGAGATAATATTTGAAGCTATATATTTTCATTTCTTCCTGATCAGAAAACATTTATGTAGCACTGAACCTATATGAAACATTCGATACATACAAGGCAAGAAGCATATGATAAATTTATTAAATGACTGGAAACACAATGTCTGAATGTCTGGAAGCACAAACAGTGCGTTTATTGTGCAGATTAACAATTAACTCTCGATTTCAATCTAGTGGTACTTTCTCCTGGAAAGGTGTCCAGAGGTTGAAGACAAGTTGTGTTCAGGTTATTATTAGAAAATGTAATTGAAGTATTGCTTAAAAACAAATTGATCCTATTTTTCCTGTTGTTTTAGACACCCTATATTTTCAAAAGGAGGGTGATGTGTGAGGCTTCTTGGAGGCTGGGGGAAGGTGGGGCAGGAGGTACCAGGGAGCGGAGGGAAAGGAATGAACCGGAAGACTGGGGGCACTAAAGGCCAACTGGTTTTCTTACCTCCAGCCCTGGTGCCCTGACTACAAGTTGGGCTTATTTAAGAGTTACATTGTGTTTTTTAACCACCGGAGCAAAATTAAAAAAGTAAAAGTTGACTTTGGCGATCAGTGGAAGAATGGAGGACACTACAACTGATGCAGCGTGCGCGGACTGGGCTTGTGGAGGGCGCTCTCTGCCTGGCTAGCAGAGGCTGCCTGCCGCCAGGGGCCTGGAGCTCAGATCTTCCTCTTTTTACGGAAGCCACCAATTCAGTCAGGTTAGGAAGCCAGCCTTCTGTCCTCCTTTAACCTTAATTACCTCCTAGAAGCCCCCTCTCACAGTCACACTGGCAGTCCGGATTTCAACATACGGATTTTGGAGGGACACCATCCAGGCCCGAGTTCTCGTCACAAATGCAAATTCTTGAGGCCCACTCAGTCCCACTTGATCAGAACCTGAGGGAACGGGCCCCGGAGTTTGTGTTTTATTAGTCTCTCCAGTTCCCCACTGGTGTCGGAGAAGCGCTGCCCTGCAGGGAAGGGTCTAGCTCTGCAGCTCAGCATTTAGTTTCCACCACAGTTTCTCCCATTTTTCCTGCCTAACCTTATTTTTCACCACTCTTCAGCCTGACCTCTGTTTTTGCTGAGCTGTTTCTCACCATGGCCTGAAGGATTGTCCGGATTTGGTCTTCTAGACTTCTGCTTACCGTCTTTCACCAGCCTCGGATTGTCTTTCCGCCTCTTTAATGAAGCACCACTTCCACGTCCCAGCCACACTCCTCCTCCTTCAACCCCCCCAGGTGCTAATTGTCTGAACCATTTGCACATTTTACAGATTTTACTTTCTCAGGGTCTATATGTTATACTTGTTTGTAATTTTAGCACAAGGCTGCACATAAAAAACACTCAAACTTCTAAAATATTCTGTATGTTTTGCTTATAACTGTCATCTGTGAGCTACTACTCCCTTTAGCACAGGTCCCAATGCAATACTGATTTGGGGCATCAAACAGCCCATTGATTGGTCTCTGACAGAGTATAATGCCACTTCTACAGTTGCTTAATATTGAAAAATAATTAATATACCGTTTGCTATTTATTAAGTTCCTTAAGTGCACCAAGCCCTATAATAAACATTTGGTTTAATACCTTATTAAATCCCCACAATTACCCTGAAACAGGCATGATGACCCCTATGTGCCTGAAAAAGACACTGGAAACTGAGGCTGAAAAATTCAGTGAATTCCCCCAAAGTCGCACACCGGGGAAGTGGAAGGGCCGAGCAGTGTGGACCTATGTTTCTCTGATTCAGGGCACGAGTTTTATTTCCACTATGTTACACAAGAGACTCAGGGATTTAGTTTTCCGTCAACATCTTTAACTTGCTGCCAAGAACACCAAAGCATATGGATCTTGCAGTAAAGATATTTCCAGGATATCCTTTGGAAACTATTTTCTATACCTTTCACGCACACACACTCTGAAGCATTGTTAAAGTAAGCCATCACGAAAAAAAAAAATTAGGTTGAACTTCTTGAGACAAACAGAGCCTGTTAAATGACTACAGACCTCAAAGAGCTCTGAATTTTATTGCTATCCTACCTGCTACTCGCCTGCAGACAGCCGTTTGGATGCTTTCCGCTTGCCATTAAAGACAACTGAAGACCACAAAGGGAATGACTTGCAAGTTCACCAGAAGCTCTGATAAAATTTTTGCCCAAAGCAGCACTGAGGATTAAGGACCAGAAACATTCATATACACCTATACACATGTAACATGGCAAAATCTCTGCATTAAGACAATGGAGTTTTTTTCTTAAAAATCATACTTTCTTAGCTTCATTCCCCCAGAGAATAAAGCGACTGATAGTTTACTTTTCCATGGCTGCACTTCTCAAGAATGGACTCGGAGACAGTAAGCCACACCTGTTGGATTGTTCAGGCAATTCCAAGCACCAGCTGAGACAGTAATTAAAAGTAACATTCCATTCTCAGCCTACCTGGGGTGTTCAGCAGCCTGGACATCTTGCAGAAATAGGAGACATACTGCTCACAATACTCGGCGCTGCTGGTGATGGCGCCGATCTGGTCCATGGAGGCGCTGTAAATGAGCTGTGTCACCGAGTATTTTTCTGGGTTGTGGCCCACCACCGTCGTCTGCATCTGCAAGTTGTGGGACACTATGGTCCACACTTTGTCCTCTGTGGGGAGAGAAATGCCATGACAATGAGTCATTAGTGAGCAAAGGATTCTTCAAATGTCA
This sequence comes from Phataginus tricuspis, assembly GCA_029783875.1. NCBI lineage: Eukaryota > Metazoa > Chordata > Mammalia > Pholidota > Manidae > Phataginus > Phataginus tricuspis. Next base: position 81,748,935 of record JAQQAC010008880.1, on the reverse strand, counting down.
GAAAATAATTGAGCTACATTCACTGTGGTGTGCTCCCTGATCCGATGGAGAACAGAGTCCAGGACTGCGATCCTTAAAGTAACCCCTTTCCTTTTCTCACACCTGAGTTCTGCTTACACAGACTAAGTAGGAAAGAAATATTTTTTATTAAAACAAAGGCAAGATATCGCTTGAAAACAAAAATAAACAGCCTGTGTATCTGGTTTATGCTCTAACATCCAGCACTGGATGCAAGGCCCATTATGTCCTGACGTTGTAAACCTTCCTTCCTCTGGGAGAACAGTGTTTGCTTCTTCCTAAATGAACTTTAGGAAGAAATGCTTCCTCCTATGCTCTCTCTCGCCTCTGGATGTGTGTACATGCTGTTTGCTCTAGTCAGAACGTGCATCCTCACCTTGCCAACAAATGCTCCTTTCACCCTGACCTTTCAGGTAAAATTAGACACTGCATTCACTGCTACCAAAATGCTCCATGCATGTGTGACAACACAGATGAGCAGTTGTCTTGGTGCTCTGGACCCCGAAAATTTCAACATGTGTAAAGGAGAAACAGGTATCAGATTGATCAGGTCAAATTAAAACCCCAAATACTTCTGAATTTGGATAAGAAGCATCACTCTGAGCCCAAAATGTTATCTTTTCAAAAAGGTAGACATATATTCTAGGTCTGTCCACTGAAAAAGCCCCCAGACAAGGACTAATACCTAGCATCAGATTGCCAGCACCCAATGCCATTGCTCATTGAGAGAAAACTGGGGGCAGTGACTGAATCCAGGGCTGAACATGCACAAGATGAGCCTGGAACACACTGTCCCATCACATATAAGCTATTGGAGCCAAAGGGCAATTCAAAGACCCTCAGGGCCACAGAAGGATGATTTTAACATCCGTAAGAATTTTCTGCAAGGAATAAAATACGTCAAGTATATTTAATTCCATGATTTCATTAAAATAAAAAGAAAGGCTCCAATTTAGAAAATGCTACATATTAACACATAATTTTGACTACTGGAAAATACAGGCAAAGAATCAATCATTTATTCTGCCTTACATGAGCTGTAACTAAATGTTCCTTTTATGGAAATTCTTTAGCTTGTAAGGGAAGACGCAATGACAGAGTATGATCATTTTGTACCTTCTAACAGGTAAGAGCTGAGCAAAGGCCATTCGTGGGGACTGATCTAACCACCTGGGAACGACAGGTGCTATGCCTCCTGGTGGGAACACACACCACTCCACTACCTCTGAAGCAGTGCTGACAAAAATCAGACATGAATTTCACCCAGCTGAAAGGCCTAACTGCCAATTTCTGGAAATATGGGGGAGAGGGGAACATGTTAAATGGCACCAAAGGTAAACAGCAAATCCGTGCTCTGGGAAACGCTACAGATTACACCATCTAGTTTTTCAAAAGATAAATTATATGTGACTAGGGAAGAGAAAAAAGAGAGTGAGACAGAGAGACACCTGTAGATTAACAGAACTTCCTGAACTTGCCCTTCATGCCTGCTTCCTTATTTCAATCGATGGCAACTCCATTTATCCAGCGGCTCAGGACAGGAACCTGGGGGTCCCCTTTCCGTCCTCTCTCCTGCACTCACCTTCAGGTGAATCCTGTCCTCTCCTCCTTCACTATGCATTCAGGACCCCAGAGCTCCGCACCTGCACCCCTACCATTGCTCAAAGCCCGTCTCCTCCAGCCTGCCTGTGCTGGTAACTGGCGCCAGCCTCTGCTGCCACCCTGGGCTGCACACCTGCCTTCCACACAGCCGGCCAGCCAGGACGAGCCGCACGGAACAGAAGCCAGGCCCTGATCCTCTGCCCCAAGTCCTCACGTGGTGCTTGATCTTGTTAAGCCTAAAAGCCTCATTTTTTGAAATAGCCAAGACCTGGCCTGACCCGCGGGCCCTGCGCTAGCCCCTCCCGCCCCGCCCTCTCCCCGTGGCTCCCGTGCTCGTTTGCCTCCGGCCCAGCTGCCTGGCAGGCCCCTCACGGGGCCTTTGCGGGTGCCCTTTCCCAGGGTAGAGCCGCCTTTCCCTTGAGCCCCTCAGGCCCCATCCCTTCTCTTCCTCCGACATTCACTCCAGCGCCAGCTTGTGCTCTGCAGCCTCCCTGCCCCACCACGGCTGCTCTCTGCCTCCTGTTCTTCCTGCTTTGTCTCCTCCCTGGCACGGAGCTCTGCCTGCCGGGGCACGTGCGCCCTGTTACTGTACGTCTGTCTCCCCGCCCTGGAAGCACAGAGCAGGGGTTGTCAGCGCTGCACACCCAGTGCTTAGAACAGTAATCGGCACCGCCCAGGCCTTCAAAAACCATTCTTTTTGAATAGAAAGAATTAACAAAAATTAAGTAGAATACAAATACTTGACTTAGGAACTTCCTAAATCACTTCGGTTCTGGCTCCGGCTCTGCCCTAACTCTCCTGACAGGCTCGGGACAAGCCACTCCCTCCCCGAGCTGTCACCTCCTTCCTCTGTCACAACAGGGTTCCTAGAATTCTCTCCAGCACGTTCTTAGATCAGCTCAAACAAGTTCAGCCATGGTGCCCCCTGCTGTAATGTTTCCTAGAGGAGAATTATGTTTCCAGTCTTATCTTTGGCCTGATCAGAAGTGCCTTTCTTTAGCTCCTCTGATATAACAAGGAAGCTATAATACATTTTAGTAATTCTGTCACTTTCTAACATGATTCTGGCAATAAGCTGTCATTCATATATTTATATCCAGACCTGCAGATTTACTGTCACCTGAGTAAAGATCCTGTAATTAAATAAGGTCAATTTTACCTCTTTTCTGTTACAATCTGCCTCTGGCATATAATTCTCAGATGTTTGACATACTTAATTTTTTTTTTTTAATCAAATCCTTACGAGAACCTTGTCCTGTAACAATATTCCAGAACGGGCTTTCTTTAACCCCTTATGGAATATCATTCTAATCTGACCATTCTTTAAGGAAGTATAAATCCCTTTTTAATATATACAAAATAAAGTTCATAAAGACAAACATTAATTAAGTAAAGCAAAATGGTCACTTGGTCAATGATTTTAAAAACATTAACCGTTTTAATATTGATGAGTCTCTATATTTTGATCTTGGTAACTTCTTGGCCTTTATTTCCACTTCCACCCACCTCACCACACACATTTCAGTATCAGTTGCTGGTCACCGTCTTCTTTTTTGTGTCATAGCTCACTCATTCATTTAACAGCTACTACTGAGCCCCTTCTGTGTGACAGGCACTAGGGAAACCACAGAGAAAAAAACATTCCTGAATTTCTGCAGCTTACATTCTTACATTCTAGTGGGGAAAATGCATAATAAGCCAAATATTAAAATAATATATAGTCAGCAAGTGATAATCGCAAAGGAAAAAACTAAATCAGAGAAGGGAAGAATAGCTGTGTGCATGGATTGCATTTTTATTTTTGGAAGTATAACTGACATGCAATATCCTGTTAATTTCAGGTGTGTGTCATAGTGATTTGATATTTTTATACATTTGAAGGGATCCTCACAGTAGGTTTACTTACCACCGGTCAGCACACAAAGTTAGTACAATATTATTGACTTTATTCCCTATGCACAATGCAACCCCATGACTTATTTTAAAACTGGAAGTCTGTACCTCTTAATTCCCTTCCCCTATTTCACTGCCCCTCAACCCCTTCTTGGCTCTAGTAACCAACAATTTGTTTCCTGTCTTGATGAGCCTGTTTTTGTTGTGTTTGTTTGCTCATTTGTTTTGTTTTTTAGATTCCACATATAAGCGCAATCATAAAGTATTTATTGTTCTTTGTCTGACTGCATTTTTAAGCACAGAGGAAACCACCATAGCCCTCAACGAGAAAGTCATTTGATAAATAAGTTCATATCCAGCAAGCCATGTCTAGGAAAAGTAGTCCAGGCAGAGCGAATGCAAGTGCAAATGTTCTAATTCTGTCATATCCCTGCTCTAATTGTTCAAGGATGCAAGGAGGCCGGTGGTGAGGAAGGGGTGCGTAGCAGCAGAGGTGAAGTCAGAGATGTAATGGGGTTGGGCGGAGCATGTGATCTCAAAACAAGAGGTAAAGTCATTGACATTGGAAGGTTTTGAGCAAGTTAACATTACTCTCTGACATACAATTCTTTGCTTCAATAAAATTATACTCCAGAAAGGTTTAAACAAAGAATGAGTATATATAAGGATTGAAAACTTCTTACAGTGTCACGGCATTATAAAAGGTACTATATAGGCTTTCTTTTGATGGTGTAAAGCAATTACTGTTAATGCATCTTGCAACTTATTTTTTTAATGCTTGCATATTACACATTGCAATGGCAACTTTGGAGCCATTAAATCTTAAGTGAAAAATGGATATTAATGATTTTGCAGGTACCCAGCCTCTAGAAGAAGGAATGTTATGCTGTATAGATTTTCCTTTGCTGGTATTGTAAGTGGGAAAATTAAGAATCTTATTACCATATTCACAGTATGTTTATGGATTATCAGATATGTGTGTAATGCAAATAGCAACCACTGTGTATGGCAAATTCTAAATTTCTGCCCTGTTCCATTTTCATGAAGCAACAGTTGATAAACTGGGTTATTTCAAATACTCTCTGGATTACAGTGTTATGGAAATGCCCTTTGTGATTACTGAGAGCTTAGAATCTGTCTCTTCATACAATTATTATTTAAAAACTGTCACCTTGTACATTTTAAAAAACATAGTTTATTTAATGATACGTTTCAAATACTGCGTGGAGCACATATGGATCATATTGTGGAAACATGTCTCTCTCTGTGGCAGTAATGGGTCTTCAAGGTAACCTAGCTGAGGTATGTTGAAATGAGTGTATTAGAAAGGTGCCTCTGCTACCTTTGACCCCATAGTCTTATCCTATCTTACGTCTCAAATAGTTCAAGTTTTTCACTTCGGGAGAACGCAGTTTCTTGCATGGCTGGAGCTCTGGCCAGGAAATGACCCGTGGAAAAAAGCAAAGAATGAGTCCTTCCAGAATATAACAAGTTTCTCCATCATGTATGTGGCTGTTCATCGACTCTTTCATGTTATCCATACACAATCTGAGGTTCACATTATTAGCAGGTCTACATATAGTATATTTTAATAAAAGTCCAGTATAAGCTGTGCCCAGTGGAAAGGTTTTTTTGTGTGTCCTATACATCTGCAAATGCACGTGTTTTCGATTTCCAAACATAATGTACTGGTTAATGCCCAGTTTTTTAATCTGAGAGCTTTTTTCACCTTTATTCATATTAACTCTAAAATTATCTTCAAAAAGAAGGGATTATTATAAACTAAGTTTAAAATGATAAATAAAACTTGTTAGATAGGCATAACCAACACGCACTTGTAGTCCTGATTCCTTAGCGACCCTACTACCTATTAGAGTTGCTCTTCAGGGGTGACTTTGGGTCTCTCACTCTTAGAGCAACACAGTGGGAACTGAATTTTGCATATTGCATATAAATCTTGGTCTGCCGGATAAAACTAGTGAATTTAATTGTGTATATCCTTAAATTTCTCCTCTGTCTTATAAACTGCATTCCAGTAACTTTGTGGTTTTCTTTGGGCATAGACGTCTTAATGGCTGTTATCATGATACAATTAATTGACAACTGAACACCAACATAAGCAAGATATAAGCAAGGATTTCCAATTAAACACTATAGCATTAATTAAATTTGCTTTTTCAAAATGTAAAACTCTACAGCCTTATAGGAGCATATATCCAAAGGAAGAAATGGCCATTTAAAGGAAGCCGTCTTCTCATGTGAAAAATTTTGAATCCCAAATACTATCAACTGAAGTCATCTTAGAGATCATACATTTTACCTCTCTTCTCTCAGAGATCAAGAAGCCAAGTCTCAGAGTGGTTGGTGACTTGCTCAAATGTATATGAAGGGTCAGCGGCAAAATGATGGAAACTTTGTCTCTGAATTCTGGTTTTAGTGCTTTCCTCCCCCGACATCTCTTTGACCCAATGGTGATAGGCTTGGTGACATCAAATTTTTTATTTTCTTCCCCATAACACCCTACTCATTTTTAGGAGGCAGGGGGAACATATAGATACTATTTTAAACTTTCAAAATATAATTTTGAGATGATGACAATATATCACCTATTGCATTCAGAAAAATGTTATGCAATAGTAATATAGTTCAATCATGCACACATCCACAAACCATTTATTGTGTTCCTGTTCTGTTTCAGCATGGTGTTAGGTTCTGGAGATATGAGGATGAAAAAGACTTGAGTCCCTATCCTCTCCATAAGCTTGTAAAGCAGTGGACGTGAGAGAACATTCAGCTTGAAATCAGAAACTGCAAACCAGGGCACAGTGTACTGTGACTCAGGAAGTCCATGTGTCCCAGCTCCAGAAAGCCATGAAGGGACCAATGGACTTGGCACTTTCCGTGACTCATGAAGGTTATAGAGGGATTAATTTTTTATTCTCCATATGAAGCAGAGGGTGGTAAGATCGATTCCCTTCTTCTTATAGCTCAGTCCAAATACCTTGGAAGCAAAAAGTATTTAGCAGATGGCTTCAGGATCAACTGGAAACTGAAGGGTCTGGAAGAGTGAAATATGAGATCGCAGAGCCATAACAGTTGTACTTGGGGGTAGAAAGGTCTAGAACATGTCATAGGTGTGGGTGTAGAAAACCTCTAGAGATAAAAGATTAACTCATATGTTTAAAAACATTTCTTTAAGGACATATATGACAGGCCCACAGCTAATATCATGCTCAACAGTAAAAAACCAAAAGGTTTTCCTCTAAGATAAGGAACAAGCCAAGGGGAACAGGATTAGGGCTAGATATAGGTTTTAATTTTATATTTGTTGTTATATTTCTTAATCTGGGTCTCAGATACAAACAAGAAATATCCCATATTGAAACAAAGAATTAAGATGTCCTTACTTCAGGCAAACTTTATATGAAGATCCAGATTTACAAAAGTAATAATCTAAGAAATATTGGTCTTTTTATCTGATGTATACATGCTTTACTGAATAAGTCACAAAATAATTCATTAACTAGTTACCATTCCTAGCTATTGATGTATTCATTGATTTCTACAAAATTGTTTATAAAACTTCTAAGAGAGTCTATCTGAAAATTTCTTTGAGAATGATGTTTACAGACCATACATTTTTTAGATCGTTATTTGATTCAGAAGGTTTTCTCAATAATTATGATCCTAGTGACATAATCTAAATTATTACAAATTTGGGGTCGTGTTTTTTTCCCCTTCAGTATATACTGTGTAAGCATTACCGGCATCTCTGTAGCCTAGACTCTAACATCGCAGAAGCCATCCCCCCACGGCGGGCTGTGGGATTCCGAGCCACCCCCCAACGCCCACTCAGTGTGCCGCCCAGGTGGCAGAGCAGAGAGAGAAGGTATGTAAAGCAGATGGAGCCTCTGCAGGAAGCGCCAAGGAAATGAGCTCAAACTACAGATGATGTGCGCAGCAGGTGGCGGAAAATGTTGATTATTTTTATGCTCACAAATTCCAGCCCAAAGATGGATGACAAACGGAGTGCTAGAAACAAGTATAACTAATGGTGCATCACGTTCACCCACCTGAAGAACAATTTGGAACTTATGTGTGTCTTTTGTTTCTAGGAAGACATCAGCTATTTTCTGGGAAGAAGGACATTTGTTAATGTTTTTGTTCCATTTGTAGGGATGTTAAAATTCCTTCACAACATACTTCGAGCTATTGACTGCATTTATATCAATACTTAGACAAGATAAAGTTCCCTTTCCTTTTTCTCTCACACTGCGTAGAGATGTACTTGGTCTGTATTTGATACTCAGGAGTTCATCTCTGTAGCAATAGGGAGTTTTGTGTGTAGCAAGGAAACGCTGCTTTTTGATTGTTGTTGTTGTTAACAGTAATTAGATTTTGATCTGAATTCAAACTTGGAGACTAAGTAAATATTATCTTGGGTCAATAGTTGACCATTCCTGAGGGCCTTTACAGTTAACACTTACTTCATATTACTTAAAAATATGTTAAAACATATCACACACACTTGGTTAAAAGCATCACTTCAAACATGTATTCCCCCACACTGACCTACCTGTGGTTCTAGTTTGCCAGTTATGCGTGTGATAGGGGCCCCGTTTGGCTGTTTCCTCTGCCTACATGGTGTTCCCCCAGATGGTCTCCAGGCTAACTCCCTCACTGCTATTTAGTCTTCATTCAAACGGCATATTCTCATTGAGTCCCACCCCAGCTGTTTCATTTAAACTTATAAACCACTCTGCCCCTTACCTTCTCTACTTTTTCCTGTCCCATATACAGGCTTCTAACATGGTATATAATTTACTTGTTTGTAATGTTTATTTTGTATTCCCTACCTCCCCCACCCCCACTTTCCTCATAGACTATAAACTCCAGCATGTCAGAGAATTTTTTTAAATATGTATTTTCTTTACTGATCGACCTCAAATTTTTAGGTTAGTGCCTAGCAGTCTGCAGAAGTCCAATAAATATTGTGCTAGTAATATATTAACCCTTTTTTCATTTAGTTTACAACAAACTTCTATCACTATCATCATTAATGATTCCTATAAAATACCCATTTGAAATATAGTCTGTGGGGTTATAGATCCCACCATATAGTTCTATGATATTAAGTTTCAAAAAATAAGCATTTAGGAAGTCTTTGCAAGAGAAACAAGTGATATTTGAAATTACAGAATCCTGGTACTATACTTGCAATATTTACAAGTTAGTAGACTGGAAATGAGATAAAGCAGGAAAATGGGACAAGGGTCATACTACTGTAAAATCTACTTACCCTGCAAAAAAGGTCCAGCTTATTTTTTAACTTGATCTGTATGCTGTTCTTCCTCTTCTTCCAGCCCCTGAATCAATTAAATAACTTCATAACCAGGACTAGAGAAGAACCTCTGGAGTGTAAATGAACCTACCTATTGCCGAGATCCGGATCAACACAGACCCCTGAATAACTCTATTCTTAAGACAAAACTTCAAAAGAATTCTTAATCACCTGTATACATCTTGCCTTATGTTCACACATACCCAAAAGGCCCTATAAAATCCCAAATCTGAAACCCTTAAGTGTGCCTGGTCTCTGAGGGCACCTGCACTCCCGTCTGTGTGTATACTGTCTTTTCGAATAAACTTTCTTGCTGAATAAGCGTATTGCACTCCATCTCTGAACTCTTTTTCGGGACAAAGACAAGAACTCACCAACCTCCACATCTGGAGGAAAGTGTCTTTGTAACTTTGCAATTTCATTCAGCTTTCAGTCTTAAAAACACGGTTTTTCTCTTTCCCTATTTTATTTCAGACCAGTAGGGAAGTGGAAGTTCTCAGAATATAATCTCACTCCATCCAGTGATCCACAGCTTCCCCAAATTCTGGGGTGGTAGGGAATATATTCCTGCACCGTGCGCATCAAGCAGACATGGACACCAGGTGACCCTGGCTTTAGGAGGAGGCAAGGGATTTGCCCTCTGCCAGGCAAGAGTTCTTTTTCCCTCTGTTCTTCCTTGCTTTCTGCTGACTGCGTGGCTGCTGATAATCGCCACTACTGTTGCTTCATTCTTGCTGGTAGTTGTTTGACCTGATTGAGGATTCTTTTCCAGTCAGAGTCAAGGGCCCTCCCCCTGTCCAGGTTGAGGTTTTGCCTAAGGTGCAGGGGGAGACCTTCTCAGGTTCGGCTGTCAGGAACAGGATTTTTTAAAGAACAACATAAAAATATATCTCAGACACAAAGAAAACCATGAACACTTTCTTTCTGGGTTGAACAGCAAGGTAATATTTATTTTGTGATGTGTGTATACCTCCTTTCAAGGTAAGAATGTTGTAAGCATGGGAACTTTTTTTTTTAGAACAAGTTGCTTTATTCCAAGCACCATTCTAGGCCTCGGGCACGTGAAGACGGGGAATGAGCCTTTAATGCCACCTAAAAGCTAGTGGGGGAAGGTCCACAAAGCAAGTCATCACAGTACAACCTGAAAAAGTACCTGCTAATTTTCAAGCAACTGCCAGAATAATCCAAGTAATGTAATTGCGTATATAAATCATAAACCCACTTATTATCCGTACCAAATTCCTTATCATGTAACACTTTTAAATATTTAAGATGGCACTTTAATTTTATTGCTGGGGAATTTTATTTTCTGTTAGCACTGAGTTTAAACCTAAGTGTAACAGGCTAACCTGAGAAATTATATTCTTTCTGAAGTTTCCATCCGAACAGCTTTGATGTAGCAGAAAACATACAATCAAAAATGGAGTTTGATTCTCTATTAACAGATGGCCCCTTCCCTTCACCTTGACCCTAGTCACATCAGTGTCTGCCCCTTGCAATTGGGCAGATCAGACACGTCCTAGCAACCTGCCTCTCTGGGGTCACTAAGGGCTGTGGTATAAGCAACTCCCCAGGAGAGGATTTGTGGACTTTCCTTCTTCCAACCCAGGCACAGGCTTAATTGAAGATTTCTTTTTTGGTGATATAGATAACATTTATCACCTTGGAAGAGAATCCCCAAATAATCAACCCCTCTAAGTATTTAATTTTCTCCATTAATTCAGTTTCTATTCACTGAAGCAGCAGCCCCCACTGTGAGGAGCATTAGCAAGACAGTCTGACAGATTAAGTTTCTTGGTAACGGTAATTAGCTAGAAATAACTTTTCAGGGAAAGAAAGAAAACGCTGAAAATATCAGAGTTAGCATATTCAAAGGGACTAAAACTGGTGTCTCCCTTTAATTTGAACAGAATTACAAATGTACTAGGTAATTTCGCTTTTAAAAATGGTTCTCTATGAAGCTCACTGAAATCTTACAGCAGCTCTAACCCCAGCAAATCCTGCCCCATGCGGGGCCCATACCTGCTGCCCCAGCTCTTCTTACTTCATCAGGTCTCAGCTTTTAAGCACTGTGCCAGGAAAACATCACCCAAGTTCAGATCAGATATTCACCCATCTCCAGCCGCTTCCCCAACAACCTGTGTTTAGCTCTGGGTGTGTGCTTCTCAGTGTGGGATACATAATGTTTGCTGTGGCCACAGTTCTGTTGAGACCCTGAGGACAATGGGGGTGTCATTGTTACTGCTTACTCCTTATTGTCCAATGGAGTACCTGGTGTCGATACTCAAGGGCTCAAGAAATACTTACTGAGCTAATGAATAATATTAGACATAGGAAACTTAATTTACATATGGGGAAAATGGGGGCCACCCAGTGACCCGGCGTACATCACAAAATCAAACCTGTGGCAGTCTGCACTTAGGGGAAGCACCTGCCCAGGAAGCCTCACACACACACCAATCACAATCCTGTTCAGCTTTGCTGGCTTACCTTACCCTTGAAGACGGGACCTGCTGGGCCTGGAAGGAGATGCCCAACCCCCTCGCCAACCACGCCCTGCCTCCACATTGCCTCTTTAATGCTCTGTGCAACCTGCTCTTGCCCTGAATCCCTCAATAGCAGCACTGTGCTCCCCATCCACGGGATGTTTTCCCTGAATAAGGGACATCAAACTTGTTACTCAATAGTTTCAGTTCTGTCATTTGACAGGCAAAAGTCAAGAATAAAGCAAAAAAAGGTGCCCTGTTCAGCCGTCTGAAACCCTAAGAGACACAGAGTTTGATACACAGATAAATCATCACTTTCTCCAGATGCTAAGCTAACAGACATCTGATGTGGAACTCAAAAAGGTCCAGTTGTTCTGGAGAAATATTTGAGAAAAAGAATCAGTTCTTTAGCACTTTGCAGGGAGACAATAAAGTTACTATGAAAGCCTTTTTTTTTGTCATTGTCATTTCAGTGAGTTGGCAACACTAAGGGGATTGGTTTATAAGTGGTGGGTATTGTTGTGGCCTATAGGGTCAGCACCCTTACAGGTCAAATGAGACAGTACTCATTCAGAGTTTTATTATTATTATTGTTATTGCTGTTGTTCATAATACTAAAGAAAGTAATTTTTTGATTTGTGCAAGGAAAAATCATCCTAGACTTGGAAGCAGGCACAGGAATTACAATAAATCCTCACTGGACAGATTGCTTTTGTCCAGGAAGCTCACAGGCTTGGGGGTGTGACTGCACCTTTGTTTGACTCGCTGCTCACTATTAAGGGGATGACAATCCCATACAGATCACTTTTACTTACATTAGAAAGAAAGAAAAGATGGAGAGAGGGAGGGAGGGAGAGAAAGAGAAAAGGAAGGAAGGAAGTGTGGAACGAAGGGGTTCTGTAAACCAAAAGATTACTGAAATGGATAGTGATCAAAAGAACACCCATCACCCACATAGTTTAGAGATATTATGTTGGAATACAATGCACCAAAGGTCGGGTGCTTTGGGTCTTTACTATTCCATTAACATGCACTATGAACTTGGACAAATCACTTGAAATATCAACACCTTTGCTTTTTCAAGCAAATGAGGCATCTGATCAAATGCTCTCTGCAGTCACTTTCATTTTTAAAGCTGAAGATATGATTCATTTATTAACTTCTGCTTAAGCAGCATTAAATGAATGCCGTTATGGACAGAACATAATGTCTGCTGTAACTCATGGGTAGTGAGGGGATTAGAGGCCCTAAGATCGTGTTGTTGAAGGTGTCGTGGTGAGCCACAAATGAGGCTTGTTTTTAGCATATGCCTGGCTTGCTCGCTGCAACATAGCACAGTTGCATGAAAATGTGAAGAGAAGAAGACCTACTAGTCTCTGATCTCAGGGGCATCTGAGTTGCTAGTGTGGTTGGTTACAGGATTTTTTTCTTTGATGATACTGCTAGTGAGCTATTCTTCCCTGTAAAATAGCAAGTTTCCAGAAAGGTAAAGAATTTGTATTTTCTACTCCAAGTGGAGATAGGAGAAGCAAAAGGGGAAGAAAAAGAGGGGCAGCCTCAAGATCTGGGGCACAAAATTAGCCTAGAATATCTTGTTTTACCCGAAAATAAGAAAAGACAAAGACGACTAAAGTTGTGTGGAAAAGATTTAAATGCCAATTTGAAGGGCCCAAAATGGGACAATGCGATGGATCAATAATAATGGCTTAAAGCTCATGATACAAAAAAAAAAACCAAATGTCAGGCTTATTTGGTCACCTTTTGAGAACAGTAGAAAACAAACTTATTTTGAAAACTTGTAAGTAAAAGGAAATAATTAAACACTTATCCTGCCTTTCCTATAAAAACTCAGGATAACCAACTAGTCAAAGAGGAAAAGGTTTTCTTTATAGACACATACCAAATATTTGAAGAATAAATGATGATAAGATCGGAATATCATTCTTTTGCAACTACTCATGATGCATTAATGGTCATCAGCGACTGCTAATATCACAAAGGAGAGACAGCGAGATATCATGGGTCCCCTGATGAATAGACACTCTGAATCTGATCAAACCCTGAGACCACTGGGAACATATGAATTAATAACACTGGAAACACAACAGGCAAAAGACTTGCTCCACAAATAAAGTGTAAGGAGATAGAGAGAAATAAGGGAGAGAGATTGACTCTATAAATCAAAAAAGACTTAAAAAACATAAATCAGTGCATGGACTTTTGTACAATCTTGATTCAAACAAACTGTACATGAAACAACTATGAAACAACTGGAGAAATTTAAATTGGACATTTAAAGATATTAAGGAATTATGATTAATTGTTTTTAAATATGAGGTGAATATTCTTTTTTTAAAAAAGAATGCTGATCTTTAAGAGATATGTGCTAAAATAGCCCCTGATGTCTAGAACTTGCTTCAAAATAATTCCATGGGTGGCAGGAGAGAGAGGTACAAAAGACACAAGTTTTGCTGTGCTTGGCAACTTGTTGAAGCTGGGAAATGGGGACAAAGGACTTGTGCAGTGGTCTCTAATTTTGGATATGATTGGAGGCTAATCACCTAGAAGAGAAAATACATGTTTCTAAAACAAGGTATTATTACAATTTATGTTAGGGATATTAAAGTCTATTTTATACCTTAAATGAGTGACTATCACACACACATCACTGTAACCTATATTGCTACCCAGCAATTTGAAGAAAATAGGAAATTATTAAAATAATTAGTGTGCAGACATCTGGAGGGATAAAGATGGCGGCATGAGAAGTGAGGCAGAAATCTCCTCCAAAAACCACATATAACATGAAAATACAGCAAATACAACTAATCCTGAAAGAGCGATCAGAAAGGAGAGCACAGCAGACGGCTCACATGTGGGGAAAAGAGAAGATGTCAAGGAAAAGGGTAAAGCAGCAAAGTCATGATCCAGTGGGACCCAAGCCCTCCCCCCACCCCAGCTCACAGGTGGGAGGAAAAGAAATGGAGTGGGGAGGGATTAGAAGCCCAGGACTGCTAAATACCAACCCATGGAGATCTACTTTGGGAGCACAAACCCACATTACATGGTGCTCTAGAGATTAGAGGGGTTCAAAAGCAAAGATAAGCAGAATGCATGGAGAGACAGAGATTCTAGCTGCTTGTGGAGAACAGGTACACACAGCCAGTAGCTCTGGTACAAAAGAAATGTGGGTGCTTTTAAAGACTTCCCAACAGCAAGAGGGCTGCTAAAGGGGCAAAGATTACACACAGCTTGCTGCTCAGGAGAAAGGACAGGTGGACAAAATCATCCTGCACACTCAGTACAGCAGGTTGTGAACTTTCAGGAGCTTCATGCACTCCATCCCCATGGCTGGCAATGCATCCCTGAGGCGCCCCACCATGATACACAGCTGCTGCTCCTTCTGCCCAGCCGGTACTAGCTTGCAAACCTGCTGCTCCCACCATTGCACCAGGCCAGCTGGAGATTGTTTGTAATAGTGCAATAAACAAGTTAAGTTATACCGTTAGACAGTAAAGAATAAAGAAGCTGCCCTTGAACCTTTGGTAACCATGAATCTAAAGCCTGCAATGGCAATAAGTACATATCTCTTGATAATTACCCTAAATATAAATGGACTGAATGTATCAATTGTAGACATAGAGTACAAAATGGATAGAAAAGCAAGATCCATCTATATGCTGCCTGCAAGAGACTCACTTTAAACCCAAAGACATACACAGACTAAAAGTGAAGGGATGGAAAAAAATGGTGGCATGTGAAGTGAGGCAGAAATCGCCTCCCAAAATCACATATATTATGAAAATACAGCAAATACAACTATTCCTAAAAGAGTGACCAGAAGTAAGATTGCACAGCCAGTCTACATATGGGAGAAGAGAACATATCATTGGAAAAGGGTAAAGTAAAAAGCCGTGACCTGGCGGGACCTGAGCACTCACTTTACCCCAGCTCACTGGCGGAAGGAAGAGAATCAGAACGGGGACAGAGTAGAAGCCCAGGACTGCTAAATACCCAGCCCTAGATATCTACTCTGGGAGCACAAATCCACTTTGCATGGTGCTCTGGAAATTAGAGGGAGTAAAAACCAAAGTCAGAGACTGAGACTGCGAACAGGTACCACAGCCAGCTACCCTGGGACAAAATAAAGGTGGGGGCTTTGAAAGACTTCCCAATAGTGAGAGGGCTGTGAAAGGGGAAAGGGTTTAGGAGAAGGAACAGCTGGACAAAGTCGTCCTGGCACACTCAGCCCAGGAGGTTGGGAACTTTCAGGAGCTTCAGGAGCTCCATCCTCTTGGCTGGCAATGCAGCCCAGAGGCCCAAAGCAGCCTGCCACTTCTTCCTCCCTGCCGGCACCTGCCTGCAAACCTGCTGTCCCTGCCAAAGCTCCAGACTGGCCAGAGGGCAGCTCCCCCCAAGGCAGCTTAGGGGATTAACTCAGAGGCAGCTCCCTGTGTGTGACTCACTGACCCTGACAGTTGAGACAGGCACTGCAGCCAGGAAGCTCGAAAGGGCTTTGTCCTCCCGGCAGGCCTGGAGCCACTGGCCTGCAACCCCTGCTATCACTCCAGGCCAGCCTGAGGGCAGCCCCGCCCACGGCAGCTTAGGGAATTAACCCAGAGGGTGGTTCCTGTGCAAGGAAGGCCCACTGGCACTGATAGCGAAGGCTGGCTCTGCAGCCGGGAAGCAGGAAATTGCTTTCTCTTTAGGGTAGGCACAGGCAACGCCCATCTGATACCACTGCCATCACTCCAGGTACTGGGCAGCTCAGAAGAGCAGAGCTTTTGGGAACTAGAGGGTGCTGCCAATACAAACTTAATATTTCTCACTACCCAACAGGATTATGAAAAAGCAGAAGAACCTTCTTCAATCCAAAATCCCTCAACCACCAAAACGATGGTTAAGTGAGACTGAAATCACCAATCTTCCTGAAAAGGTATTCAAAATAAAATTCATAAGCATGAGAATGGAGCTACAGAACATTATTCAAGAGCTAAGGGACAAATTCAGGAGGGAGACAGACACCTTAAAAAATATAGTAGCTGAAATGAAACATACAATGGAGGGATTTAAAAGCAGATTGGATGAGGTAGAGGAGATGGGAAAATGAATAGAAATTAGAGAACAGGAAAACAAAGAAGCTGAGGCACAGAGAGAAAAAAGGATCCAAAGGAATGAAAGAATATTAAGAGAACTGTGTGACCAATCCAAACAGAATAATATTCACACTATAGAGGTACCAGAAGATGAAGAAAGAAAAAGGGATAGAAGGTGTCTTCGAAGAAATAATTGCAGAAAACACCCCCAATCTGGGGAAGGAAATAGTCTCTCAAGCCAGTGCACAGATCTCCCAACACAAGGGACCCAAGGAAGACAACACCAAGACATATAATAATTAAAATGACAAATATCAAGGACAAGAACAAAGTATTAACAGCAGTCAGAGAGAGAAAAAAAGATCACCTACAAAGGAAAACACATCAAGCTATCATCAGACTTCTAAGAAGAAACCTTACAGGCCAGAAGGGAGTGGTATGATATATTCAAAACAATGAAACAGAAGAGCCTGCAACCAAGAATACTCTACCCGGAAAGATTATCATTTAAATTTGAAGGAGGGATTAAACAATTCCCAGATAAGCAAAAGTTGAGAATTTACCTCCCACAACCCATCTCTACAGTGTGTTTTAAAAGAATTGCTCTAGTTGGAAGTATGCCTTAGGCTAAATAGCTGTCACTAGAGAAAATAAAACCACAGTGAAGGAAGTAAACCAATTAATTACTAACCAAATGCAAAATTAAATCAGCTACCCACAAAGTCAGTCAAGGGATACATAAAGAGTACAGAATATGACACCTAACATATAAAGCATGGAGGAGGAAGAAAAAAGTGAGAAAAAAAAGAATCTTCAGATTGTGTTTATAATAGTGTAATAACTGAGTTAAGTTAGATGGTTAGATAGTAAAGAAGCTGCCCTTGAACCTTTGGTAACCAGGAACCCAAAGCCTGAAATGGCAATAAGTGCATATCTATTGATAATCATCTTAAATGTAAATGGACTGAATGCACCAATGAAAATACACAGAGTTACAGAATGGATAAAAAAGCAAGACCCATCTATATGCTGCTTCTAAGAGACTCACATCAAACCCAAAGACATACACTGACTAAAAGTGAAGTGATGGAAAAAGATATTTCATGCAAACAATAAGAATAAAAAGCAGGAGTTGCAGTACTTGTCTCAGAAACTTCAAAACAAAGAAAGTAACATGAGACAAAGAAGGGCATTACATAATGATAAACGGGTCAGTCCAACAAGAGGATATAACCATTATAAATATCAATGCACCCAACATAGGGGCACCCAAATATGTACAAAAAATACTAAAAGAATTAAAGGAGGAAATAGAATGCAATGCATTCATTTTAGGAGACTTCAACCTATCACTCACTCCTAAAGACAGATCAACCAGGCAGAAAATAAGTAAAGACACTGAGGCACTGAACAACACACTAGAACAGATGGACCTAACAAACATCTACAGAACTCTACACCCAAAAGCAGCAGGACATTCTTCTCAATGCACATGGAGCATTTTCCAGAATAGACCACATACTAGGCCACAAAAAGAGCCTCAGCAAATTAAAAAAGTTTGAAATTGTACCAACTAACTGCTCAGATCACAAATATGTGAAACTAGAAATAAATTGTACAAAGAAAACAAAAAGGCTCATAAACACATGGAGGCTTAACAACATGCTCCTGAATAATCAATGACCAAATTAAAACAGAGATCAAGCAATATATGGAGACAAATGAAAACAACAGCTCAACGCCCCAAATTTTGTGGGACACAGCAAAGGTAGTTCTAAAATATAAAGCAATTCAGGCCTATTTAAAGAAGGAAGAACAATCCCAAATAAACAGTCTAAATTCACAATAATTGAAACTGAAAAAAGAACAAATGAGGCTCAAAGTCAGTAGGAGGAGGGACATAATAAAGATCAAAGAAGAAAGAAATAAAATTGAGAAGAATAAAACAATAGAAAGAATTAATGAACCCAAGAGCTGGTTCTTTGAGAAAACAAACAAAATAGATAAACCCCTAGCCAGACTTATCAAGAAAAAAAGAATCTACACACATAAACAGAATCAGAAATGTGAAAGGAAAAATCACTATGGACACCACTGAAACACAAAGAATTATTGGAGAATACTATGAAAAATATATGCTACAAATTGGATAACCTAGAAGAAATGGAAAACTTTCTAGAAAAACACAACCTTCCAAGGCTGACCCAAGAAGAAACAGAAAATCTGAACAGCAATGAAATTGAATCAGTAATCAAAAAACTACCGAAGAACTAAACCACTGAACCAGATGGCTTCACCGCTGAATTTTATCAGATATTTAGAGAAGACTTAATACCATCCTCCTTAAAGTTTTCCAAAAAATAGAAAAGGATGGAAAACATACAAACTCATTCTATGAAGCCAGCATCACTCTAATACCAAAACCAGGCAAAGACACCACAGAAAAAGAAAATTACAGACCAATATCCCTGATGAACATAGATGCAAAAATACTCAACAAAATATTAGCAAACGGAATTAAAAAATACATCAGGTGGATCATACACCATGATCAAATGGGATTCATCCCAGGGATGCAAGGATGGTACAACATTGGAAAATCCATCAACATCATCCACCACATCAGCAAAAAGAATACAAAAACCACATGATCATCTCCATAGATGTTGAAAAAGCATTTGACAAAATTCAATAACCATTCATGATAAAAACTGTCAGCAAAAGGGTATAAGGGCAAGTACCTCAACAAAATAAAGGCCATATAGACAACCCACAGCTAACATCATACTCAACAGCAAAAAGCTGAAAGCTTTTCCTCTAATTTCAGGAACAAGACAAGGATTCCCACTCTTCCCACTTTTATTTTTTTATTTAACATAGTACTGGAGGTCCTAGCCATAGCAATCAGGCAACACAAAGAAATTAAAAGCATCCAGATTGGTAAGGAAGAATTTAAACTGTCACTGTTTGCAGATGACATGATATTGTACATAAAAAACCCTAAAGAATCCACCGCAAATCTACTGGAAGTAATAACTGAATTCATCAATGTTGCAGGATACAAAATTAATACACAGAAATCTGTTGCATTCCTTTACAGTAATGATGAACTAGCAGAAAGCGAACTCAGGAAAAAATTCCATTCACAGTTGCATCAAAAAGAATAAAATACCTAGGAATAAACCTAACCAAAGAGGAGAAAGACCTATACCTTGAAAACTAGAAGACACTCAAGAGAGAAATTAAAGAAGGCACCAATAAATGGAGATACATCCATGCTCACAGATAGGAAGAATTAATATTGTCAAAATGGCCATCCTGCCTAAAGCAATCTACAGATTAAATGCAATCCTTATCAAAATATGTACAGCGTTCTTCAATGAACTAGAACAAATAGTTCTGAAATTCATATGGAACCATAAAGACCCTGAATAGCCAAAGCAATCCTGAGAAGGAAGAATAAAGTGGGGGGGGGATTCTGCTCCCCCCCCTTCAAGCTCTACAAAGCCACAGTAATCAAGACAATTTGGTACTGGCACAAGAACAGACCCATAGACCAATGGAACAGACTAGAGAGTCCAGATATAAACCCAAGCATATATGGCCAATTAATATATAATAAAGGAGCCATGGATATACAATGGGGAAATGACAGCCTCTTCAATAACTGGTGTTGGCAAAACTTCACAGCTACCATGTAAGAGAATGAAACTGGATTACTATCTAACTCCATACACAAAAGTAAACTCTAAATGGATCAAAGACTTGAATATAAGTTATGAAAGTGTAAAAGTATTAGAAGAAAACATTGGCAAAAATCTCTTGAATATAAACCCGAGCAACTTTTCCTGAACACATCCTCTAGTGCCAGGGGAAAAAAAGCAAAAATGAACAAATGGGACTACATCAAACTAAAAAGATTCTGTACAGCAGAGGATTACAGAGGCATCCTACAGTATGGGAGAATATATTTGTAAATGACATATCCAGCAAAGGGTTACCATCCAAAATATATAAAGAGCTTACACGCCTCAACACCCAAAATGTAAATAACCCGATTTAAAAATGGGCAGAGGATCTGAACAGACACTTCTCCAAAGAAGAAATTCAGATGGCCAAAGGGCACATGAAAAGATGCTGGACATTGCTAATTATCAGGGAAATGCAAATTAAAAGCATAATGAGATACCACCCCACACCAGTTACGATGGCCAACATCCAAAAGACAAGGAACAACATATGCTAGTGAGGATGCATAGATAGGGGAATCTTCTTATGGTGTTGATGGAAATGTAAATTAGTTCAACCATTGTGGAAAGCAACATGAAGGTTCCTCAAAAAACTAAAAATAGAAATACTATTTGACCAAGGAATTCCACTCTTAGGAATTTACCCAAAGAAAACAAGTTCTCAGATTCAAAAAGACATATGTACCCCTATGTTTATCACAGCACTATCTACAATAGCCAAGATATGGATGCAACGTAAGTGTCCATCAGTTAGATGAATGGATAAAGAAGAGGTGGTACGTATACACAATGGAATATTATTCAACCATAAGAAGAAAACAAATCCTACCATTTGCAACAACATGGATGGAGCTAGAGGGTATTATGTCAGTGCAATAAGCCAGGTGGAGAAATACAAGCACCAAATGATTTCACTCATTTGTGGAGTATAACAACATAACAGTGTGAAGGAACAAAACAGCCGCAGACTCACAGACTCCAATAAGGGACTAGAGGTTACCCAAGGGGATGGGTGGGGCAGAGCGGGTGAGAAGGGAGGGAGAAGGAGATTGAGGGGCATTATGATTGGCACACATGGTGTGTGTGGGGGGTACTGTGAAGACACATAGTGACCCTATAGCATCTTAGTATGCTGATGGACAGTGACTGTGGTAGAGTGTGGGGGGGACTTGATAATATGGCGGAATGTAGTAACCACAATATTGCCCATGTGAAATATTCATAAGATTGTATATCAAAGACACCTTAATAAAAAAAAATCATGGGCCCTTAAAAGGCTGTATGCGCCCCAGTGTTTTTGTTGCTTTTGCTGAAGAAGGTTGTTTATTGTTATTACTGTTGTTGCTGAGATAGTATGTCACTGAATACAGTGTAGGATGTAATTAGCCTCATTAACCAACAGAAGCATTACTGTCCTCTTAGCATTTTGTGTCCTTGTTACCTATTTGTCAAAATGCCATATACAATGAATATGTAATATTCATATTATATATGTATATAGCACACTTTTGTGAGTGTTTTGCATGCTACACATTATTGTCGTTTATCACTAGGGTTTTTCAGACACACTGACACACTGAAAAAGTGAATAAATTATAAAAGAATATTTTACAGCTTATGTGTTCTATTTACAATGGGAAACACGGCATGGATGTCTCTGTACCTACCACTCACTCAGCACAGAGCAATAAGGCAAGATAACACACACATTAGGAAGGACAAAATATAGCTCCCTATTGCAGATGGCAGGATTGTCTGCAAAGAAAATCCAGGTAATCCACAAAAAACTATTAGAACTAATAAGTGAGCTGATCAAGGTCACTGGATAGAAGATAAATAACTGGATTTTTCCACGTCAGCCATCACCAAAACGAAAGGAACGAGTGAGCAGCTTCTGGTGTTTTGCACTGCTTATGCCCTGTCTGTCCCTACTGTTTAGGTTCTTTACTCCCGAAGCAGTTTAGCTTCCTTGCAAAGGGCTTACTGATGTCTAGGTCTACTTAAAAGACTGGATCGCCCCTCCAGTTAACAGACAGCCAAGCTAAAACCATTCTCTGTATTTAATCAAATGTCCACATGTCTTCTGCTAATGATGTTGACTTTACCTTCTCCAAATCAGACCCTAAAATAAATGAAGTCGGACTTTGAAAAAAAAATTAGTGTGCAATTGTCAAATATAATTTAGAGGCAGTGGGTATTTATTTTAGGAACCCAGTAACCAGTGAGAAGAGAGAAAGAGAGAGAGAGAGAGGGAGAAAGGAAGGAAAGAGAAGGGGAAACAATGAGCAAGAAAGATGTGGACTGTTACACAGTGCCCAGAACGTACTGTATGCTGGAGAAGGTGAGGTGAGGGCAGACAGACCAGCGGAGAGAAGGAATAGGACCCGGAGGGGGTCGGGAGACTGGCCTGTCTCTTTTTTGTGCAGTGCTCAAGGTAAGATGCTTTTTTAAAAATGGGTAGAAAAATCAAAATAATAATAACAGTTCATGGCACGTGGAAATTACATGAAATTCCCATGCCCATACCCATAAATGAAGTCTTTCTGGAACTCGGTCATGGAAATGATGTTTATGCCTTGCCTGCCTGCCACCACACTACGAAGGCAGGGTCAGAGGGCTGTGGCAGAGCCCGTGGAGCATCAGACCTAAAATATTTACTCTGTGGTCCTTGAAAGAAAATGTTGACTGATACCTCAGTGAATGTGGCAAGTGAAAAAGCAGAAAGAAGGAAGAAAAACATGGTGGTTTACAGGAATTGTTAAGCCTCCTTACAACCGGAGTGAAACAGAGATGGTGAGTGCCACAGGAGCCACCAAACGCTGGGGCAAATCCGCAGAGGATTTAACACACCCAGTCTAGGGTTTGTTCCAGTTTCCTGCATGAGGAAAGGGTGGTGATGTAAACGTAAACCATTTGGCACATGTTTGTGATTTCTTGCACAGTTATACTTAAATTCTGAAATTTAGTTATTTCATCTACTGTGATGAGTATAAAGTTGTTTCAAATATCAAAAAATACCTTAAAAGCACCATCAGGCTATGACCTATCTGAATCCCACTGAATCCCATGAACCTGCTGTACTAGGCTGCTAGTGTCCTCCCCAAATTCATGTCCACCCAGAACCTGTCCATGTAGCCTTATTTGGAAATAGGGTCTTTGCAGACATAATCAGTTTGAGATGAGGTCATGCTGGATTAGTATGTGTCCAATGATGATGTCATCATAAAAAGAGGGAAAATTGGACACAGAGACAGGGGAACACAATGAGGCAGACACTGGAATGATGCAACTACAAGCCAAGGAACGTCAAGGTTGCAACTGCCAGAGGATGGGAGAGGTAAGGAAAGAGTCTTTTCTAAAACATTCAGAGAGTGCATGGCCCTGGGACAACTTGATTTCAGACCTCTAGCCTCCAAAACTATGAGAAAATAAATTGCTTTTGCTTAAAGCCACCCACCGATTTGGTGGTACTGTGTTACACCTATCAATCAACTTCATGTCCTGTGGAAGTGTTTAACTCCTGTTGTGTACTCCAGGCCAAAGACGGAAGCAGTGGAGGAGTTTCCCATCTCCTTATATTTTATAATTGCCTTATATGTATGGACAGTCCATTTTGCCCAGCATGGTGGTAAACATAAGAAAAAGACACAACCCTTCATAAGCCAACATCCTGGGACTTGTGCCTTGATAACCATGATGTAAGATGTGAGGAACTGTTCAGATGGAGACATCAAGGAGAAAGGATGTGATCTACCTGCAGGGGCCAAGTTCTCATCCAACCAGGATCACACCAACGGGCTTTGGAATATATCTTGCTGTTTGCTTCCTATGTTGACAGTATTTATGATCCTTGCAACTCCTCTTCCTCACTGCACATTCCCAGCGGCTCCCTGCACTCCCTTCCACTTCAGCACAATCCTAGGGCATCCCCAGAAACTCTGGTATTTGCATGACCTATTGCTTCCAGCAATGCAGAGCCCTGGAAGGCCATGGGCATTATTCCCAATGCACCCTCCACTCGGAACACCATGGTGTTCTTGGTTGGAGCAGGACATATACGCCCAGCAAAGGACCTGAAGAAGAGGAAATGATCATCGGATTAGATCCCCTGGGCAAATATTTCTGAATTGCCAATGAAAGCCAAATTTGCAAATTTAGATTTCCCACTTTTGCTGAGACAGCCCCAGCTGTTTATTAAGGAATGTGGGTTCTGTGGTGAGGGGCTGAGAGAGGGAGGATTAAACATGAGGAAAGTACTTCTCTGAGATGAGCTTAGGGTGTTTCCGGTCTAAATCCTGTGATGTTGGTGCGCATCACTCTGGCTGTTATTTGGAGGACGAGTTGGAGTAGGTTGAGTGGAAGCAGGCAGGCAGTGTATGGCCCTCAATGGAGGTGGGGGTAGCAAGAAGTAGGGCAGTGGCAAAGGAGGTAAGGTGGATGAGTTTGAAACACCTCTGATAGAAAAGAAATAGAAATCCATGATGGGTGGATGTGGCAGGTAATGGTGAGAGGGGGCAAGAGAGAGGAGTGTGGCATGTAGAATGACTGCCAGCTCTGGGCTGAAGTGAACCGGCAAACAGAAGGCACATCGTTGCTAGTGGAGCGATGAAAAGTGCCATTTTTAACGAGCCGGACTTGAGATGAGCAGAAGACAGTTAAATGTTAATGTTGAATAAACAATTAGATATAAACATGGGGGCCTACGAGAAAGGTCACAGCTGGAGGTGCGGATGTGGGAGTTGTAGTGTACAGACTGCACTGAGCGCCATGGAAATGAATGAAGTGACAGAGATGTTTAGAAAGAGAACAGAAGAGAAAGCCCAGCCCAAGGCGTGTGGAGCTCCAACATTTTGAGTCTTCAAAGGAGACGGAGGTCAATGGAATCCTGCAGGACCCTAACAGTGGATGGGCAGACATGCTCATACCCTCAGTGCCTTCCCCTACCCTGTCTTCAGCCACTATGCTTCTGAGGAGGGTCCCAGGACAGGTAACAAGGCAAAAGGTAAAAGAACTAGGAGAACTGTTCAGGTAAAGCGCCCTGTGCTCACACGATCAAGTGTTGGCTGTAATTGGAAAAGCACTTTGAGAAATGAGATAAGGCTGTAAGTTATTATGGGGAGCAAGATGAAGAATACTCTTCAGTAGATCATTTGCTTCCATTGAATACATTATTTCAAATGAGATGATGTACTTCAGTAGGGAATATTTCAAGCCACCTAACGTTTTTAAAGGTCCCTATAAAAATTCTGAAACTTTTTCAATTTATAAGCATGAGTTACATATCAGATAGAGTAACATTTATATCCAGACCAGCATAACATTTCCAAAATGATGCTTCTTTGGAGATTAGAAAATAAGGCGTAACAACACAATTGCATGCATAAATCGGTGAATCATTTGCTAAGGTTAAGAGCTGGTAGATACAGATCAGGGTTACTAAATCCAGACATGAGTCACAAAGTTAAGGGAATACATCAAGAGTTTACTGACTATAGCTGCTAAAGGAGAGTGACTGACACCTGAAGAATAGAGAACGTTTATAAGAATATTTATAATCTGTTTATTACAGAGACACATTCCACTTCTCTCGGATGCCACCTGCCTCTCCCAGTTGCCTCTGAATAATCTGGGTGTACCTACTTTCCACCTACGCTTTGGATTTCGACAGCAGCTGAAAGTAGGGGACTTTGGGACTTTGCCTTTCACTCGTTTCCCTGTTTCCTACCTCTCGGTCTTTGTCACCTTAACCTCAATTCTCTTACTTCTCTTTCCTTCCCACGTGTTTTTCTTTTTTCCTCCTCTTCCCTCTCTCTTTTCACCTGCCATTCGTAGAATGGCTTTTCTCTTCATTGTGTGGCAAGAACTCGTTTTTAACCCATTCTTTCTTACTGTATAGATGACTTCAGTTAACCTCTGCTTTTGACTAACCTAGTTTGAAAAGTTCAAGAAAAACCACTTCTTCCTTTAAAATTGCTATCTTGCTTAGGGTTTCTAAAAGCCTAATTTAAAGCTCAAAACCGAGTAATAACTCTAATTCTAGAGAGTATCTACCTCCCTTCCCTAGGGCGGTAGGCCTTAATCTCATGCCCTGCAAGGAATGGAGAAGTGAATGATGGAGGAAGGAAGCAGACAGTATTTCGAAGCATTTTCTTGTACCAGTGGATCACTTCTACACTGCTGCACATGCTGTGTGTTCATTTATAACTAGGTATGCAAGCCCCTCATCGAAGGCTACTTTTTCACTCCATAAAACCTTGCCCACTGGGGCGTATGGGGGTCTTGTGATTTGACAGCCAGAGGACTGGCAGGACGCCCTCCCGCCACTAGAAAAGCCACTGTCAGCGCTGGAAGCCAAAGATTGGATTCAAGACACCAGGGGGTGGCAAATCCTCTTGGATTCTGACTGTTGGCACTGGAGGAGGGAACAGGGAAGGTGGTGATAAAGTAACATTTCAACGTGTCTAAATTAATCCCTCTGGGTCTGTCTCCTCATTGTTAAAATGGGGATTGTCTCAGTACCTACCTACCTCGTGAAGTTTGTTACGAGGAATAAATGGGAAAATACATGAAAAGCAAAGAGCCAGTCCCAGACCACTATGTGTCATAGTTGACTCACTGTGTCAATGATTGCTGTTATTTGGGGCCCTCTGCTTCCTCTGTGAATTTTTAAAAGTCCTGAGAAATGGGGATATTAAAGTTGGACACATACCAAATTGTCTGAGGCCAAAGCAATAAACTTACCATCTTCATACCCTCCTAAATCTTGATCTTCCAGAATGCCCTATCTGACACAGTGGGATTAGATGTAGAAAAAAATAACAACGAGATTAGTTAACACCAGGATTATTTATGAACCCAGGTACTCATGTAAGCAGCTTCTCGTTTAATCCTAACTCAGCTTTACATGGCAGGGCTTCTAAAATTAGGACTTTGCAGTTGAGCCATTGGAGGTTTTTTTAAGGTCAAATAATTTACCACAAATCACACTAGTCTGTGGTGGAAAAAGTATGGTACCCAGGTCTTTCTGATGCAGAGCCTGCGACAAGCGGAATGACAGAAATTAATAAGAGAGACGTGTCGCTTATCATGCAGTCCGTTTCCAAGGCCTCCCAGAGGAAGGAGAAGGAGTACATTTACCACGTTCCTTGGCTTCTCTGGGCTTTAATTTCCTCCACAGTAAATAAGCCTACATATACTAGATGATCTGTACTATTCCTTCCATCTCTGAAACTCTACAGGTTTATTATCTGGCCCTGGAAATAATCAGCACATGAAAAAAAATCAGAGGGAAGGTTCCCAGAAACCACATCATTATTATTTTATCCTTTCCCTAAAATGATACGGTCTATTCCTTTCTGCATTTCTTTGAAGTGAAATTTGTTCTGCAAGGTTGCCTCAAGGGCAATATTCGTTTTGTTAGAGCTATAGAAAAATAAAAACATTTAGGTGATAATACGCTGATGCAGTTTTCATGGAAATAATGTGTGGAGTGAGGTTTCATCTTTTTTCCAAGTCTTTGCCTTGCCTCCTGCAGCTACGCAATGTGTGAACTGTAGGGGTGACTCTCACCTTCTTAGCAGCACAGTGAGATGACTGTTTGGAAGGGCTTCTCCAGAACAGGAGATAATTTTAGCTTGAAGTCACCCTTCATCAAAGATCAGACCCTCCATTTGCCCTGAGGGTCGAGACCTGCAGAAGGTATGATGGGCTTGAGGGAAGTTTCTAAGTGGTTGGAGAAATGTATCCATCAAGCCTTGTCACCTGTTTTCTTTTGGTTCCCATGAAAATGTGGATTTGTGACAGGATAATTTGTTGCCAGTACCATTTATTATTTTCTGAACAGTGAAATGTAGAAGAGAGAACACTTTGAGAATGTTGAGAAAAAGGTGGTGAATTTGTTAATGTGAGTAGAGTCATGGACATTTCATAGAACTAAGGCTAATTGAAAACTTCAGAAAAGTAAGAAAAAGGAAATACATTATATATCTATAGACTTACTACTTACAAAGAAAAAAGCAACCACGTTTAATATTGGTTATTCATTTTCAGTGTCTTTTGCTATATATACTGTCTTTTCATTTTCAGTGTCTTTTGCTATATATACTTCACATCACATCTGTCATTTTATAGTCACTATTTATGCTTAGTAAAACCTAAAGGTCTATTTTCAACTACAGTTGATTACTTTTATAATACTGGCATTAGAGTACTGAAATAAGTATGCAAAATATGTTCCTTCTAGCTAACCATTTTAATTCATTTATTTATTCATTCATTCACTTATGTATCAGGTGTTTACTGATCGCCTAAGAGGAGAAAGCACTTCACTACACTAAAGATAAAAGAATAATAAAGACAGAGCCTGTGCTCACATGCCAGGGCAGAAACACTGTGCTGTGTTGTGAAATGACACTGTGACGCTATGAGGGCACATGGGGAGAACAGCTCACTCAGATGCTGTTGACAATAGGGGTCTGCTAATGTTTATCATATGAGTGATTATTGGGCTGAACTTTCTGGAATATATTAATTAATCATGCAAAAAGTCAGGTCCAGAGCAGAGGTGGGATTTCCAGCAAAGAGAATTTGCAAAGCCCTGATTTTACCATTGCTGCCACTGAGGGGGAGAGTTTGCAGGGAGAGAGGCTGGGTGCAGACTGGTGCCGGCCCCTGAGCGTAGGACGTGCTGGCAGGCGTGATCCTGAAGACCACTGGGGACCTGACGAAGGAGTCAAGCAGAATAAAACAAGATGTTTTCACTTTTACATAATTATTCTGCTAGCTTTAGGAGCACTGATCGTAAGAGTGCGAACCAGCATCAGGAAATCAATATACATAAGTGAAAAGAGAAAGAAGAAAATGGTATTCAGAACTGAGAAAAAAGGGGACTTAAATTAAAACATATCTTAAGGGTTGAGAGTCCTTTCAAAATTCACATATTGAGGCCCTAACTCGCAGTGCCTCGGAATGTGACTGGAGACAGGCCTTTAAGGAGATGATTAAGTTAAAGGAGGCTATTAGTCGCCAACGTGACTGGTCTGTTTATAAGAGTTTGGAAAGACACCAGGGATGTGTGCACACAGAGAAAAGGCACACGAGGGCTCGGCCAGAAGGCAGCCTTCTGCAAGCCAAGCCAGAGGCCTCTGAAGAATCCCGACCCTGTTGACACCTTGATCTTGAACTTCCAGCCTCCAGAGCTGTGAGAAAATAAGGTCCCCCAGCCCATGGATTTTTTATTACGGCAGCTCAAGTGGACTAATACAGGTAATAAAAAAATAGAAATAAAGTACTTGTGGACTAAACAGATGCTCGGGCGAAGGGGGAGGAGAGAGTCAAGAGACCTGGAAGAATTTTGTCTGGACAAGCATTGTGTGCAACCAGGCAGGCCCTTTGCCAAGCTGGGAAACCCAAGGGTGCAGGAGGGGGTCCACCCAGGTCGGCCCGTGGAGAGTCAGAGCAGCCTGTGACACACCTGGGAAGAGGCTGCCAGCTTCAGAAACACAGTGTGAAGCTCAAGGAGGCGGAGAGGTGCTGTTTCTCTCCAAACAAGTCTCCTCTCAGGTATCCGCATGTCCCAGACCCTCGTTTAAAAATGAAGCTCAAACGTCGTTCTATCAGAGAGGCCTTGCCTGACCTGGCCTTTTCTGTCTGAAGCACCTCCTGTCACCCACACCTGCTCCCCTTGTCTTCATAATACTGGTCACCACTGGATCAGGGTATATTTCATTCACTGACAGAATCCTCAGCATCTGGAGCAGCGCATGACATATAGCAAATTATCAGTAATGTTTTTAAGTGAATCAAAAATAAAGAGTAGAGGGAGTAATGGAGGAAGGAAGGGAGGAGGGGAGATGTCGACAGCTTTCCCCCTGTCTTTGTGTGACTCACAAACTAAGAATGATTTCAATACTTTGAAAGGGTTAAAAAGAACAAAGGAAGAATAATATTTTGAATGAAGAATCTGCGAAATTCCCATTTCGGTGCCCATAAAATGAGTCTTACTGGGATACAGTCATGCTCTTTCACTTACACGTTGTCTGCAGCTACCCTCACCGGTCGTGGCAGAGCTGAGTGACTGCCACAAGAGCCTAAAGCAGGGGCCTGCAAAGCCTGAACTATTTACTGTCTAGCTCTTCGGAATAAGAGTCTATCTACAGGATCTTCTAGTTGTGCATAGGAGTGCATATTGGTGCCACCACTTTGGGACACTATTTGTCATTACAAAGTTGAACAATTTTACCATCTCTTACCTAGTGATTTTTGCTAAGTATATATTCCTGAGAAACTCTTGCACTTTTAGAGCAGGAAACATCACAAGAATATTCATGGTAGCACTGTTCACAACACGAAAACTTACAGACAGTTCAGAAGACTATTAATGGGAGAATGAAAAATCAGCTGTGGTATAGGCATATACTACAATGTGGATGAACCTGAGTAATATAGTATTTAGCTATATGCAACACAATACATTTCTTATAAACTTAAGGAAAACTAAAAATATGTTTTTTTAAGGACTACATCTACATGCGAGAAACATATAGAAAATACATCAAGGAAAAGAATGACTGAAGTTGACAGTTATCTCTGCTTGAGGGAGAGGAAATGGAGTGTGAAGGACCGTATGCTTAGTATATTATTGCCAAGGCCCTAGATCTTTTGGGGGAGATGATGGGTGAGCAGGATCCTATGATATTATTATTAAATAAAAGTTGATTAGTTAATGACAAATAATGAGAGTATGACGCAAACCAAGATTACAATTAATCTAATTCTGTGCATGTAAGGCCTAGTTACGGGAGAAATCCCACCAAACATGAATTCCAGTATTAGCACTTTTAAGAACAAGCAATGTGATTTTTGGAAATCTGTTTTAGGTCTCTAGGCTTCATTTCTTAAAAAAAAAAGTACAGAGTTAAGGACTTGATCCTTTCTAAGGAGCCATTAAATGCTAAATGTCTGTGGTTCTATAAAATAAGGTGGTATTCAGTTGTTTTCAATTCATTATACAAGCAAATGTTAAACAAATAAATGGACCATTTAAAATACTAGGTTTTGGTGACCAAACATGCACTTAGGGCTTCAAAAGTCAATTACTGTGTCCACAAAGCAATCAGAGCGGCACTCTGGATTCAGCGGCTGTATCCTTTTTGTAGGTGCAACAATGAAAGAAGCTTTAAAACGAGGCAATGAGCCAGTAACAATGTCTCCAACATGAGTAAGTGATGAGGCCCCTGTCTACAGACCAGCTGCTGCCAGCACTTGTCATGAGGTTCTGTGAGTTCCTGACACCTCACCAGAGCTATTATAAATGCCAGTCGCCTGGAGAGGCTCAGAGTGCCTCTCTTCCGGCACCAGGCTGGCCCGGCTGGCCCTCCACTACAGCCCGGTGCTATGATGTGAGGGAGAGAACATAACAGCACACCTGATTCGCTTGGTTCTTATTACTGTATCGATGCAGAGAAGAAAGTAATGTACAGATTGATCATTTTCTTGGGTAGCCAAGATTTAAACCCTAGAGCGGTATTATTTCTTACATATTAAATATGCAAATCTCAGGGATACTGCAGTTGGCCCTGGGCCGGAGGCACAGACACGTTTGTTTGACAGATTCCAGCACATGTATTCACACTATAACTTCTTGTGGGAGAACTGTCTCCTCATCAACGGCCTTCTGAGATGTTTGTCCTGGATGACCCCAGCGATCTGGTTATAGCTGATTGTCCCAGGAAGAGAATTCTGACCCGAGCTCGGTCAAGTTGATTATCTCCTCTTGAAATACGGAATTGGGTTTTGGAAACCACAAAGTTTTTTGAGTACTTAGATTTATAAGTCTTAATCCTAGGTCTGGCTGTCACTCTAGCTCTTTGAAAATACCCTGGAGTCCTTATAAAATATTCTCCTTTCCTTTAGATAGTGTGATTGGCCTTCTTACACTAAAGAGGATCTAAGCATGCCTAGCACCTCTTTCTCTTTCTGCTTCTCCTCCTCTTTTAAATAAAGTCTGAGACTCAACAATTGTACAGTTTAGAAAATTGTCTCACATTTTGTTTCAGAAATAGCTCTGAGTAATTTGTTATTTCCACACTAGTATTATGGTACATTTAAGGTTGGATGTGAGCTTACATTTGATCTAGTTCAATTGTCTCATTGTAAATAAGAAAGCAGAGGCTCAGGGAGGCAACTGATTTGTCCGTAGTCTCAGAGTTACTCAGAAAGCCGAAAAATAGAGTTCAGGACTTCTCACTCCTGGTAGCTGCATTTTCAAACAATGCCATTCTCTCCTCTAATTTCGCTATGAAAAGGAAGAAACACAAAAAAAGAAACGCAAAATAATTACAAACAAATGCTATGGTGTTGAAATATATGGAGTTCTATACCATGAAGTTGAAAGTGAAAGACCACAATGAGTCTTGTCTTTAAAAGGCTGTCTTATCTTCAGGCAAAAGGTGGGCCGTGAAGACTGCCCTGGCAGGATTTTGCCAGTACTGATAAATCTTTGCTGTTGCAAAGATGAATGATTCTTCAGAAGAACACTTCCAGCTCTGTAAGTCTGGCTTTCAGTAGCAGTTGATGGTAGAGCCAAGTTTCAGTAATTTTTAGGATTATATAAAGTTTAAACTGTATCGATTTAAAAAATGAAGCTGAGAAATCTAAAATACACTGAAATGCAGGCATAAGCAGCTGGCAGAAACCAGGATTGGGGATCCTCTTATCTCCACCAATTGCCTTGGTATCCAGATAGTGAGGTTTGCATAAAGGAAGACTCGCCAACTTTATGCTGGTGAAATCACAGAGGCAAAATTTCTCTTGACATAAATAAGTGAAATCATCATTGTTATGTGAGCTCTAGGCCTGAGTCTTAAACCGCAGTATCACTTCTGAATTGAGAAGATGCTATGACTGTTTCAGTCATAATGGTAATTCTCAAGTGTTGATCCTTCATACTGTAAATCAAAGAGAAAGCAAGTATTTAATGATGAGGTAGCTGTGACCCAGGCACTCGGGGAGCTCAGGTGGTCCCAAGGAAGGGGGTAAGCCAGCTTTTAGCACAGATGCCCATCTCTCGTTCCCACTGCATTCCTTCCAATTCCTCTGCTCAAATTCCTTCGGCATCTTCTGGTGCCAGCACCTACTCTAATCACCATAAGAGGTACCATTACACTACTTCCACTGGAGTCTCAGTGGCTTTTATAAAAGGGTGTCTGGAAAAGGTCATGATTAACACCGAGGCTTGAACCTCTATGGGTGTAATTTTAGATTGTGTTGCCTGGATGGGAAAAGGGTATTTCTATCACTTGGGCCCAGGTAGCTCATATGGTGCCTTTGTGTGAATTAAAAAAAGGTGCCTTTTGCTCCGTGAATGCAGACATGAGCCATAGCATGTGGACTCTGAGTGGACGTGAGCTGGTTCCAGCCTAGACTCACTAGTTTGGCTGCCGTCGAGCGGGGCAGCCCGACACCTGCACGGGGCAGGTTAGGCGGTGACGGGCACCTCCATTCTGTTCTGCCTCCTTTCTTGCCCTGCAGCATCTCCCTCCTTTTCTTCCTTTCCCTTGCTATATTCTTTTATGGGAGCAAAACACATGGAGAATTTCACAGAAAGTAATTAAAAATAAATTGGTCGATTACTTCAAACCTAAACTAGAGGCAGAAGATTATAAGCAAACATATAATTTGGCCTCAAATTATCTCTGCCCATTACCTATACCTAGCAGTAATGCCAGCTTTTTCTATTTATAACATAAATATATAAAATATATATGTTATATTCTTACATTTTATATATTAAGTCTTTTATTTACATATAACATGAGCGATTTATTTATATATGCAAAATTTTGACTATATATACAATTTTAAATATATAATTATATTTTATATATTATATACTACAAAATATATAATACATATTTATATATTAAAATAAGTGATATAACTATGTAGAATATATAATTACATATGTAAATTTTTCATATATATGTCAAATCACTCACTGAAGTTATTTTATTCCTAATGCATAGTAATATTTTCTATGTTGCTGTAAATAATTAGAAAAGCATATAAAATAATTCAATATATAAATATACACATTTAAAATAGCACTATTTAATTAACATCTTTAATTGGGTAAGGTACTCCACCCGTGTCTGTAAATATATCTGCTTCTGACTTGGAGCTGACATTTGGGGATGACATTGAATAAACTACAGGAATGGGACTCAGGAACTGCTTTTGACTATATGCAACTGTTTCTGTCAAAAAGGAAAGTGCAGGCAGCAGGCCCTGAGCAGAACAGAGAAGCAAAGACACGGCTGTGCGCTAGCTGACCCATGAGGTCCCAGAGAGGGTGATAGATTCTCAGAGAGGCTTACCCCAATTAGTCCCTAACCTGGCTGTGGGCCTCAAGAACTCCACACAGTCCTGAGGGCAACCTGTTCCGTGAGCGTGGGAGCTGGGGCTGGGCTCCAAGGGGTTCTCTGAGGCTTCCCCACGGAGGACGCCCCAGCAGAGCATCTTGTGTGAGCACAAACATGTATGCCTGCGGCAGCCTCCTCAGAGCCGAGTCAGTTCTCTCTCAGGAGCATCTGCCAGAGCAGAGTGAGACGCAAGAAGCCCTGAGCTTTTCATGTAAATAGTAGTGGTGATGCCAACCTGCTCTTCCAGGAAACCCCATTTACAAATTTAAATACAACATTTTCACTACCCTTTCTCATTTACCAAAGCTTATATTTCTCTACTATTTTTTTTCACACGCAAACCATGTAAAGGGTTTGACTGTATGATAAAGGAATAGTTTTTATCACCCTTCAAGAATAAAAGTCTTTAATTTTTTTCCTTTGTTATTGAACAGAATTTGAAAATATCACTTAAATTTTCTCACTATATCTTTCAGAATAAGAGGGATGACCTTCTCCCACCCTCCTTCACAGGGAGAAAATAAATGAAGATTTATTTGTCTCAAAAAAGCTGCTGACTCTCGCTTAAAGACATTTCTAACATGGTACATAATGTGCATATAGATGGAATACTCTTAAAGTATACATTACCATATTTCATAATTTAGGAGGTCATGAGTTGTAAGATACCCTACTATTTTATGCGCCAGTAAGAAAGAAAAAGTAAAACATTTAAAAAGAGCTCTTTTTTGTTATTTAATGATATCACTCTCATGCATTCTTGCAAAGGAAAACGTCAGGGAAATGAATCAGTTAAGGCATCCCCCAAACTCCTTCACATTCACAGCCCAGCTCTCCTGAAACACTTCGCAACTGAAATCATTGACGTCCCCCTGAATGGTCTTCTGTGTCTACAAAACC
Source organism: Phataginus tricuspis (assembly GCA_029783875.1). NCBI lineage: Eukaryota > Metazoa > Chordata > Mammalia > Pholidota > Manidae > Phataginus > Phataginus tricuspis. The sequence goes on along the minus strand of JAQQAC010008880.1, from coordinate 81,713,430 downwards.
ACAGGTGACCCAGAGCATCTTAAAAAGAGGGCTCCTTTATTGTCCCTGGACTTTTCTTCTAAGCCACTGAGACCTAATCTGTGAGTCTTGATGATGGGGCCACATGCACACAAAGATGATTATGACGCAGTCGCTGCTTGGCCAACAGAGACTGTGGTGCCACAACAGTCAGACGCACTCTGAGTTCAGAGACTGAACATTGTAGAAGGAAACGTGCACCAGAGACTCAATCAACTATTGTTTTCCCGGAGACACTGACAATAAATATAACCGTTTGTATTTCATAATGATGCCTTACTGAGCGTCTCCCTGAGAGAACATGTGAGTATTTTGGGACTTCACTGAGGAGCTCCCTAAAAATGTGAGTATGTGAGAATACAATTCCTGTCAGTGGTTTAAGCTTAAGATTGACACCTGGATCAGAGTGGAGAAATATAAACTAATCTTAAGAGAGAGAGGCTGACTTGCAGGTCTGGAAGAACTAACTTGAGTCTGTTTGATATCATTTACACGATGTCATTTATATGATGTTTTTATATGACATCACTTATATGATATCATTTATAATGGCATCATTTACATAATGTCATTTATAGGTCATCATTTATATGATCACCAGATAAACTCCTATCCTATAAGGAAAAACATGAAAAGAAGCTAACACAATTAAAAAGAGAAACTAGAAATGAGGAAAGTCATAAGGTATTTTGTCTTCTGTTGTGATAATTAGCACATATTGTCAAAGGGGCTCCTTCATTTCTCAGTCCCTGGAGGGAACGATTTATTCATTGTGATACACCCGAGAATGTTCTGTAGAGACTAGATATTTAATGACACTTGTTTTGTACGTTTCAAAGAAATAAATGATCAGAATGGTATTTGTTCAAACTTGGATACCCCTGCATTTGTAGAAAAAGAAGGTGTTGGTGATGGTCAAGAAACTATGCAAAGAGAGGGAAGTTTAGTCAACAGACTAAAGTAAAAAATAATGCAACAAACAGCTTAGCCTGATACCATGAATTCATGTGATTTATATAATTCCTTCTGTGTAGATTCTAAGCCCCCAAAGTGACCTGATTGTGCAGGACTGCCAGTAGGGAGAAGATGCAGTAGTTTCTGAGTATCAGAGTTTTTGCAAAATTATTTTTTATTCTAAATTAAATGGACTTCTTAGTTTTTTACACCAATCTAATGAGTTTTTGTTAATGGGTCATTCTCCTAGGGCTTTACCATTTCCTCTCTTTCAAAAATTAAGGTGTCCAGACAATAATAATGTCACCAGTGTCATGTAGATCACCTTCTCAGGCTTCCCGGGGATTGCTGGTTTGATTTCCTAGGAATACCCAAATGTATTTTTTCTGTTTGTGGACCAATACTAAAAAAAAAAAAAATAGGATATAGCAATAGTGATTAGGTAGGCTATGGGGACAACAGTGAGAAGTTAAACTGGGTGTGAAAAGTCTCTTGCATGGAGACTTAACAGTAGCTCTGCTATGGTTACTTTTGCACATGACAGAGTTAGAATAGGATGAGGGTCAGCTCGGCAAGAATGGGACCAGATCAGCTCCTATGTTATATGGAAAAACATGAATCAAAGCTGACACCATTAGTAAGGGAATCTATAAATGAGGAAAATTATAAGCTATTTTGTCTTCTGTTGTGATAATTGTCACATATTGTCACGGGGGCTCCTTTATTCCTCAATCCCTGGAGGGAATGATTTATTCATTGTGGTGTACCCTGGAGTGTTCTGTAGAGACTAGGTATTTAATGATACTTGTTTTGTACTTTTCAAAGTACTATATATAGTTTTGCATCTGTCTATTAGTGTATAAAAACCATTTTCATATATAGCATTTAATTCAATGCTGCTAAACAACACTATGGGTTAGATTTGAAAAACAGAGTTTGGGGTCTGAACAAACCTCTAGTCTCTCTTCTAACCTCTTGCTGAATCTATATGGCATGAAAATGGCACAGTGTCAGATTTAGATTTGTTGAAACAGAGATTACATTTTAGTAAAGTGAACCCATACAGTATGATCGATAACCAACTTAATGTAATTTCTTAATGTCACCTGCAAAAAGAACATGCGATCTACAGGTGCCAGTATAAACCTGTTCAGGATGAAGAATTGAAGCTACAAAGCTAATTTACAGCACCAGAACTCTCATTATTACATCTGGCTGCCAATTATGTACACTCATTTGTTTGGAACTTGAAGGTATTAAAAAATTCTGTAGAAGTACCAAGTCTATTAGGAAAGAATTTCGATAAATTTCTAAGTCTTTAATAAGCTAAAAAATTATTTATATCTTCCATTTGTTCCCAAAATCTGTTTATGTTTTATATTAGGAGAAGACAAGACATATTTTTGCATCATATTCCATAATTTATATTACTTATGTATCCAAATAACAGTGCTTCATTGTGGCATTTTCTATAATCTATCAGGAATATTTATTTAATGAGCTCCTATGATGTGTGAGTTCTCTGCTTTGTATATAATGTATACGGGATATCTCATTTTATTGCACTTCACAGGTATTGTGATTTTTACGAATTGCAGGACTGTAGTGACCCTGCCTTGAGCAAGTCCATTGGCACCATTTCTACCAGCGGCATTTGCTCATTTCTGGTCTCTGTGTTACATTTTGGTAATTCTTACACTATTTAAAGCTTTTTCATAATTGTTTTATTTGTTATGGTGATCTGTGATCAGTGATTATAAAGCACTGAAAGCTCAGATGATGGTTGGCATTTTTTAGCAGTAAAGTGTTTTTTAATTAAGGTATGTACATTGTTTATTTAGACATAATGCTATTATTCACTTCATAGACTACGGTGTAATGTAAACGTAACTTTTATATGCACTAGGAAACCAAAGAGTTCATTTGACTCTCTTCATTGTGATATTCACTTTATCGCAGTGGCCTAGAACCAAACCCGCGTCATCTCCCGGGGAGGCCTGTACTTCTATAGCACTCATGCCATGAGAAACATTTCTCTTGTTTTATTTCAGGTAACTAAATTGAGTATATGCTGTTATTGTTGAATGGCTATGAGGTTGGTGCTAATGATTATTCACCAGCTTTTAATGGGGGAAGGTAAGTTCACCTGATAAGTCACCATGTTTTTGCCAGGGATGTCTTACGCACTTACTCGGAGCTACTGGAATCTGGATTTTTCTTTTTGGTTGACCAGTGGTCTTATTTCCAGAAGGGAAAAATCACACTGTAAGCTCATTTTGCCGTGCCATCAACCTATTTCCATGATTCTGCCATCGCCCAAAGTGATGTGCAGAGTCCTGGCTGGAACTGCCCCCACAGCCTGGGCCGTTGGTATGTCAATGACCATGAATCCTTCTCCTATGAAGTTAGCTTTCAATCTCGAGGATAGCCAGAAGTTATTCAGCTCTAACTCTGGTGAATAATATTTTTACTTCTGTCATCTGAACCAGACTGAAGGCTTACTGAAGACAAGAACTGAGCCTTATACCATGAACAGTGTCTTATACCTCCAGCAAGGTGCCAGGAATAAAGTGGGTGTTATGATGAAGTGACAAAGAAAATGGCCTTCAAAGTCACATCAACCTAGTTTCCACTCTGCCCCTTAATGGTTTTTGAGTTAGGCCAGGTCATTTACCTCTGCCTTAGTTGCTTTGCACATAAAAGGGGCTAATAATACACCCTACCTCATGAGAAGGTGTTCACCTAAAGCACAGTGCCCAGCACCAGTGTTTGCTAAATTTCAGCACTTTGCTTTCAACACTTTTACTGTTGTAGTTGTTTATATGCTTCAAACGTGGGTGACTAATGACTAAGATATTGGAAAAGTAAATAATGTAAAAAACATAAGATGATTTTGCAAGGTGATTGAAAAAGAGACAGCAGTATAAAGTATTTTTGGGAAGTGTTCAAAGTATTACTATTGGGATCAGTTTATGAATATGCCCATCCCAACATATGTGTCACCATTTAAGATGGGACTGTCAAAATGTAAGCTTCAATCTCTCATCTGTAAAATGGGGTGTGACCAGGTGATTAAGATTCTTTTGAGCTCAAAATTCAGTGAGAGTATTTACTAGCCATCATCTGGTATCCAGGACTGGGTTTGGTAAAGGGTCATGCTGAAGGAAGAGCAGGGAAGGCAGTGCTGCAGAGAGAACTAGCAGGGATGGGGACAGGAGGCATTTTAGGATATCTTGGGACCACCTGTATTCCTTGAGGACAAAGATGCAGAGTAGTAATTGTTCATTCAGTATTAAACCAGAGTCATAGTTGGAAGGATAGAAGGAGACAGTCTGAAGGTCAGATGTGGATAATAAAGGACACTTGGGTCACCATGCATAAACTGTTAGCAGAATAACCAATCTGGGTCCAAGTTCATCATTTACTAACAAATTGCAATTGTTTATGTCTTAAAATAAAGTCCTCATGCAGAGAACTTCCTTGAACTCAGGTATTAGATTTTGAAAATGTGTAGGCTGTGCTAGTTACAATTCTTGATACAAGGCCATACAAATTAATAGTTTTATACACAAAAAATGTTAAATTGGGTACAAGGGTTTAGTTAAGCCAGAATTTCTCAAAGTGCGAAGACTACTGATACTTGGAGAAATAATCACATCATATCACATTAGTTCTGCTATATGACCACAATAACATTTTAACAGCACATTAGGAAAAACAGCAGGTATATTAAACACAAAATTTTATGGATATTGTTGCTTTGCATGAGACTAAGTTTAAAAAAAGTGAGTTGACTGAGAGAAAAAAAAATAAGTAATTAAATTGGTTGTCTCTGGGCTTTGTTAAACGTTTTAAGATGGTATACAAATCACTAAAGTTTGGAAAACTCTGACTTAAGGTAATAAATGATTTATCTATCATAAATTGTTACAAATTGCACATTAATAACTTTATAACTTTTTCTCATCTCAATAATTCAATATCTCTGGAAGCCATGACTTGGTTACTAATAAATGAGTGTGTTAGATTATTTGAAATAATTTTATGCATATTTATAATAATATAAGCTCCACACAAACAGATGTTATGTCTAATATGTTTGCTGTTGTATTCCTAGTTCCTGGCACATAATATGTACTAATAGATATTAATTAAGTGAATTAACAATTATACAAACTTAGGTAAACACATTAAAATTCTAAAAATTGTATCCAGGCAATACCATAGAATAACAATTATAGACATTTTATAAGACTGGAAAAGGACTCATACCCTATCTAATGTCTGATAGAAGTCCACTGTATCATATCTATCATAAAAGTCGCTTCTAACCAAATCATGGAGTTACTCCAGTTAAGAAAGAAAAAGATAATGACCAGAATTAGAAAGAGATTTGGAATCATGTCAATTAAGGATCCACTAAAATAACGGGAAAGCTCAAGTGCTGACTTAAAGATTATGTTAAAAGAGACTGATTTGCAAGAATATTTCAGAATTGATTTTTTCTGCATATTTATTAAAGCTATTCAGTATTCTTAAAACTGTAGTGGGAAACTAAGAAATTAGAGTTGTACTTGAGTTAAAGGTAACAAACTTTGTGAGTTTTCCAAGCATAGAAAAGGCAAATGGCGGAAGAATTACATTTATATTGAAAACGATACTTGAATTTTGTGATAAAAATGAATGATTTTTTTTTGTTTTTTCGCTCAAGGATAGTTGAGATCTGCATGCTTATACAATTTCCATGATTTTTATATTTTAGAAATCACATACTATTTTCCCACTATGACACAGAAAATTAATATTATTCCCTTTAAATCAAGATTACCATCATCTGGGAACATCTTTAATAGATTTGCAGTCTAATCTCCTCTTTTGAATAGCTGAAACTATTATCTCCTTGTCCTTTCCACTATACCAAAAACACCTAAATAAGACTGTAATTACTGACAATCAAAACGGTATCCTGTGGAAAAGCGACATAATGACAAATTCCAGCATCCATAGATGCTCTCTCTGGGCAAGCTGGGTTCCTAGCTGCCCCTCACGACCCCCAGGTCTGAGCCGTCTGCTGCCACAGTGCAGGAATTTCTTTAATGTTACATGGAAGTAGGAGTATTTTACTTTTAAACAGGAATGGGGATTAGGATTTCAAAATATTAAAAATGAATATTGTATATGGGGAAACGGAATCTTTTAATAAATAGAACCCAGGGCTTTCAAAGGGAAGATGGAACTTGAGGAAAGCAGAGGTTGGGAAGATGATGCTAATGGGTAATTCTTTTCCCAGAGGGAGCAAGGATTCTTTTGCACAGTCTGTTCCTTTATATTTGGTTTCTATGTAATATCTAATTTTTTTTTCTGATCTCATCTTCCTTTAGCCTTTATATATGGAATAGGATAGAGAGGGAGAGGGAGAAATACCTGCTATAAAGCAGATATGAAGCAAAAGTAATATAGAGTAGTTCATAGAAATAGTGGCTCACCAGCTATCAACCAAGAACGTTTCATGGGAGAGACCTTAAAAATCACATGGGCTGTAGTTTTCTAAATACACAAGCACTAATGCCTCTCAGAATTATTGTGAGGAATAAATGAAATAATTACCTCTTATAGATTGAAAAATAAACACTTTAGGGATGATGACTTCCTTTAAACAAAAGGGAAACATGAATTGGTATTAAAAATGTGGATATTTCAACGAATTAAAAAATATGCGTTTTGAGAAACTTTTGTTCTATAGCATTAAAGTTGGGGAGTAAAAAAGAATAAGGGGCTTCCAGGTTAGGATGGTAAATAAACACTGGCATCTAACTTTTTTCTCTCCCCAAAACCCCACTGAAGAGGACTGTATATTATATATACACATACGTACAAACACATATACACATAGTATGTGTGTGTGTGTGTATTCAACCCAGGACACTAATGAAAATAAATGGGAGAGTGTTAATAATTAGGGTAAGAGGAGTAAAATAGGCCTATTCTGGACACACAGAACATATGGTCAGTCTAATGTAGAGTGAAGTTCAAAGTCAACAAGATCCCCTCATTGTTAAAATAAATGCAGAGCTAATAAGTATTAGGAATCTGAGGAAGCTTAGAGGTCAGAAAAAAAGCAAGCAAAGAGAAAACTTAGCAGAATAAAGGAACTTAGAGAAAACTTAGGAAGAAGGAAAACATGAAAGATGCTTATCCTGAAGATACAAAAAATATTTTACACTCATGAAGCAATACTAGAATGCTATTAAAGAGGAACTTTTCAGGAAGAAAAAGAGCTCTTTGATTTAAAGCCATAATGAAAAGTCATTCTAGAAAGGGAGAACAGAGAAATCAGAAGAGAAAAAGTTATGCACAGAATAATAATAAAAAAAAATTAAGGAGTTGCCAGTATGAAAGGGGGCACCCGGGAATGGATGAAAACATACATATTAAAATGCATGTCATTGTGAAATTTCAGAACATCTGGGACAAATAGAATGCCCCTCTAACTTCTAGAGGGGACAGGTCATATTAAAGGATTGAGGGGCTACCCGAAGATATGTTACATCCAAAGGAGAGTGAGATGAGAAAGAGGAAGACATGGGGAATAGGAAGCATGAGTTGCAACATAGGGACAGACAAGGGCTTCCTGGATGGGTAAGCACTGCTGGGGTGCAGGGAGGTTTCATGATGATGGTATGCCCCACAGAGATCATTGGACTGGGGTAATGTGAAACACCAGTGGGATGTCCACTACTATTTTAGAGTCTTCAAAAACTAAGAACAGAATAAGAGTCAGACTCAATTCTGTCCTTGGCTTTCCTTAACAAGGTACTAATGAACACCCTGCTCTCACCTCCATGTCCTGCTGCCTAGGTCTGCTCTTTCACGTCTCAAAAGCATGCTGCCCTGCCTAAGTCCTGAAACCTAGAGGTAGACCAGGTGAACTCAGAAGCAGAAAGGGCAGGGATGGTTCCAGCAAGATAGATAAAAGAGATTCGTATAAAAGCAAAAAAGGAATAATAGTGATGATGAGGAGGAGGAGGCTGATGAGGAGGAAATAGCAAGCTGTTGCCTAGTTTGACATTTTAATGCTGATTTTTTTTTGCTCAAAAATATCAGTAAGACAGTATATGAGATTAATAATTATGTGAAGGGAAGTCAGCCCTAATAAAATCCTTCGTACATAAATGCAATAAAGAGATTTTTGACACCTTCATCCAAAGGCATATCTTTTTCCAGAGTTATTTTCTTACTCTTCACAAATGAGATAAATACATCCTGTGGCAGCCTTTTATGTATGGCACTGATGAACTTTAGGGCTTCTAGTTTGTCAGTCCCAGGAATATGACTCTAATATTTGCCAGTTTAAGCAACATGTAGTATTGGCACAGTTTCTTATTTAACTTTCTTGGTTATACTTATCAGCCCAAGACACAAGACAAAAAGAGAGATTAGATGCTGTATGAGATTCTCCCGATCAATTTACCAGGGACTTGGAAACTGATTTACTTAGAAGGAATGAAAAGTGACCCACAAAACTGAAAAACAGGGTTTGGAGAGACAGAAACACAGGTATATTAGCTCCAAATTTGGCCAGGAACCTGGAATTTCCAGTGAATAAGTGTGAGATTACCCCTGTGCTTTTTGGGTTTTGATCACAAAGTAATGAGCAGATCTTAATTGGATTTCCCGAGTTGTTTTTGTTTGTTTGATCTCTTGCCTAACAGAGGAGCTGATTACTGCAGGCTAAACAAGAGTTTCAGGTCCCCAGTGTCAGAGGAAACCAAACAGTGGTCCCTAGTCATAAACAACATGAGGCCATTCTCAGCTTTTGAATGGGGAAGTTTCATAATAAAGGCAGCATTTTCAAAGCATCAAAGAGTGTGTTTAAAATATTGTTTAGGCAAGTATGTAAAAATATTGGAAGGCAGTGCATTTGCATTTGGGGCACCATTCCACAGGCTCCAGCAGTGACTCTGAGGTGCCCGTTGATTTCAAGCCACTTCCTCTTGATTTGAGGGCGTCCTGCACTCCCCTCCCGGGCCCTGCCCCATGGCAGTCGGCCTCACCAGATCTTCCCTGTCCTTTTCTTGATTTAAAGTTCGAAAACCTTCTGAGAACTTTTTTAGTATTAACCTATCACTGTGACTGACACACAGTGAGGGGATTTAGGAGAAAGGCTGGCAGGTAGGAGCCGCCTGTGGAATAAGAGTGTGTGCCCAAGGGGAGCCCTGGGCGAGTGGGTAATCAGTGACGGAGAGCAGCTCTTTCCGGGCTGTGTTTGATCAGTGCGTGGCTTCCTAGATTTTCAACTGAAGCTATATGTACAGAATTGAATTCAAAGATTTATACTGATTGTGAGGAACTCAGGAGTTGCTGAGTGATAACAAAGGTTTATAACAAAGACAGCCTTGTGAGCGGGTGACAAAGAGGAGACGTGACCAGGAGAAGACACAGAGGAAAACTCTTCTTTGTGCAGGTCAGTGACAGAGCAGGTAAACCAGGCCAGGAGACAGACACAGAGAAAAAACGTTTGATGAGAGAAAACAAAAATGAGCGGTGGGAATAAAATGCAAGAAGCCAGCGTTGTGAGGCTTGCCCTTTAGGTCACAACATCCGAGAAACAGTCCCTGACAAGTAGGAAGATGAAGGGGCTCGGGGCCTAGGAGTGCCTGATTTCTGCATGTTACTAAGTCCCAACGGCGAATAGGAGATTCTGTTTGTCTTCATTTGTAGCTGATTTCCTTGCAAAAAAGGGAAAAAGGAAGCACTATAATCATATTAAATATTATGGATGATACCTAATAATAATTCCATTCCACCTTGGTACATTCTCAAGCCAGATTTTGTTAGATTCATTTTAAGATTTTATAATGAATAAGTAATTAGAAATTAGGGATAGAATTTAAATGATCTTAAATGTCAGGCTCAAACCCCAAGGGATGATTAACCTAGGTACACAGGAATACATAGTTTATTCTCTAAAGCTCTTGGAAAATTATATTCGAGAAAATACTTGTAGTTGAATTAAGAGCTAAAATTGATAATAATTGCTTAATGCCTTATTATATACTGATTTTATTTAAAACGTGTTCTCTGATTAAAAACCCCAATGCATTCGTTGGACCATTAAGAAGTAAACAGTTTATATAAAAAATGCTGGACAAACCACAGATAATGAATTAGAGCCGCGTAAGGGAGTTCTGTTGATAATGAAATGATATGGGGGAGACACGAGTAAGATGTAAGATGATTTCGGAAGTCCCATTACCAATCATATGACAGCATCCACGTGAGGGGCACCATTTGTGTGCCCGCACGCGACCGCACAGATGCGTACACACACACGGGAACTATGAACTCCGGCTCTGAATCACACAAGCCCGCTTACGAAGTCCATCTCCAAAACTCACTAGGCGTGCGACACAGGACTTAATTTCTCTGCGCTTTACTTCCCTCATGCAAAATATGGGAGTAAGAGTATTACCTACCTCGTGGGGCTGCTGTAAATTACCGGATGGGTTTCTGTGTATTATCAACTAGAATGGAGCCTGGCATTTAGTTTGCTCTCCATAATATATGTAGCTACAGGTTTAAAGTATAATATCTTGATCACACATTTCCTAACATGTTTGTAATTCTTTTCTCTAGCTGGTAAGGAATTTTTATTTTTGCATACCTATATTTTCAAATTTTCTAAGTTGAACAATATGTTAAAAATTAGACGAATAATAATAAGCTTACTATTTTGCTAACTACTTGTGGTGCTGTTACTTAAAAGTCAAGAATAAATGTAGCTGGAATTATGAATCCTATATAGAGGCACACAGGGAGGTGTGGTAAGAATATAAGGATGGCCCCTAAGGTTCCCACCACCTGGTATACACTCTTGCATGATCCCCATCCTTGAATATGGGTGGGACTGGTGAATATGATGGGATGTCACTTCTGCAATTAGGTTGCTCTGTATGGCATCAGTGACGAGATATGGCAAATGTGAGTGAGGTCCTCAATGAGTTAGACTTGAGTTATTCAGAAAGGTAATTAGAGTGGGTAGCCTAGACCTCATCAGGTGAGCTCTTGAAAGAGAGTCTAGAAGTCAGAGAGATCCTCCAACCGCCTTTCTCCGAGAAAGACACAGGGCTGAGACCTGGGAACAGCCTCTAGGAGCTGAGAGCAATGCACAGACAACAGCCAGCAAGAAAATGGGGTCCTCAGTCTTACAACTGCGAGGAAATGAAATTTTTCAACAACCTGAATGAACATGAGAGAGGCTCCCAAGGATCAGATGAGGCTGTAGCCCTGCTGACCCCTTTATTTCAGGCTGTGAGGCCCTGGGCAGCCGACCCAGCTAACCTGTGGCAGACTCCGGACCCACCGAAACTATGAGATGATAAGCTGGCATAACTGTAAACTGCTAAGAAAATGAATATGCTGGAGAAGGAGAAGGAACTGCTTTGCTTTGCTGGGGATGGGGGTGAGAGCTGCTGGCGGCGTAGGCTCATGAGACTTTGCACTAGAACCTGAACACACACCCCAGTGATCTGCATCCCCTGGCCACACTCCACCATTGAAACTTCTGAGAAGCATAATGGTAAGTAAACTGGCATTAATGAGTGCAACTGCTTAGGGTCTTGAGCAACAAGCTCTCTATAAATATTAGATTAAAAAGACACCAACAGCTTTTACCATTATAGAGGATAATAGAATTTGATCAGCTAAATCCCAGGGCTTTATAAAGCACAAATTATGTAAACAAGCTTAATGACTTTTTGATAAAACTATAAAACTAGTGCTAGGGAGAGTACAGGAGTGTTCCTTATTTGGACTTTAAACTTCACACGCTATGGCACACAAACTCACGTAAATTTATAAAAATTAAATATGCATGCAAACAGTTATAAAGGGCATGAATCAGAGGATGGAATTTTAAGAAAAACACTGTTCTTGATTTAGGGACAAGTAGTGAGTTTCAAAGGATAATGGCTGGATCTAGATTTATTTACTATAGTTCTTATTAATCCTCAGGCAGAAAGAACTAAACGAAGCTTTAAATGTAAGAGTTCAAGGTTTCTAGAAGAAGATGTTGGTAAACATCTTAAGGAAACAGAAGTAAGGAGCTTAAATGTGAGAAAAACATACAAATAAAAGAGGTAAACACCCAAAATACGTGATAGTACACAATCATAAAAATTATAATACCAGATTTCCAGAAAGAAAATAAAAACGGAGAAGGAAGGCAAAGATAACAATGACCACGTTTTATCATGAGCCCTAAGATCTGAAAAAGGAAACCAGGATTTGGCTGCCATAAAATGACGAATTCTTCTACAAAGGATTCAATGAATATATTCTCCCCTCAGTGTCAACTGTACACAACTTGAAGTGCTCTGTCATTTAGGGCACCTCCCAATTTCCAAGCAGTGTGACTCTGTACGGCAGATAGATAGTCAACAGATGAACTGCATAGCAGAATTGCCTTATGATAAAAAAATGAAGAGTGCCAATTTATGTCAAACTTGGCCAAGAAATGAGTAAATTCAAGCTTGTTTGAGATAAGAGGATTCTGTCTCTAAATTATCTGACTGCAAGTAACAATATTTTTCTTTCACGGTAATAACAGATTTTTTCTTTTTCTTTCTTTCTTTTCTTTTTTTTTTAGCATGGAAGGCAGTGTAAAGATCAATCCATTTCAATTCCTACACTTTATTTATAACGAAACAGAGACAGAGAGATTAATTGACATGTCAAAGTTCTATAGGGAATTTGTGTAGTATCTGCCTACAGGACTGGTTACAGGTACACCCCTTTCCTAACATGCCCATGGTCTTCTGTGCCCCATCTCATGGAGTTACCCGAGGCGAAAACCTGGGGATCACTGCCAACTCCCATCTGACCAGCACAGTCTGGGCAACTCTAAATATCCACCAAGTCAGTCTCCTCCTTCACCTTACTGTCACCACCTTAAATATCAGTTTCAACTCCCACTTGACAACAGGGGCTTTCTAACTTGTCTCCCTGCTCACAGGAGGGTCACCTGGGTCTCCTTTGGAGAATTCGCTTCACAGTGGCCAGTCACACTTCAAAAACACAGTATTATCAAGTGTTTGCTTTTCCCTCAGGACCAAGTTCCAATTGCTTTGCATGCCTACTTGTTTTCAAAACCCAGCTTGAGTCAGCTGCATCGCGGAAGCTTCTGCTCGTCCCTGAGTCTAGTTCCCTAAAGTTATCTCTGCAAGCCCTTTGCGGGGTAGTCATCACTTCTGGCCACACCACAAGCCCCGCGTCCCACAGGCTGTTTGCCACTCTTACGAGTAGACTGCTTCATTGATCCGGAGTCCCTTTCTACCTCCTCTATGTCTTTTTTCATTCTCTAGGATCCCAGCAGCCACTTCAGTGTCCACGCAGATGACCCATTCTTCCCCCAAATGCTTGTAGACACTTTCCCTCCACTTATTCTCAGTGACATTCTCTCACATGCTCAGAGAATATTCATTGCCAAAAACTTGATGTCTATCTATTGAGTTCCTAAGAGTTCCTTCCTGAGATGCCTTTCCCCAATTTACACTGTCCCCAGGTGCTATTATCATTTCTTATATATTCTTACGCTAACAATTAGCACATTTATATCTGTAACCCAAATATCTTTTGGGGGGCTTATCTAACTGCAAAATGTATATACCACAATTTAGATCACCTATGGCACTTCATATTTAACTAGGTCAAAACGGAATTCTTGAATTTCCACTAAATCTGTTTCTTTCCTTAACTTTTCATACCTCCCAGTTATTCAAATCCATATATTTGGAAGTCATTCTTAATAACTGTGTTTAACCATCCTTGTCCAGTCTGTCACCAATCCTGACAGCACGACCTTCAAAACAGATCTAAAATCCATCTCTTTCTCGTCGCCTCAACCGTCACCAGCCTAGCCCAAGAAGGCAATGACGCTTCTTTTGATTTAACAACAACTTCAGGACTTGTCCCGTGTTCTCACCATCACCCAAGCGGTAGTTTTAATCAAGACCCTCTCATTCTCCTGCCAAAAAGCTCCTCATGGATTCCCACCCACTGCACTGAAAAATGACTGAAAAAGGGAAAACAAGGTTTTCTTTAGTAGCGTCTTCACTGGCTGGTCTGCTCTGACCCCCACCAGCGCCCGCCCCCCTTTTGAGTGCCTCCCCCAGGCCCGCTGTGCTCCGGCCACTGGGTTCCGTGCCTCAGGCTGAACCGATCTTTCATGCCCTGCGGTAGTTAACGGAGGGCTGGTTTCCCTTCCACACCTTTTCGAGCGCTCTGTCCCTTTCACACTTTAGATTGTGGCTAACACGTCACTTCCTTAGAGAGGTCTCATCTAAAATCACCCGCCCAAAATGAATCACTCCTCATGATTCCATTACTTCTCTTTGTAGAAAAATTACTTATTTTTTTCTTTTTTTAACACGAGTTTTCATGGTTGGTTATGAATACTGTGAAGGCGTCTATTATATCCACTTATTCTCACGTGGCCCGGTTCCTGGTACATAGTGAATACATAAACGAAGAATCCTGGAAAAAGGATCCTAGAGACATGCTCTACTCTTTTTTCTTTCCATAAAGACCAGGGAGAAATCCACATTTTTTGTTTTTTTTTTGTGTGTGTTAATTACATGTTTTAAAAATTTTTTATTTGAGGAAATGTAGATTCACATATAGTTGTAATGAAAAGTTGTGCCCTTTATTCAGTTCCCCCACAGCACACCTTGCACAGCTACAGTACAGGATCACAGCCGGGATGTGGACGCTGCTGCCGTCGACACAGCAAACATTTCCATCAGCACGGGGATCCCCCATCCTGCCCTTTTAGAACCACACTCACTTTGCATCCACCCCGGCCCTCCTTTGACCCTGGCAACCATTCATCTGTTCTTTATTTCCATAATTTTGTCATTTCAAGAGTGTTCCGTAAATGAAATCATGTAATATATAATCTTTTGAGATTGGGTTTTTTTCACTCAGCATAATTCTATGGAGAGTCATCCACACTGTTGCGTTGCATCAATAGTTTGTTCCTTTTTACTGCTGACCAGTCCTCCACGGTACAGATGCAGTAAGTCTTTTTAACCATTTATCTGTTGAAGGACATCTGGTTGTTCCCAGTTTTTGGCTATTGCCAATAAGGCTACTCTGATCACTGCGTACAGGTTTCTGTGTGCACATAAGTCTTCATTTCTCTGGGATGAATACCCAAGAGCACAACAGTGGAGGCGTAGAGTGATTGCATGTTTCGCTTTTAAGGAAACTACTGAAGTGTTTTCAGAGTGGCTATCTCCTCCATCCTCTTACTGACCCCAACCACTGAGCTTTTCATTTTGGTTCTTGTACATTCTGTTATGGAATTTCCAGATTCCTTACATCTTCTATGTTTTTGCCGAGTCTGTTCTTCATTTGTGTCATGCGTGTCTGTAACTGTTCACTGAAGCACTTTGATGGTGACTTCTTTAAGATAATTGTCAGATAATTCTAGGATTTCTATAATCTCGATGTTGGCATCTATTGGTTGTTCTCTTCCCTTTAGATTAAAATCTTCCTAGTTCTTGGTATGATGAGTGAATTGTGTTCGAAGCCTAGGCATCTTCATATTATGTAATGATACTCTGGACGTTACTTAAACATTCTGTTTTAACTGGCTTTTCCCTTGGGCAGAGGAAGGGAAGGTGCTGTCTCATTACACCTGGTACAGGTGGAAGCCCAGGCTCCCCATTTGTCCTCCCTTGGCACCCAAGGGGAGAGGCTGGGCTGAGGTGGGAATTTGGGAACCTGTGTGGTCTACACTTACACTTCTGTGTGGGTGGCCTCAATATTTCAAGGCACAGGTGAGAGTCCCGACTCCCTAGGCCTCCTCTGATGCCACCCCAATGTCAGGGGACAGCACTTTGCACTGGCAGGTGGGAGTGTGAGTCCAGGCCCCCAGCATGGTCTCCGCAGGCACTGTGGAGGGAAGGGTGCGACTGGAGGGCGAGAATGAGAGCCCTGGCTCTCTACCTGGAATTCCCTGTGCCAACACAGAGGAGTTGCTCAGCACTTCCTTACAGCCTCCTGAGGGTGGGAGTACAGGCTCCCCACCTGGCCGTTCCTGGCATGGGTGGGAACGGGGCATTAGTTTTTCTTGCGATATTTGGTTGGAGTAGAGCATGAATCATCTGGAAGTTCTCTGTCTTGTCAGACTGCCCTCTTCCCAGTTCCATGGCCACAGACAGCAGGTTTTCTTGCGGTTTTGTTTGTACACACTGTCATTTCCAGATTGCCAGCTTCTGTGCTTTCTTAATGACCCAAGTTCATGTCCTTTCTAGATGAAGGAAGGGCTGACGGGTGGCAAAAAGGCCAGAGGGAGCCTGCTGGCCTTCAAGGGCCCCTGAGCCCAGTGACGCTCAATCTTGGATGATAGAAGAAAAATATTCTCACTGAAGAAAGTTGTGCGGTTCTCTTCCCTGCTCAGACTGCATCTAGAGTAGCAGGTTAAACTGCTCTTTAAGGAAAATATTGATAGGTTGAAATCTGTTTTTGAGCGAAGGCTTCAATTCACAGAAAGGTAGTATCTCCTGAAAGTAAACCAGCCCTTCATTTCGTGTGTGTTTTAGATTTTGAGGATTATACATATTATGGTTTTGTTTTGTTTTGTTTTCTAATTCTCCATTGGGACATATATAGGAAAACAGCGTAAAATCTTAATTGTCCAAGTTTAGTCACCGGGTGCCCTGATTTCCCTTGACGTTAACAGTTGACTTTGATTGCTATAGATACGTATATATTAGGAGAATTGCTAATCAATATTAAAATAAAGGTAAACAAGAAAGTATCTGAGTGCCCTGATGAGTCCAACAATCAAGGCACCCCTAGAACAAGCTTCCTGGGACTGGGGTCCTTCTCCGGGCATGCCTAGAGCTCTCGGCAGCCGAGGGTGTCTGTGAGGCGACAGCTCCCACCTCACCGCTTGCTGCACATGTTCCTTCCCTAGTCCCCTCACTGCCTCCACCTGGGCACGCCTGGCCTCCTGGTGCCGCTCAGAGTTCTCCGCGGGGTCTGCCTGCTACGGACCGCCCAAGGCTCTCAGTCCCACTTGCCCAGTCCCATCTCCGCCTCACACCTACTGAATCCAAGGCTCCAGGGGTGGAGTTAATAAGTTTATATGGAAAAGAAAAAAATCCATTAATTATTCTGAAGCATAGCCAGATATAAGAACCACTGGCTTCAAAACAGATTTGAATTCTGAATCATGCCTGAAAATATAACCAAGTTTCTTAACTCTCCAGTGCTCTAAAAAATACTACTACTACTCCTGGATAACCTTCACTCAAAGTTTGCTTTGTGTCAGACAATATGCTAAGAACCATATGTAGGTGATCTTATTTCATTCATACTACAATGCTTTGAGGTTGGTATTGTTATTATCAATCCATTTTACAGCTAAACAAACTGAGGCCTACTGAATTTAACAAAGTGAATAAGGCACCCAGGATTATTTCTCTGGTGATTAATAATGGAGCCAGGATACAAACCTACATAGCCCAAACAAGGAACTTACCACAGCACCTGATCCATGGTGACAGTCCCTGTGGCCGTCCTGACCAGCAACAGCAGGTCATCAGGAGGTCACGTCAAATGCTGACCCTCCCCAGAGCCAGCAAATAGTGAGTGCCTACCTTACACTCACTTCCAGGTTTTGGGAGGGTAAGATGTTACCAAGTGCCTGATGGAAAATCTGCTCTTATCTTAGATCTGTACATCTTATACTCAGCTGTGGGAATTTACAAGAACCCACAATCTCATTTCATGGCCCTGAAATTTAATATGGAAGTAAATAAAACTAGGTTTTCTTCCCCAGTGGAAACCCCAGATAAGTTTCATGAAAGCTGAGGGTAAGTTTTGCTTTGGCCAGAATGGGGTTTCGGTACTCCGAAAGCCTCCTTCTGGGACTATGGGGAAGAGAGGAAGGTCTGAGTGGCTGGCAGGGCAGTGCGGCTGCCTGAGCAGGGACACCACACTGCCCCGCACTCAGCTGCTGGGGCGCCTGCTTCACGGGCCAGTGCTGTCTGTGGACTTCAATCTTGCAGTTCCACTCTCTGGGTTTCTCCCCTACAGAGTGAGTTTGCTGAGCGTTCATTATTAACTGTTGAAGTCAGAAGGCAGACTTTTTAAAAAGTATAGTGGCGAAAGATTTTATTGCTTTAGAAATATGTTACCTAACATGTTACCTAACAAGTCCAGCGATATTTAGCCCATGACATGTTGTACTAAGAATGCAGCGTGAAGAAGCAGACTTCAGTGGTGCTATTTATTCTCGAAACACAGAAAAGCAATCCTCATGAAAGATAAATACGGCATAGTTACCTGTCATGTTGCAGTAAACTTTCAGAGGTCCCAGAGGTCCACTGCCATCAGGATCTATCCAATAGTAATTTGATGTCTGGCCTAGGTGTTTATACGCTTCGCAGGAAGGCTCGTAGATGGCTGGAATGAAATAGCCTGCATGAGTACAGCTCAAGACAAGGGGCTCCCCAGATAAATGCCCACGTGACGTATCCAACACTGGCAAACCACTCTTTGAAGTGTGTGTCCTCGGGTTAGAATGAGCAATCTTTTTCTGCACATGTAAATGCCTGATTTGGTTCTTACTCTATAAGCATTTCTGACCTAACAAACAAAGACAGTAAGTTCCGGCTATGGCTTTACAGTTGGGAAAAGTCTAATACAATCAATCATTAAAAGTAAAATTTGTTGCCCTGGGCTCAAGATCACTGGAAAAAATATTTCATCTATAGTTATTTATAGATATCATCTCCTTACTATAAGAGACTATATTTTGAAAGGCCATAAATATCTGCTGATGTGGTGGCTATCAACTAAGAGATTAGAGACCTTTGTTTCTTACAGACACAGACACACACCTGCTTTTGTGGTGTAGACAGTATGAATTTCCCTCAAATAGCATGGGATTTCTAATCTCCCTTCGTTTCAGGAAAAAGGAATGAAATATCTCTGCTTCATTTTACTTGTTTCAGGTGCTTTACATCAACTCCAGCTTGGCTTCAATGTAATTAACTTACAGGTTCTTTTGCCTTTTTTTCCTTTGGTGCCCATGTTCCTGATACATTTTCTTTTTTCACAAAGACTGTACCTGTTGTCAGAAGCACCAAATGGACATGGACCTGTCTCCTTTGTAGTTAGAACTCCTAAAATAGTATTGCAGCAGCTTTTTTAAGTAGCTCCACACTGACATTTATGACAAATTTGAAAAATGTCTTTACAGAACTAATAACTCTGTCTTGCAGGAATCTACTGATTTAAAGGGGTGGAGTCTTTTGGGAAAATGCACTCGATTTCAAACTCCTTGGATCTGCCATTTGTTGAATCATTAAGCAGGAGGTCTGATTCTGGAACCCACTTTTCTACCCTTTTCTCCCATGTTCTCTGTTCCTTCCTCTGGCTTTCCATAATTTCCTCTTTCCAAAGATGTTAGACCTTAATTCTATTTCAATACCCTTGGTGAAACAATTCTAATCCTTCTTTCCTTTCTTGTGCTTCTGTGAACAGTTGTTGAGTACCTCTCATGTGCTGAGCAGTGGACTGGACAACACAAACACAGCTGTGAGCAATACAGACAAAGGACCTTTGCAGTAGGGTCTGCTCACTAATTATTTTGGTATTGCTCATGTAAAACGTCTGCTGGAAAAGGCTGATGCCGGAAAGTCACACAGAGCTTGTATACCTTTTGTCCCAGTATAATAGTTAATATGCCCAAATTCAATCTCCCAATTGCCTTATGTGGATAATAAATTATGGTTGTCCTGATTCTGAATGCCATACCAAGTAAAATATTGCAATAAAAGGCAGTGAGGAACTATTTTGAAACTTTAAACAGAATGATGTCATAATTAGGCATAGGTTTTAGAAAGAAAACTCCTGTAGCAAAACAATAGATTTTAGAGATGTGATTGAGAAAGTAAGGAGAGCATTCAGACTGTTACTGCCATAGGAGAGTGGAAAGATGACCAGTGATACACGAAAACGTGAAAAAAGATGAAGCTATATAAGAAAGAGTAAGGTAGAGGGGATTGATTTACATGTTTTTTAAGATCAAGTGGGCATGAAGACCCAGGCGGGTGGGTGTACGTGGTCAGGAAGAAAGGGAATGCGGAATGACCTAACTCACAACCTCTGAAAATAAGCTAATTGCCTTATTAACTTTTGAGTCTTTTTCCAAATTATTACAATTTTTGTGTATAGCTCAAATTTAGCCAGAGTGTCAGGTTCAAATTCTAAAGTTTCCCTCTTAGTCGCTTTGGTCAATCTGCCATGAAAACCTTTCACCTTTCTTTTCTAATATTTAATAATCAGTCATTCTCTTTCCCCTGCCAACATGCCAGTCATCTTCCTCATTGTCTGGTAGCTGGTTTACAACAATCACACTATTAATTTGTTTCCCTACCCAAATATCTCTTTACTTCCTACCAAATTATGCTTTTTATCCAATGTTAGTCTAGTCCTAAAACATAACTTGTGTTATACTGAAAAATGTGGCATTGTTCTTCAGTATTTATGATATTATTATGTTCCAGATCACCATCTATGCATTCAAGACCTTCCATAATCCTAACAGACCTTTCTTGGTTTTAGCAACTTAAGTCTTCTTACCATCTAGTAATGCTTTCATTAAAATGTCAATTACATTACATTAAAATGTCAATGTTAACCTTGAACTCTGGTCAGGCAGACCTGACTCAGGAGCTTGCTCGCCTTTTCTGGGTTTGCCTTTATCTAAAATATACGACAAGCCTTTTTCTCAATCTATAACCCTTCTCACTCAGAGTTAACTATTAATACAGATGTGGTAAGAAACAAGGCTCTGCAGTCAGACAGACTTGGGTTGAAATTCTGACTCCACAGAGGATTATAATATAACAGTGGCAAAGTTCCCTAGCCTCCTAGCCTTGTCTGGAGAACAAGTATCATATTACAATGAGAATTGGAGCAAATAATCAACATCAATTCCTTAATACTGTGTCTGGCTCATGATAAACATTTAGTAGGTAGAATTTTTATGATTGATATACTTATTATTTCGGTCTTATTCCTGTTCCCCTTCCTGTAGGAGACCCTCCCTACCCAACAGCTTCACCTTCCTCTGTCCAGTCCAGGGCGCGCATGGCTCACCTCAGGGGTTGTATGGCTTGATTATAGGACTTGATTAACTACTGTTAATTGAGCTTCGTATATCAGATATTTATGTCCCAACAAGGCTGTGAATTATATTGAGGGGAGGGCCTAGAAAATGTATTTTTCTTTCCAACTTCATATAATCTAACATGGTAGATGTTAAAAGAAAAGCTGTCAGAACTAAACGTGAAAATGTATCTGTTTTTCATCCTATGTTGACTTTGATAAATGGTTAGTTGGCTACCTGAAGAAGCATACGCATGTGAAAGCATGAGCGGATGGTAGGAAGTGGGGGTAACTGACTTCCTTACAAAGCACAGAAGCGTTTCAAAGAGGGCTAGAGACCTTAACCAAGTTAGTGACTTAAGAGCAGTGTTGAAGGCGTGGTGGATGAAGGAAATTTGGGTGAGCAAGAAACTTTTCTTTTTTTTCAAAGTGTGACAATTATTCTGCTTGTCTTTACCCAGGAACAGGCTTATAGTTGCTTTTGCCTCATCAACACAAATGGAAAACTAAGTATTTCAGTACAAACTTAATCATGTGTGAAAATCGCCTCGAGAGCTTGTTAAGACAGGGATTCCTGGGCCTCCCTGAAAGATCCTGACTCAGTAGAGAACTGGCAGTTCTAACAAGTTCCCAAGCCATGGATGCTGTTGCTGGGGTCCTGAGTGTCCTTTGAGAAGCATGCCTCTAATCCTGAAAAAAAAAAAAAACTAACTCAAGAAGGGTGGACTAATTCTTTATTTATATTTAAACATAAATAGGAGAAATCGGTCACTCAAAGGCAATACAGTAAAATTTTAAATAAAGTAAGACTAGATTGCCACCCCAAAATAATTTTTAAAAATGGAATGGGATACAACACTCTAAATAAAACACATTTCAAAAGAAATAGACTTGGATGAATCCATAGAAAAGTAGTTGGGAAGAAATACCTCCAAATTGTAAGAATGGATATATCTGGGAGTAAGATTATGGATGACTTGAACCTCTTACTTTTCTGTGTTTCCCACATCACTTTATACTGTGTATATATATATACTATATACTTTTATATGTTACCATTTAAAATACACTAGCAAAATATGTTCCTGGCACTGAGGTGACATGACAGGGAAGGCAGCGATAGAGAAGCATGGGATTTGTTTTATAACTGAATGAGAAATTAAGAGATTTTCATTCAAATCTCCTGTCATTTACTACCGGGAAACTCCCCTTATTAGATTTCTCCACTGTAAAATGAAGGCAGTGATGCCTCCTTCACTAAGTTAGTGTGAGATCAAATGAAATCAAACACTCTGTAAACCAAACAGCACTGAGAATACTGACACTTTAATGCAGAGAATGAGCTAACCAGACTCAGCCAGTTAGCTGTACCCAGTGGAGTCCTGGCTGGGTGGCACAATTGGAGCACAGGAAGCCTGAGGAGATGACCGAGCATGAGGGATAAGGCAGCAGCTGGCGAAGAAAGAGCAGGATCTGAGCCATTGCCGATAACTGAGTTTTGCCCGTAGACTGCGGAAGAGCAGAAAGGTGATTGGGCTGATGGCAAAGTAAACAGACTCATCAAGTCCATTGATTTACTGGAAAAGTAATTTGTTTCTGTTGCAACTCCTAGTCCCAAAGTAAAGGTCTCACATTGTTCTACATATTTTAAAATAAATCTCAGATGCTCAGAAATATTACTATTGAACACATCAGATTGAGTTTCATAGCATGTAAGTTTCCAGGAAGCGACAAAGCATACAGAGCTTATTCATTTTCATTAAATAATCAATATTATCTAGGTGACATCATATTAGGACAGTGGAAAACGGTAAGTACTATTGCATTAGTTTCATGTAGCTGAGATGACAAATAACTGACCAGTGGACTAAAACAATGCAATTATGATCTCACAGTTCTGGATATGAGAAGTTTGTGGTCCTTCTGAAAACTCTGGGGGAGGATTTATTTTCTGGCCTTTGCCAGCGTCTGGAGTCCACCCACATTCTTTGGCTCATTGCCCCGGCTCCCCATCTTCGAGGGTGGTGAAGTCTTTTTCACGCCCCATCACTCTGATTTTCTGTTTTCATTGTTACATCTCCTTATTTGAAGGACCTCTGTGATTACATGAGGATCACCCAGATAATCCCTGATAATCTCATGCGAAGGCCCTTAACTTCATCATAAAGTCCCTTTGCCATATTATGTAATGTATTCACAAGTCCCATGGATTAGGACATGGACATATTTGAGGGGGGAGAGCATTATTCAGCCTATCACACTATGTAAAATAATATGGGGTCTGTCCTTAATGAACAAACTGTATTAAGGACCTAATGTGCCCAGTATTGTTGCTTATTAACAAAACAAGTATGAAGTAGAGTAATAAAGGGGGAAAACAAAGTCAAATATTTATACTGAACTGTGAAGGTCCATATGGCCTTGAAGGTTGCGACCATCAGTAAAATACCAACAACGTGTCCGTTCTACCTCAATCCCCACCCCACCCCCTGCCAAAACCAAGGACAATAAGGGGAAGGCAGGAAGGCTGCCTCTGCTCACATGCAGACATAGCATGAGGCCTCTGAAGCCTTGCCAACTCACAGGCAGAGA
The DNA here is from genome assembly GCA_029783875.1 of Phataginus tricuspis. NCBI lineage: Eukaryota > Metazoa > Chordata > Mammalia > Pholidota > Manidae > Phataginus > Phataginus tricuspis. The sequence goes on along the minus strand of JAQQAC010008880.1, from coordinate 81,689,679 downwards.
GAAGAGCAGAGGATTTAAGAACAGAGATGCGCAGTAGGCCTCACAGGCTGGAAAACAAAGCAGCAACTCAGGAATGGTCAGAGGAAAGGGAGGACACTCCGGGACTGCTCCTCCCCGGCAGGAGGACTCTCAAGACGCCTAAACTGCTCTAGAAAACAGGAACAGGAAGCAGGTAGGGACAGTGGCGATGCATTCGGTGATCAGCTTTGGGGGACTTTTTAAATATTTCAGGGTGGCGGTATCTGTAGAAACCAGATGACAGGGAAAGGAACTAGTTGGTGGAAGTGAGCAGTGACCACACTATGGCAGGAATCTGGACCATGAAAGGAAAAGATATAGAAAGAATTGATAGAGAGCGATGACTTCAAGTGAGGGAGTTTACACTGAGATGTGTGAGACGGATTCATCTTCTTTATAAAAAAAAATGGTATTTCTGATTATCAGAAGAATTTACATTTCTTGACAAATTTTGGAAAAGTAACAAACTATAAGAAAGAAAAAGACAACTTTTCCTGCCTCCAGTAGTCAGTTTTGGGATGCCTGTATTTCATTCTATTTTTGAATGCTGGGCCCTTCTTACCTCTCTTGCAGACCTCGTTCAAAGGTATGCAAACTTAATGTAACTAGTCAGAAACCAGAACACGTAATGGCCATGTTTTATTGGCCGTCGTCAGGGCTCACTGCGCCTGCGCCCTTCACTTTCTGACTCCACGAAACAAGCTCTGAAGTCTGATGGCTGATTTTATAATCCTGAGAATCTACAACAGCTTTGCCTGTGAACACATCTTCCCCACCACTGGCTATACACTTATTTCAAACAAAACAAAAAGAAAAAAAGAGTTCCTTTGATTGACACAAAAAGTACTTTTCATTATTATTTTACTTGTGTTTTTTGACAAAGAGTTAGAAAATGTATTTCCAAATGTACACTGGAGAGACTTTTAAAACCTTTTCTGTGAGGTACGGAGTTATGACTTTTGCCCATTTAAATGTCAACATTGTTTATTGACTTAAGTTGGTATAATGTAAATGAAGACTAAAATCTGTGTTCTGTCATATTTGTCTTCCCTGCTTTGTGCCTTATAGCTTTGAATTTGTAGTTTTTGATGTATAAATATTACATGCTACCAAATCTATTAAGGTTTGTCACCTAAAAATCATTTTCACAGCTTTTAATTATATAATATTACCCTCCATTTATGGCAATAAAGGCCTTGAATATCGTGTTAAGAAGCGATTGATTAAGACATATACACATATATGATTTACATATCCAGGCCCCCAAGTGATGGTTGCTGTTGCTGGGGTCCTGAACATCAGCGGAGGGGAAAGCACAGACCCTCCCTCAGACTCAGGAGGAGCCAGCCCTGCCCATGTCTGAATTTTGGATGTCCAGCCTCCATTTCTGCAAGGTGATAAATCTCCGGGAAGCACCCATTTGTGGTGCTTTGTTACAGCAGCCTGAGGAAATTAATACAGTCAGCTGACTGGCAGGCTCCCCTTACCTCCCTCTGAGCTTTTCCAGCTTTCTTATTAGTGAAGTTGAGGAAGATCCTCTACCATGTCTGAGAGAAGTACCTTCATGATAAAACAGTTCCTTTTGGCCCGTATGTGCGAGGTCTTATGCTGGCACTCTGACTAGTGCAAAGCATGAGCCCTCTGGAGCTCCGCTGCCGCGGAGGAGCTGAGGAAGGCTCACCCTGCCCCTCTCTGCAGCTCATGCTTTGAGACAGGCAATTAGGCATGTGGTGTGCATCCTTCCTGTTATTACCTTCTTAAGCATACGACTGCTAAATGTGGCTGAGGGTGAAACATGCTGGAAAATTAATCACAAGTCAAAAATGAACACATGCATAAAGGTTATCTTTGGAACATCATAAGTAGTCTTTCCCTGATTGCACAGAAAGGGAAAAGTTCACTTCTAATGAATGGATATAAAATTGGGAAGAAGCATAAAATAACTCCATAGTTCATTTGCTAGTAAATGGTGTTACATGACATTTTGGGAATTGATAGTTTATGAATGAATCCTCACTGTTTTGCTCTTGTAGGGGCGGGACCACATATTACAGACTTACTACGGGGATCAGGTAACAAGATGCTAAAAAAATGGAGATTAGTTTACTGGAGACTGTAGCCTTGAACGAATAAGGAAGGCTTTTAATGTGGATGTCATAAAAAGCAAAATATTTCAGCCCTTGAAAGGGGCCTGGGCCATATCTGGATGGGTGTTGGTCAGAACAGGATGGTCTCTGGAGCCCTTCGTATTCTCATCCCTTTTAATCACTAAGTCACCTTCTGATCTTAATGCATCTCTCAAAATTAAGTTTTTCTATTGGAAAGAGATATTACTCATTTGAAATGATGGAACTGACTTTCTGATCTCAATCAGACTGTAGTGAATTTGGTTGGAGAACTAGTTTTTGCAGTATCTCATTATTCCTGGGAAGGTAACTACTTGTGTACAGCCAAGCTGGAAAAGAAGACAGGCGGCGGTGACCTTGAGACCTTCCCCTAAGTAAGCTCCCTAATTGTGGGGCCAAGCAATTATTTTTAATTAGCACAATGTAAGCTTCACAATACCTAGGTCCTCATTAACACTTGAATATTAACCTCATATGTTCTCTGTCTCTTTTGATTTTTTTTAAGCTCGATGAATGCCCTAGATAAACTACATTATTTCCCCGAAGAGCTACTGTTTCATAATTGGCACACAGCAAAAGGGGGTGGCAGAGAGAGTGTGGGATTAAAGATGGATATTCTGTATGCTGATACTATGTCATCATCTTTCCCTGAATGCAGTTTCTGCAGGAGATGTCACTCATCATTATCCTCTAATGGGTTCTTCACCTGTCCAAGTCTCAAGGGAATAGGGCAGTTCAGAGGGAAAAAAAAAAGATAAAGTTTTGATTTCCTGTTAATAAATCAATAGTTTATATTTCTAGTATTTGACAAATCCTTCAAGACATTTTTGGAAATCAAAGTAAGACTGACATTTGTGGTTTCATCTATGCTCTCTCTTTTACCCACCTCCATCCCATTTCTGCTTTTTGTTTGATTCTTGGCAAGTCCTTCCATTCTCTGCTTTGGCTCAAAGGTGCTCCTTAAAACAATAATCCATACCTTCGTGACGCTAGTCATAAAACTACAACTCTTTGTCTGTGTCTTCATGACCGCCATATTCTTTGGCAATATCAACATCCACTCTTGATAGTCTTTGACCTTCACAGGACATCAAAATGTCGGGTTTTTCATGACTCACTCTGGACACATTCTACTTGTATTTTCATCATCATTACTTTTAATTATAGAAGTCTATGAAGAGGGAAAAAAAACCCAAAACCAAATGGGTGTACTACAAACTCATGCTTCTTATATTAATATGTCTCTAAAATGGAGCATGACCATCCTATTTATGACTTGCTTAGATCCTATAGGGGTTGCCTACGCTGTTTCTTGCTCCAGGTACTTAATCCCTATTCCCTTCTCTAACCTTCTCACTCTCATAGTCACTGTGTCCTAATAATGAAACCAAGAACACAGACTCAAGAGGTGCGAGTGCCCATAGTTTCTTCCTTGGATGTGACGGCACTAAACAGGGCCTTTCCCCTTCCTATCGCTCATGCATTGCTTGTTAATATCTAGTGCTATGCCTTGTACTAGAAATAAAAAATTAATGAATCATAGGTCCTGGTTCTGAGGAATGTGCTATCTAATACATGGGGCAGACATGTTGAGAGACAAAAATGCTATATAATTTGCTAAGTATTATAAAAAAGATAGAAACAAAGTACCCGGACACTTCAGATAAGGGGTTATTTAGCCTGGCTGAGGACAGTCTGGTAAGGCTTGATTTGTGAAGTCACTTTAAGCTGAGTTTTAAAGGATGAGTAGGAGTTTGCCAGGAACAGGAGAGAAGGATTCTCCCTTACCTCTCCTTCCCAATGCTATAGAATTCCATGCCAGTCCTCAGATAATTTAAGATCATTATTTTCTTGACTTTTCTTTTCTCTTTTTCCCATTAGCTCCATCTTCTCTGTCTGTTAATCTGCACTGGTCTCCTCTATCTTGGGTAGTAAGAAGAATAAAAGGAAAAGAAAAGAGAATATGCCTATTGCCCTCTAGTCCCTTTATCAATCCACCTACAGGAACTTCTGCTTCTTCAGCACATGCACCTTAACCCTGCAAGCAGAAAGTCACCACTTCTGCCTCCCTTGGTGGAGTGCCACTGATGGTTGCACCGACTTCTTCCTGAGCCCTCATTCTTGGTGATTTTGGTAGGCTTAGTCCCCGCTGGCCGTCCTCTTGTGGAGACATATTCTGTTCTAGGTTTCTGGGCCCTCCCATTTGTCAGCTGCTCCTGCCCCTATGTCTACTCCTTTCCTGTGTCCTGCACTGTCATTTCTCTTCTGGCCTGTAGAGCAACCTGTCTTCCCAGGGCTTGTCCTCAATGCTCTGTCTTTATCACCTGCAGAGAAGGCTTATTTCACTTGGGTAAGGCATTTCACCTGGAAGAGGCAGACCAAACTGGAGCTCAGGAACTCTGGCTATAGAGTCCCTACTCTTAAATTATGCTGAATTGTTCATACTAATCTCATCAAGGAAAAGGTACCTTTTGTTCTTTTTGTTGAAGGATGGTTTGGAGAAGAATGAGGGAGTGTTTCATTGAGGAAAAGTCCCTTGAAGGAAAAGCAGATTTTTTTCTTATTTATATCTCTGAGTGTATGTGTTGAGGAAAAGAAAATGGGGTGATGCAATTCTTCAATTGTTTGTAGCCAAACATAACTCAGTTTAACAAAAATAAAATCTGACTCTGATTAGAAAGTGCTAATTCCTTTGTTAATTTCAGTCATTTGAATTAAGTTGTCCTGATAATTCAAATAATAAAAGCTTTATGCTACTTTACAGCTTAAAAAAACTTTTACTGTATTTACCTAATTTAATAAGGCAGTATGACTGATTTTAAATGCCAAATAAAGCTATTAGAATTTAAAAGAAAAACAGACATTAAAAACTATGAGTATTGAAACTTGAAAATGAAATAGATGTGCTGTTTCCCATCACAGAAAACGTTGTGTCTAAAGTATTCCATAGCCCAAACCCAAACCAAACAGCACCCAACCACCCCCTTCCCCCAACACCCTGTAAAGGCAGTAAGGAGGAATAATACAGTGGAAAGATGTCTAGATTAAAATTCAGAATTATCATTTTGTGTCCTGGTTCTATAACTTAATGTCCACGTGACTTGGATTGTTTATCACTTAAGGAATCCCTTATCACCTAAGGAATGAGGGATGTGATGGGATGGTATTCAAATTTCACTGTGCTCAAGACTCTGTGATCTTAGTAATTTAAGGTTCTTACTTCAAAAAGCCATAATAGCCTGGGTATCTTCGCTAAGCATTTGTTATATCTTGTCTACTATTTAAACACTAGTGTAGTGATTAAAACATCGTTGGTGATTTCATAGCTCTTTCCTCAAAATTAAAATACAATTTAAATACAGCTAACCATATTAGAAACTAGAGAACATCCATTGGTGAAAGGCTGAGATTGTTCTGCTAAAACAAAGGACATTAGCACCAGGACATTAGCATTAACTATAGATTCAGGACAAAGGACTTCCCTGACAGTGGCTTTCTCCATCTTTTATTGAGATGTGAGGATTATGTACATTGCAGTCTTGTTTGACAACAGCTCCCAAAGTATCAGGCTATTATTAGGATTGTGAAGTGTGACACACAAAACTTCCTGTTACGTGAGGTCCTGCTAAAGCAATCTCAGAAATAGTGATGGAATTACTAGTCTTCAAAACAAGCCACTTCTGAATATAAAAACAAAACAGGAAAAAATGAACGAAATAGCAGTAGGCTCATAGACACTGAGAAGGAACTGGTGGTTACCATGGGTGAGAGGTTGGGGTGGGTGGGCGGGGAGTGTGAGGGGGATAAAAGGGCACAAAAACTCTCCATCGTAATATTAGTTGGTCACGGGATGGTAGTACAGCATGGAGAATATAGTCAGTGACTCTGTACCATCTTCCTATGTTGACAGATAATAACTGTTGTACTAGTCAGGGTGAGGATTTAACAATATGGGTAACTGTTGGACTTCTGTGTTGTACACTTGAAACCAATATAAGATTGTATATCAACTATCTTTCAATTAAAAATAGCCATTTCAGTAAAGATTTAGTGGTCAGCGACTTCAGTATTCTACATAGCCAAGAGCCAGACAAGCAATGTTTTCAAATGTTCCAGAATCTTGAACTATCGGCCGCTAATCTAGAGACACTGAAACTGCTGTATTAAACCAGTCACACTTACAGAATGTTCTGTGGCCTTCATTCTGAGTTTACTGATCTTATTTACAGGGAAAAAAGAAAGCGATATGATTATCCCCTTATGGAACAGTCGATGCTGGTAACGCTGTACCTGGGCCATCTGGAGAAAGCTAATCTATGTTTATTTCCTCTTTCCAGAAGACAGGAAACCTGTTACATTTTTGGATAATACTTATCTTAGTGCACGTAAGAGATGTGTCATACTTTTTTTCTAGAGTCCCACAGAGTGGCACAGTAGCTGGTACACTAGTCAATAAAAGCTTATTGAATACATAGATTGTGTGGAAAATACTTTTTATGGAGAGTATCTTGTTGCCCAGTATTCCCAGTTCCTTTAGTGATTTCTTACAGCATCATGGTGTCCTCTAAGCATACATTGTTTTTTCTTTCTTCTGAACAGTTTTTTCACTGGTGCCTTTACTTGTTAGCACATCAGGGTTACCGGAGAGTCAGGAGTGCCAGCATGTGCTTGTCCTGTTCTGTCCTTCACTGATGTTGTCCTTCCTTAGAGGCCAGTGACAGAACAGACACCATGGTGCTGCTGAGTATACATCCCAGCTCCCCCACAAGCCCCTCCTTTCTCTTCAGGTCAGTGTGTGACTTTCTTCCACTCATGCTCTGCTCTCCCAACACACCAAGAGTAACAACCGCCAGGTAACACTGTTCCATCACAAGTTCAGTCTATGGTCACTGTGAGTCATTTTGTTAAGAGTGGAAGGAAGACGTTATATTTTCCAAGGATCTGTAGTACTCGTATCTGAATATAGTAAAACTTCTAAATTCTTTTATAAAAATTGTGTTTTTTTTCCTCAGGGGATATTTCCTAAAAGGGAAATTTTTATCAAACAATAAGTTAATGATCGACACCCTAACAGAAAATGGATCACTGCTTGTGTAACAGATGTGAACCAAGAATTCGAGTGTAATACATGTGTTATATAAATGGACAGTTCTGATTTCAATGTGTAGATGATAAAATACGGGGAAAGAAAAGAAAGAAATGGGGTGTATAAATCGTTCCTATAAGCATGTATTACTGTATTGGACACATCTGGCTCATAGCTCCCTATCTCCTTGTCTTACCCCCTTTTCCATGACAGCTGGGGTGATAGTTTATTGGCATCCACCAGCAGAGATATCCAATGGGTGGATGACCATGGGAACCATTTTTCTTGCCATAGACCTGAAGCACAGGATCCCCTGCCCTTGAAGCAGTGGCTATGACCTGAGCTCCTTGTGCCAGAGGACCTTCAAGCACGCATTTACTATGCTGCTGGGGAAACTGAGCTTGGTTATGGTGAGGAGATGAGGCTGCCGCTCCACACAGGGGGCAGGGAGGAGCATGTCTGGAACCTTGGGAACTGAAGGCAACACCTATCAGTGCCCTGTGTTCCATGGTAATGGCAAATGGGCAACCGCAGCATCCACGTCTGGTTAAGGGCAAGGTAACTAAGGATGCAGACGTCTTACAGAGAAAGGTCTGAGCCACTACAGGCAAGCAATCAGCTAAAACGCTGGCTGACTACGAGGTGGAGGAAGGGATGAATAACACCAATTATCGCTCTGAATTTAGCTGTAACAACAGAGACTGTAGTTTAGTCCACGACTCTTTTGTGTCGGGTCTTTCCAGAGATTGCTAGCAAGCACCTGAATTTGACTGTAAGACAGACTGGACTTAATGGAAGGCATGAGTAAATCTCAGTTTTGGACTGTATAAGACATCTCTTGTTACCACCTTATTTTCTCTCGGTCCTACCTCTCACTCCAGCCACTGCTGTAGTAACTAATTCTCTGAGGCTTTGCCCAGCTCTTTACAGAAACGACATCGGCCATGCTTCTCCTGCCTCTTGGCCTGAGGGCTCACTGATGCTATAGAGTAAGATGTTCACAGAAATTGACTTGGCATGAGTACCACCGAAATGTGATGAAATCAATGCTGTTGGGGTCACCCACCATCAAAGGGGGATAGGAATCAATGTCATCCTTTTGTGTCCTGGGCAGAAAGTTCTGCCATGAGTTTCCTACAGTCCCTCAAAGTTCCCATAGGACTGAGCACAGGCTCACATAGCTGTGATCACGTTGGCAGTGCTGTTTTGGACAGGGTTCTCTTCTTTTTCTGTACCCGGGCCCCATACAAGCTCCAATGGTTTATATTCTCAAATGATTTAACTATGAGGAAGCCTATGTCTTAGACTTTGCTTTATAGGGAACCCAAGCTAAGGAATTATAGCCCACAAATGGAAGATTCCTTTTTAAATCCCCCAAAGATGGTGCTACGGAAGTTAAATAAACAGTTTTAGCTGTGGGCTTACTCCTCAATGTCTACCTTTTCAGACAATTGGCTTTCATGTGTTGGACACTGAGCACATGTCCATACTGTATACTCTTGGTAAATCAGTTTTTGAGGAGTGAATGAACAAGTAATGGAAATCATAATTAAGCAGTATGGAACTTCATAGTCATTTTTTCACTTTTAGAATTTGAATTTCAAAGTACATACAGACCTGAGCTACTTAACATTTTGAAAAAGCTCCATGAGGTGATGCTGTGATCTAGCTCTTTGTCAGAGGCATGTCCATTACCAGGGCTAAAAGCATATCACCCTGTTATAGTTTTCTATTTCCCAATCAGTTCCTGGATAATTTCATCTAAATCACCAGTGATTAAGTGAGATACCATATACACACTATCTAGCACTGTTCCATTTCTTTTCTCTTGGCAGAGAAAGGCCAAACTCAATTTAATCATTAAATACAATATGAGAAGGATAGAAAATATTATTTTCAAAAGTTCTATGCATTCCAAGATCAAATAGAAATCTACTGAGTGTAACCAAAGTTTTGAATAATTCATGCTCTGCTCACCTCACGTTCCTGTGCACAACTGAAAATTGGCCATACTGATTTCTTGCCCAATATATAGTGAAACCTCATTTATCTGACATCATTTGGGAGTGACATGTTCACAGAACCATAGAATTCTAGAACCTGAGAAGTCCTTGGAGTCCTCTCATCTATTTCCCTCATTGAAATTAAAATGATCATAACAACCACAGCTGCTTGCCCTCTTACCACGTGTCTTATAGTTTGCTGAGTGTTTTGCACCCAATATGCCATTTGTTTGTTTTCCATAATGCTCCTGTGAGGTATGTGTTGTTCTTTACATTTTACAAATATGGAAACTGAGGTTTAGAGATATTAAAATAACTGAAGGCTACAAGCTTAAAAATAATGGAGGACTGAATTTGAGCCTTTCTTGTCTGCCGTATTATGCCAACTCTCAGAGTCACTATGTCAGACATCTGACTCACCCAGAGTCACTCCCTTATTCAGTGTCACTGCTGCACCAGAATGTGGATCTCCTATCTGTTATCACAGTCTCTTTATATCACACAAACTCTAACATAACTGGAGTTTTAACATAAATGAACTGATGAACTATTTTCCTTCTTTCAGTGCTTTAAATATTTCCAGTGAAAATTATTCTAAAAGTTATCGCACAATTTTCTGCCTCCTTAATCATATGACATTAAATATAATTACCATTTCTTGCTGACTCAGATTTAATAATTACCTACATCAGTCACTGGATTATACGGGCACAGGATACCCTCCCCAAATGATCCCAGAAAACTTCATTTCATTGATGTGTTGGTTTCCTTTATTTATAAGCTAGGAATCCTTACTGTATTATTCCTTGGGATACCATGCTGCTATTGTGAAAATTCTAACTGCACTTGTCCAGACACACAGAAAAAGCCAAATACCCCTTGCTCATGATATAGCCTATTTTTAACTTAATTGCACAATATTTTGAAATTAAGATTTAATCCTAATGAAAACATAAGGAGTTCTTAAATGCTCTAAGCATTAATTACTTGTAAGCAGGACAAACCTAAGGAAACATGCAGAGGGGTGCCCATCACCTCCCTCTGCCCTGTAACGCCACTCGAGGGCACTCTTCTGAAGTTCGTGTTATTTTCCTTCAAAGCAATTCCCTCCTTCCAGATTAACACCCGTAACCACCAGTAAATCTCTTATTAGCTCTTCATTCAGTTCTTCAGTATTTGCCATAGAGATAAGAGATCTGATAAGCTATTCATTTCATGATGTGAATTTTCTTTGGGCCTTTTTAAAAAGGCTGTGTTGGGAAGGCAAAGTGCTCTCGCTCAGCGCTAGTGCATTTCAGGCATGGGACATACAATGGAGGGAACTATTTACAGCTGAGTAGCCTCCCAGCTACTCCCAAAGCACACTCTGAAGGTGAAGGCATAAGAGCAGGGCCTGCCTGTTAGGGGCTCAGCACTTCTAAGGCCTGGTCTCAGGCTGACACTTGGGGGAGAGCGGAGGATGCTTGGGGAGATTACCACCAGATGAAAAAAACAGATTCATGAGCAAACTTCTTTGTTCACAGCCCATTGGGGGAAACTTGGGGCTCCTATGGCCACGATCCTCACTGAACCTAAACCACCTGATGATGTAACTGGCCTGTTGCTAGGCTACTGCTTCCACACCCGTAGGCAATAAGCTGTTATTGACTGAGTCACTATATTAAGGGCTCGGCCCAGTGCTCTGGGCGGGGGCAGAGACACTAGTGCCCAACCTACCTCCAGGAGAACAAGCCGGGTAATAAACCCTTTCACCCCAAGAACGTTCTACTGTCATTTCTCTGGTCACATTGAATCCGCAGTGAACTTGCCCAGGGCTGAAACCCATTGGCAAGACATCCATTATCCATACACCAGTTGAGAGGGAAGGCAGGAATTTTTGGAGGGTGATTACAGAAGGAGAAAAATGCATTCCCTCCACTAAGTGTAAAGCCTTTGTGGATGATTTAAATTAAATAGGGAAAAGAGTTAACACATCAAAGAAAAAACCTCGTATCAGTCACTTCAGTTGAGGATTATGGAATCTGTTTTTACTTTATTTTCCCTTGGAATCATCAAAAGACAGATTTCTCTAAGAAAAATTCAAAGATAGGGAGGCAGTTTATTTTTTACTGACTTACTACCAGGGCTAATAAGCACTGTAGGAGACTATTGGAAATCGTCTGAAAAGATGTCTTCTCCAAATAATTGTCTGCAACAGGAAACTGTCATTGGTCAAAAACCACTTTTTATTCAGCATTGTTAAGCCATTGCTTGGCCTTTAGGTTACCTTGATTTTTATTTTCATTGTTAAGTCTCTTTTGTCTTAAATTTGACTTTCATCATTTTGATAAGTTGTCTGTTGAAAGGTCTTATGTGCCTCATGTAAATATTTGTTCAGAAAATCAGAATCAAAGAATAATAACTCACTCACTTGTGGGAGATTTACAGAGGTCTGTGAATGACCTTCTTGAAATTTACAGCACAAGAAATGATGAAAGCAATAGAAAAAAAATGCATTCAAGAAATCTTTAGTTAGCATTTAGCATGTGCTACATGCAATGATAGGTACTATGAGGAAAAAAGAATAAATGTTAAAAATACTCCATCCTGTGAGCCCTTAAAAATTTTTTTTTGAATTTGGTACCTTTAATGTACAGTTACTTGAAAAACATTATGGTTACTAGACCACCTATTATCAAGTCCCCCCCACATACCCCATTACAGTCACTGTCCATCAGTGTAGTAAGATGCTATAGAATCACTACTTCTTCTCTGTAAATACTACCTTTCCTGTGTCCCCCTGCCCTGCTACATTATGTGTGCTAATCGTAATATGCCTTTTTCCCCTTATCCCTCCCTTCCCACCCAAACTCCCCAGCCCCTTTCCCTATGGTAACTGTTAGTCCGTTCTTGGGTTCTGTGAGTCTGCTGCTGTTTTGTTCCTGCAGTTTTTTCTTTGTTCTCATACTCCACAGATGAGTGAAATCATTTGATACTTGTCTTTCTCTGTCTGGCTTATTTCACTGAGCATAATACCCTCTAGCTCCATCCATGTTGTTGCAAGTGGTAGGATTTGTTTTCTTCTTTTGGCTGAATAATATTCCATTGTGTATATGTACCACATCTTCTTTATCCATTCATCTACTGATGGACACTTAGGTTGCTTCCATTTTTTGGCTATTGTAAATAGTCCTGCGATAAACAGAAGGGTGCATATGTCTTTTTCAAACTGCACTGCTGCATTCTTAGGGTAAATTCCTCGGAGTGGAATTCCTGGGTCAAATGGTATTTCTATTTTGAGTTTTTTGAGGAACCTTCATACTGCTTTCCACAATGGTTGAACTAGTTTACATTCCCATCAGCAGTGTAGGAGGGTTCCCCTTTCTCCACATCCTTGACAACATTTGTTGTTGTTTTTCTTTTGGATGACAGCCATCCTAACTGGTGTGAGGTGATATCTCATTGTGGTTTTAATCTGCATTTCTCTGATGATTAGCGATGTGGAGCATCTTTTCATGTGCCTGTTGGCCATCTGAATTTCTTCTTTGGAGAAGTGTCTGTTCAGCTCCTCTGCCCATTTTTAATTGGCTTATTTGGTTTTTGTTTGTTGAGGTGCATGAGTTCTTTATATAATTTGGATGTCAACCCCGTATCGGATATGTCATTTATGAATATATTTTCCCATACTGTAGGATGTCTTTTTATTCTCCTGATGGTGTCCTTTGCTGTACAGAAGCTTTTTAGTTTGATATACTCCCACTTGTTCATTTTTTATTTTGTTTCCCTTGCCCAGGAGATATGTTCATGAAGAAGTTGGTCATGTTCATGTACAAGAGATTTTTGCCTATATTTTTTTCTAAGAGTTTTATGGTATCATGACTTACATTCAGGTCTTTGATCCATTTTGAGTTTACTTTTGTGTATGGGGATAGGCAGTAATCCAGTTTCATTCTCTTACATGTAGCTGTCCAGTTTTGCCAACACCAGCTGCTGAAGAGGCTGTCATCTCCCCATTGTATGTCCATGGCTCCTTTATCGCATATTAATTGACCATATATGCTTGGGTTTATATCTGGGCTCTCTATGCTGTTCCACTGGTCTATGGGTCTGTTCTTGTGCCAGTACCAAATTTTCTTGACTACTGTGGCTTTGTCGTAGAGATTGAAGTTGGAGAGAGTAATACCCCCTGCTTTATTCTTCCTTCTCAGGATTGCTTGGATATTCGGGGTCTTTTGTTGCTTCATATGAATATTAGAACTATTTGCTCTAGTTCATTGAAGAATGCGGTTGGTATTTTGATAGGGATTGCATAGAATCTGTAGATTACTTTAGGCAGGATGGTCATTTTGACAATATTAATTATTCCTAGCCAAGAGTATGGGATGAATTTCCATTTATTAGTGTCCTCTTTAATTTCTATTAAGAGTATCTTGTAGTTTTCAGGGTATAGGTCTTTCACTTACTTGGTTAGGTTTATTCCTAGGTATTTTATTCTTTTTGATGCAATTGTGAATGGAATTGTCTTCCTGAATTCTCTTTCTGCTAGTTCATCATTAGTGTATAGCAATGCAACAAATTGCTGTGTATTAATTTTGTATCCCACAACTTTGCTGAATTCAGATATTAGATCTAGGAGTTTTGGAGTGGATTCTTTAGGGTTTTTTTTTTTTTATCTACAATATCATGTCATCTGCAATCAAGGACAGTTTGACTTCTTCATTGCCAATCTGCATACCTTTTATTTCTTTGTGTTGTCTGATTGCCGTGGCTAGGACCTCCAGAACTATGTTGAATAAAAGTGGGGAGAGTGGGCATCCTTGTCTTGTTCCTGATCTTAAAGGAAAAGCTTTCAGCTTCTCACTGTTAAGTATAATGTTGGCTGTGGGTCTGTCATATATGGCCTTTATTATGTTGAGGTACTTGCCCTCTATACCCATTTTGTTGAGAGTTTTTATCATGAATGGATGTTGAATTTTGTCGAATGCCTTTTCAGCATCTATGGAGATGATCACGTGGTTTTTTTCCTTCTTTTTGTTGATGTAGTGGATGATGTTGATGGATTTTCAAATGTACCATCCTTGCATCCCTGGGATGAATCCCACTTGATCATGATGAATGATCTTTTTGATGGGTTTTGTGTTCAGTTTGCTAATATTTTGTTGAGTATTTTTGCATCTAGGTTCATCAGGGATATTCTGTAATTTTCTTTTTTTGTGGGGTCTTTGCCTGGTTTTGGTATTAGATTGATGTTGGTCTCATAGAATTAGTTTGGGAGTATTCCTTCCTTTCCTATATTTTGGAAAACTTTAAGGAGGATGAGTATTAAGTCTTCACTAAATGTATGATAAAATTCAGCAGTGAAACCATCTGGTCCAAAGGTTTTGTTCTTAGGTAGTTTTTTGATTACCAATTCAATTTATTTGCTGGTAATTGGTCTACTCAGATTTTCTGTTTCTTCCTGGGTCAACCTTGGAAGGTTACATTTTTCTAGAAAGTTGTCCATTTCTTTCTAGGTTATGCAGTTTGTTACCATACAATTTTTCATAGTATTCTCTCATAATTCTTTGAATTTCTGTGGTGTCTGTAGTAATTTTTTCTTTCTGATTTCTGATTCTGTTTATGTATGTAGACTCTCCTTTTTTCTTGATAAGTTGGCTAGGGGTTTATCTGTTTTGTTTATTTTCTTAAAGAACCAGCTCTTGCTTTCATTGATTCTTTCTATTGTTTTATTCTTCTCAATTTTATTTATTTCTTCTTTAATTTTATTATGTCCCTCCTTTCACTGACTTTGGGCCTCATTTGTTCTTCCTTTTCTAGTTTTATTAATTGTGAGTTTAGACTGTTCATTTGGGATTGTTCTTCTTTCCTGAGGTAGGCCTGTGTTGCAATATATTTCCCTCTTAGCATGGCCTTTGCTGCATCCCACAGATTTTGTGGTGTTGAATTATTGTTGTCATTTGTCTCCATATACTGCTTGATCTCTGTTTTTATTTGGTCATTGATCCATTGATTATTTAGGAGCATGTTATTAAGCCTCCATGTGTTTGTGGGCTTTTTTTTTCTTTGTGTAATTTATTTCTAGTTTCAGACCTTTGTGATTTGAGAAGTTGGTTGGTACAATTTCAATCTTTTGGAATTTACAGAAGTTCTTTTGGTGGCCTAGTATATGATCTATTCTTGAAAATGTTCCATGTGCACTTGAGAACAATGTGTATACTCTTGCCTTTGGATGGAGTGTTCTGTAGATGTCCGTTAGGTCCATCTGTTCTAATATGTTATTCAGTGCCTCTGTCTCTTTACTTATTTTCTGTTTGGTTGATCTGTCCTTTGGAGTGAGTGGTGTGTTGAAGTCTCCTAAAATGAATGCATTGCATTCTATTTCCCCCTTTAATTCTGTTAGTATTTGTTTCACATATGTAGGTGATCCTGTGTTGGGTGCATAGATATTTATAGTAGTTATGTCCTCTTGTTGGACAGACCCTTTTATCATTATGTAATGTCCTTTTTGTCTCTTGTGACTTTCTTTGTTTTGAAGTCTATTTTGTCTGATACAGGTACTGCAACTCCTGCTTTTTTCTCCCTATTAGTTGCATGAAATATCTTTTTCCATCCCTTTACTTTCAGTCTGTGTATGTCTTTGGGTTTGAAGTTAGTCTCTTGTAGGCAGCATATAGATGGGTCTTGTTTTTTAATCCATTCAGTAACTCTATGTCTTTTGATTGGTGCATTCAGACCATTTACATTTAGGGTGATTATCGATAGGTATGTACTTATTGCAATTACAGGCTTTAGATTCATGGTTACCAAAGGTTCAAGTGTTATTCCCTTACTATGTAACAGTCTAATTTAACTCACTTCATATGCTATTACAAATACAAACTAAAGGTTCTTTTTTTTTCCTCCTTTTTCTTCCTCTTCCATTCTTTGTATGTCATGAATCATATTCTGTTCTCTTTGTCTATCCTTTGGGTTACATCTATTTAGTCTCAGAAATACGTCCATCTATAGCAGTCCCTCCAAAATGCACTGTAGAGGTGCTTTGTGTGAGGTGAATTCTCTCAGCTTTTGCTTATCTGAAAATTGTTTAATCCCTCCTTCAAATTTAAATGATATCCTTGCTGAGTTGAGTATTCTTGGTTCAAGGCCCTATTGGTCATTGCATTTAATATATCAGCCACCCCCTTCTGGCCTGTAAGGTTTCTGTTGAGAAGTCTGATGATAGCCTGATGGGTTTTCCTTTGTATGTGATCTTTTTCCTCTCTCTAGCTGCTTTTAAAAGTCTGTCTTTATCCTTGATCTTTGCCATTTTAATTATTATATGTCTTGATGTTGTCTTCCTTGGGTCCCTTGTTTTGGGAGATCTGGGCACCTCCATGGCTTGAGAGACTATTTCCTTCCCCAGATTGCATAAGTTTTCAGCAATTACCTCCTCAACGATATTTTCTATCCCCCTTTCTCTCTCTTCTTCTTCTTGTACCCCTATAAAGTGAATATTGTTCCATTTAGATTGGTCACACAGTTCCCTCAATATTCTTTCATTCTTAGGGATTCTTTTTTCTGTCTGTGCCTTAGCTTCTTTGTATTCTTCTTCTCTAATTTCTATTCCATTTACTGTCTCTTCTACTACATCTAATCTGCTTTTAAATCCTTCCATTGTATGTTTCATTTCAGATATGGAATTTCTTAATGATTGAATCTCTGACTTAAATTCGTTCCTGAGTTCTTGAATATTTTTCTGTACCTCCATAAGCATGTTTATAATTTTTATTTTGAACTCTCTTTCAGGAAGATTGGTGAGTTCAGTTTCATTTGGTCCTTTTTCTGGGGTTTGTGAGATTTTGGTCTGAACCATGTTCTTTTGACATTTCATATTTCAGTGTGGTGCCCACCAGGGTGCATAAACTCCAGTCTCTGGAGCTGCTCAGCCCCTAGAGTGAAGTTGGGGGATGTAGGGGAGCAGAGCTAGTGCCTGGGGTAGGAAAGATCTGTTTCCTGATTCCCATCTGTGGTGCCTGTCTCCAGTGTCAGAGCCAGTGGGCCAAGCCCACAGGTGTAAGCCTCTGTGCTTTGCGTCTCTAGCTATTGTAGACGGGGCCTCCCGCTGGCTGGCCTGACGCATGCGCAATGACTGCTGGTTTGTGAGCAGGTGCCTTCAGGCCAGTAGAAAGGCTTGGCAGGCTGTGTGTCACAGTGGGGGGCTTTGGAGCTGAGTACGTAGCCAGGGGGCTGGAGCACCTCAAGCACCTCAAGTTCCCAACCAGCTGGGCAGAGTGTGAACAGAGAACCTTGTCAAGCTCCGTGCCTACCCCGCCCCTTCAGCAGCCCCCTCACTGCTAGGAAGCCTCTCAGACCACCTGCCCTTCCCCCTGACACAGAGCAGCCGGGTATGGATCCCCTCCTCCACAAATGGCTGGAACTGAGTGTCTCAAGCACTCCACCTGTTCAATCTCCCCAAAGTCCAGAGCACTACACAATATAGGCTTCCGCTCTCAAAGCAGATGTCCAGGGCTAGGTGTTCAGCAGTCCCAGGCTTCCACCCCCTCCCCACTCCATTTCTCTTCCTCCCGCTGGTGAGATGGGGTGGGGGAAGGGCTCATGTCCCGCCAGATTAAAGCTTTCCTACGTTACCCTGTTTCATGTGGTCTGCTCTGTTCGTGAGGCCTGTGTGCATTCTGGTTTGGCCTTCTTTCCTGTTGCTGTTCTAGGGATAACTGTATTAATTAACTATATTTTTGTACTATTTGTGGTTTTGGGAGGAGTTCACCATCTCACCTCTCACGCTGCCATCTTGAATCTCCCTGTCAGCCCATTTTATATAGGATCCATTTGCGGTCAAAGCATAAATACCTAAGTCAGCCCAAAACTATATAACATGGATCTCTGGGCCACTGGAAGACATAAAACACATTATAGGAGGTATATACATTTCTGTGAAAATGTTTAAAGTTTTAAATTTTAATTTTGAATTGAATAAAAATCCCATATGATCTAGATCATCACCCCATAATTTAGTAGTGCCTGCATTGTGTTCACATTGTAGATTTTAGTTCAAAGCTATAGCAACTGTTATAAGCTCGTTAAAAAAAAATGGCAGAGGTGACTTTAATAGATAAGTAATGTCACATGGCATTTTCTGGAGGCCTTGTTTGATAATAGTCTCTACCACACTTACACTGAGAATTCTTTGGTGAAACATTGTGTTACAATTAAATTGTTCATTTGAAATTAATTAGTTTTGTCATTGGGTTTATATTTAATTTTAAATTTATGATTTCATAAGCTATAAGCATAAAAATTCATTCATAGCTTTTTGATTGTGAATGCTTAAGTAACAGAATAATCAAACTAATTTAATTCACCATGTGGGTTGTTGTGCCAATGGGTTTCAGCCTCAGGCAAGTTCACTAGGGATTCAATGTGACCAAAGAAATGATTGTAGAACGTTCTTGGGGTGAAAGGGTTATACCCAACTTGATTTCCACTGTGGCAGGTCAATCGCTAGAATCTTGTCCAATCAGAGTGAGTCTGCAGGCAGCAAGCTGGTCTCTGCCTCTGGGCCTCTCTACCCGCACAGCCATCCTTTGGGCATCTGTCCTCAGCACTGCCACCACTCCAGCCTCTGCTCTGCTCTCCTGCAGCCTTGCAGCCATGCCACTGTGTCACCCAGAGCACTGCAAAGGGCTCTTTATAAAGAGTCAATAGCAACGTATTGCCCACAAGTGTGTAGTGAGCTAGCCAACAAGGGCCAGGTGAGAATGCTGGCCACAGGAACCTTCACTTTATCCACATGGGTGTATATGCCACCTATTAGGAAGTCTGTAACCATGTTTCCCAAATGGGATTCAAGGGTAGACTAGAAGCCCAGTATGGTTCTTCCCCTTTTGGGAGCCTACAGTCTAAAGCACTAACTGTATACTGGGAGAGATCAGTGAGAGGAGCTCAGTGTGGGCTGGCCTTTTACAGGAACAAGGCATACAGGAAACTAGATCTTAATATAGGGGCAGAGTGTAAAAAGATAGGAAGAGAGGAGGGAAGAGTGTGCATTCTTGGATGTGTGGACAGTGAGGTCGCATGTAAATGGGACTTAATGGGACTCAGAAGGAGCAGCATGGTGGAAGGGGAGGCCTTGTCCCTAGGAACAGGGCTCAGGCCGTTGGAGGCCCCATGCAAGGTGCCTGGGGGAGCAGCAGGCAGATGTGCCACTGCGGGTCCTGGAGGGAAAGTGACTGGATCTGGCAGCAGCTTAGGAACTTGGGCTGGCTGGCGGAGAGGCTGCGTTAGAGACGCGTGCAGTCAGAGAACACAGTCCTTGGTGGGAGAGCTTGAGCACGAGGACCAGGAAGTGGCACTCAGTTCAGTTTTCTTCCCAACACATGTCAGAATTATATATTACTTGTTTAGTTTGTTTTTCTGCAGCTAGAAAATAAGTTCCATAAGGGCAAGGCCATCATCTATATTTATTCCTAGGACCCTGTGCATTGTAGATGCTCATACATATCTGCTGACTGAGTAAATAAATGAACATATATATGAATTTATGTAGATGAAGAATAAATTGGAAAGCAATTTCAAAGAAGACATTGATTTTAAAATGCTGAGAAAAGAAACATAACACTTTTAGTCTAATCTTGTAAAACTTAGTAAAATGTCGTAATTTAAAAAGTTCTCTTAGGTAGCCCAGTCCATGCCTGCTTGGGTCATAGAAATATTCAGATTTTTAGAGATTGGTCCCTTCCCCTGCAGCGATGACTATGTGTGAACTCCCTCCTTCCTCTCGGGCCCTGGTTATTCCCTCCTTTATCAGCCAGGAATGCTGGGAGCAAGGCTACAGGTACCGCCTCTTGACACATTAAATGGGAAGATGAAGGAATTTAGAAAATCCTATTTTTTTTCTTGGTGAGACCTATCTTTAAGCCTGTTACAATATATTGCTGGAGATTGGGAAGGCCTATTTGTGCTGACAGAGGGCACATATTTTTAACCTGTTCCTACTATCTGCAGCTTGCTGGCACACCGTCTGTCTTTGCCTCCTCCCCACCACCCACCCATGGAGGGACGCTTTGGTAAAACTGGGGACTAAGTCCTACACAGAGACACAAAAGACCAAGACACATTAAGACAGTTCAAAAAAAAAATTACCTCCATTACTCAGTTACTCATAAGATTAGAACTTTAGAGAAAGTATAAACCCTTTATTTATCTGCAAGCGAGCACACCAAAGAAACTGCATAATAATTTCACAGCAGTGACCTTGGATCTGAGGAATTTCTTACTTCATTTCTTTAAAATGATAGACTATTAACATTGTTGGAAATAGGAGCCTTCAGATTATTCCGTCCAGTTCCTCATTTTACAGCCAAGGAGAAGGAAACTCAGAGGTAAGAGGGGGCACGTGGAAGACCAGCCAGTCACTCGAGAAGGGAGCTCAGGGTGCCAGTTCTCTTGTTTAGCTGTAAACATTTTTCCAGTGTGACTTTTAACTCCTATTTCTTAAGTAGTTGATTTTAACACAGCGGTTGGCCACCTGCGGTCATGGAGCTGTAGTTTAATATTTAATAAGCCCCGGGGTATTTAGTGAGTGCTAGATGTTGGGGTGGGTGCAGGGGGCAGGGGAGGGAGAGCCCCGGGGGCAGAGAGGACCTGGCTGGTTCGTGTCCCCCCCAGACTTCGCCCAGTGGACTTCTGCTGCCCTGGAGTTCATGTCACTGAGGCAAAATCCTTGCTCAGTGTGCGTCTGAATCTTCAAAAACCCACTTCTGTGTAAGGGAGAGGAAGGCAGCAGCAAGAAAAGGGTGATTCAAAAGGAATCGGAAGAGCTGCTCGACATACTTCAGGGCGAGGATAACAGGGCCGAACTCTTCCCACACATGCGTTTCACCTCGGCTGTGAGCGTCAGAGAACATTATCACCTGTGGTCACTACCCTTGGAAATTTTGATTCCTAGTTCTTTTGTTCCCCTGGAAGCAGCATGTCTTCACTTTAAAGTCATATCTTTGAAATAAAAGTCTAATTGTTATGAAATCCATAGCTTTTGCATACCTGCAAAGACCCAGGTTTTAATAATTTTCTTGGGAACTGTCAAAGGTGTCAGTCACTTTCCAAAACCATCAGCCTGAAAGACCCTTTGGCATTTGGAATGGTATGATTGCCCCTTTTTTCTTTGAAAGGGTGCCCCTGACTCACTCCTGTGTACCCCCAGGACACTTGGACCTGATGAAATTGAGCTCTATCTTCTTAACAAATAAAATTCTAAATAGTACCATATCAACTGATTCAAATAAACATTTCCATTATTACTCAGTCTTACAGTCTTACAGCACCACTGGCATTTTGGGCTGGGAGATTCTGTTGTGGGGCCGTCCTGTGCACTGCAGACTGTTTACCAGCCTTCCTGGCCTTTGCCCACTAGATGCCAGCAGCATCCCCTTCCCAAAAATGCCAAGCACAAATGTCTCCAGACAATGCCAACTGTTCCCTGGGGGTCAAACTCACCCCTGGTTGTGGACAACTGCCTTACATGATGCCTAAAAATCAGGTTGAGCCTCCCTCCATGTGTAGATCTGTAAGCTAGAAAGAAAGGGAATTACTGGTCTCTTTAAACTGCCCAATAGCCAGGTAATGAAACAGCTGTGCTGTTAAGTTCTCTGAACCTCTATTTCTTTACCTGTAGATGAGGACAAAAATGAAAGGATACAATGCTAGTTATACTAGTTTCAGTCAAACTAGTATTAATAGTTAACACTTACTGCACAATTGTGTCTGCAATAAACATTAGCCCTATTACTACCAGTACAGCTGAGGCCAACATAACTGTGTCTCTAACCAGACCACCTTACCAGTTTTGCTGTGTCTCCTTGATCTGGTATCACTGGGCATGGTGGGCAGCTAAAGGGTAAGTGATTCACAAAAATAATAATAATTAAAGCTTATTCCTTTAAGCATGAAGCTTAAAAAATGTCTCCTTGACTTGTCAGCAGACTTTACAAGATTTCATTCTATTTTACAATATTTTACTTTTCTCTTATTTCTGCATCACTAAAGTGTATGTACAATGAATATTTTTCCCTTCAGAGAACTCCTTTTCTTACTTCAGGAAATTCAACATCCCTGAACAAACTGGACTCTAGCTATGGCTGTTTCATCACTGTCTATGTGACCCTGGACATACTACTTAAATTCTTTCTGCCTAAGTTTCCTCATCAGTAAAGTAAGAGCGATATAATTTTTTGTCTCTGGGAGTTCTTATGGAAAACAGATGAGACAGTCTATAAGAAACTGCTTTAGGAATTCTAGTACTTAATACAAAAGTAAAGCAACGTTGCAGCCATCCCTGCCATTGGCACCCCATCCCCATTATCATGACTAATACACTGAACATCCTGAACACCATTCTGGACCTTGTCTGCATACGTTGGTTATTAACACTGATAGCCAGGGAGACAGCTAAACTCTTTATCAGACAGGCACCTTATCACTGCTGGGTGAGTCCTAAAATTGCCAGGCAACTGGAATAATTTTTCCATGTTCAGCAAATTAATGGAACATTATGGAAATAGAAAAAAAACTTTTTAACCAGCGCACATCATTTTCTGCTCTGTAGACAGCAGGTCAACTTATGTCTTCATTGAAATCATAATGATAAAATTGCCTAGGCTTTACATTTTTATTTTATGGAAACCTGTTGCCCTAACACATGAAAACTACAAATACATTGTGCTTTTATTTTTATTAAACCTTGACTCCCTCAATGTCTTGGCCTTTAAGTTGGAAGAAGTTGGTAAGATCCCTATAATGGCTAGATTTAAAAAAGCACTGTTACTCTGCTCAGAGAATATGCCATAACAGCAACTGTTCTATGAAAAAGCCACAAAGTTATGCTGTAGCCACACAATTATATCCAGGAGGCAGAGACCTTATCTCTGGTGTCAACTGCTTATTCAGAGAGTGGAACAGAGAGCCTGTGATACAATAATGTGAATGAATGAATATACAAACTCCAATGGGAGGAAAGAAGGAGAGAAGGGAGGGAGGAGGGAGTCTGTGTTAATGTGTGGGGGCTCACTCCGAGACGCCGAGATGGATCACAACACGTGGAAACATCAGTCAAATATATGTGCTAATTTTTATTTGCATTAGGAAAGAAAAAAGCTGACCTTTTCACATGAGAACCATGTGTATATAAACAGTCCAAATTCTCTAGTACCACTTTTCATGATGTGGTGCCATTAAACTCTGAATCTACAAAATTGCAACAGTGTAATACAGAAGATGCTGATGTACACAATTTTCTGCACTGCTTGATTCTAAAATGTACCCAGCTCTTTTCCATTTTAAGATTAGCATAACTTTCTTACACATTACTCCACTTCCTATTCTGAAAGACAGTTACAGACCTGGCATCTGTTTTTCTGTGCATCTAGCTAATAGCTTCCAGACAGATACTATATTATATGGTATGTCTTTAGCTCATCCAATGTATCATTAAAAAGCACAGCAGCTATTCCCCCGTGCCTCTCCGTTTGGTGTTGGGTACAATACTGATCTGCTCTGGTCGGTGCGGCAGTGGATTCACACAGGGTTGACTCTCCAGCTTTCCCTACACCCGTTCTTGTGGGACTCACACATCTTACTGCCGCCTAGGCCCGTTCATGCGGGTCATTCTATATCCCTGGGTCCCTTCACCAGGGATATAGAACTATTACTAAAAGGTAGAGCGCAGTCTTCCCTTGACTAGAGCAGTATCATGTAAAATGCACAAGAAAACAGAAAGAGCTGGTGTGTATGTGTGTGTGCGTGTGCGTGTGCGTGTGTGTGTGTGTGTGTGTGTGAAGGAGAGCAGGTGGTGAGAATGAGAAGCAGACACACTGAGGTAGCCGATTGGAGAGGGTATGAGAGCCACTAGGATTCCAGATTCTTCCTGGGTCATTCTCTGTCTTTGGGTGTCATGATTCACATACGTATCTCAGAAAGACAAAGGGGCCTTAGGGCAAAGAATATGTTACTGGTAACCAGAACAGTCCTGACAGAGTTTGCCTTACGGCCAGGATGCCTAGACATGAGGAGTCCTGGCTCTCTATTTATTTCTTTTATGCCCTCAACATACTTCTGAGCTAATTGAGGCTATATCATCACTTCAAACACAGTGACAGCTTCCTGCCTCCCTCTGCAGACCTCCCGGGCTGAAAGGGAGCCTGCTCAGCCAGAGGAGCAAAGAGAACGTGCCATGGATGCCATGGATGGCGTTCTCAGTGTCCCCTCGGAACCAGTGCGGATAGAGCCAGCAAATAAAGGCCCCAGCGTCCCCGCTACCCAAAGGGTTCTCAGCTGCTCTCCAGGGGACTGCAGCCCAGATGAAGACAGCAGTCACCCTCTGAGCAAGGCACCTTTAATTGTCTTCCCCCACCCTTGTCTCATTATCTCTACTTCTTCACTTAGGCTTTCCAGTAAGCTCCTAAATAAACTACTTCCAGCCAAGTCCTAGATTTGGGGAGAACCAAACTACAACAAAAGTCATTTCCTGTCATGAAGAGGACTTCATAAGAGAACTAGGTATTATATAGCTAACATCTGCCACTCACTATGTGCCCACAGAGTCTCATCTGACATCAAACAGTAAAAGGGAAGTTTAAGGCCATCAAACTTCAATTCTGCTAAGTAATGTAGTCCCTGTTGCTACTTGGTAAGAAGTAGCTGTAGTCTTTAAGAGTCTTAGAATACATCTTAAAAATTCATTGGGAGTTTGCATTATTTGAGGGAGACTTTTATACAGCATATATATGTGTGTGTGTGTATATATATATATATATATATATACACACACACTTTTACTTTCAGGATCTTCAGTACAATCTCTAAAATTTCTGAACCTTGGTTTTCTGAGCTATAAAATGTAAAAGGAAATACCTGTCTTGCATAATTCATAAAAATCAGAAGTGTATGGTGTTCTATTGGCTATGTGTACAGTGTTTTACCGGTGCCTAAATTATAGGGAAAAAAACTTCACTTATAGCTTATATTTTAAGGGAATAAGTTCAAGTACACATCCCAAAAAAGTCGCTTCCCAAATTAACCAGCTCTTGGGAAATGTCTTCATTCTATCTGTTATCACATTGACAGGCTGGTGGCAACATTAATAATAAGCACATGATTCTTCCAGCTTCACCAGTTAGGCTAATTTTTCTCTACTTTTCCTGAGCCCAAAGACATTTTCACTTTCATTTAAAAGTCTAATTGATTGGGGAGCACATATTGAAATACATCTTAGAATGTACTGACCTATATATTTCATGTTCTACTTCTTCCTTATGGTCGAGGCAAAAATGAAAATTAGCCTTTCAAATCATGACCTTGTTAAAAATCATTCCTTCAAGCCATGTGCACTAAGCCATTATTAGAGTATTCGGGTTGATTATATATTTTTCTTAAATATGCCACTTGTCAATGATTTAATCCTTGTGAGTGAAACTTTACCTCAAGCTTGATATCTATATTCAAGACAGGCTGATTATATGATATTTTCCACAGACTAGTAGGACATTAGTGCTAGAAGGGATAACAGAGACTATTTAATTTTCTCCTACCTCCTTAGTTTGCAAGTAAAAATAGAAAGCCCCAAGAAATGAAGTTATTTGCCCAAAGTCACATTGTGAGTTACATGAAAAACCATGTCAAGGATCTGGGTGCCTCTGTAATACTTTTCAACAACATTTTCTAAAGCATGTTCTGTGGAAGGCTGATCACCTGAGATCCTATAATCCCCATCCCCTAAAGAAAAGGTTTCCATTGTAAAATAATTTGGGGAACAAGGAACATATTAGAATATTTAAAAGTCCTTAAACTTATATTAAAATGTGTTTCTTGATGTCACAGAGGATTTCTTTTCTCCCCAATGTATACCTTATCATCATCCCTTGTTAAGAATTTCAACCCTTCATAAATCAAGATCTTCTGGGATAAAGTTCAAATACTTCAGTTTAAGATACCAGCTTTTATCACCAGCTTCTACCTGCGTCTCCTGCCTGTCCTGCGTATGCTCTCGACACACCCAACTAGTCATGTTCTCCTATTGGCCCTCATGTGTTACTCCCCCTTCCGCGTACACTATTTCATCTACTCGGACTGTATTTCAAGGGCTCTGAAAGTTGGTTTAATTCTTTCCTTTCTGTCTTTCTTCCTTACACACACACACACACACACACACACACACGTTATTTACCACTTAGAGTGCCTACGGCAGTGTATGATCCCTGTTCCTTTGAGCTAAAAAATATGACTTCTCAAATATATACCACTGATTCTCAACTTAAATTGTATAAGAATGTTATGGAAAGCATCTATGGTATGTAAAAAAATAAAAAATAAGTATAAACTATCCCTTCATATATTCTCGGTTTCCTCCATGCCTGCCAGAAATGACAGTCACAGGGATCAGCAAAGGCAGGTGCGGACACTTGAATTTTCCCCCTGAAACAATCCCAGCAGAAGTAGAAAGGGGCGGAGCCTGGGCCTGCATGGGCTATTTGAGGACCGGAAGGAAATACCGAAAATGACACATTAGTAGGTGAAGAAATGAACAATTTAGTGAACTGGTATTTTCTGGACAACTTTTAAAAATCCTGTAGGAAGGTTAGAATTACCAGTAGTGTCAAATGCTTTTGACAAGTTCTGGGAAAAGTAATTCCTTAGGAATGGATGGAGAGATTGGTATCCGCTGTAGACCCTCCCATTCACCCTGGCATTCCTCTTCCGGGTAGCTGGATATGACCACCCCTGTCCCAGTGACTTAGAGGAAGTCACCTGTGCGTGTCATTCATGTAACGAGCAAGCTATGAAGCTGACACCATGAAGGCAGAGACCTAGGCAATGCTACACACAGCTGTGTGACATCTGCCTTCAAAGGACGGTGCTTAAAGGGCAAAAGTGGTTCATAAAACCATTCCACTGAGAAAAATAACATGACGTAGGAACCACCTCTTGCAGTTTGATTTGACATTGGACAGGAGCTGTAAGACAACAACTTGTTCTTACAGAATCTATCCCTTCAGAATCCTTGATCTGAAATACTGTGGACACACACTAACAAAATTTCATGTGCATCTTCAGCCTCCATGCTGACTGCCAGGTATCTGAGTTCATGGGAAAATTCACTTAGATTTCACACCCTGGCTTTCCCATACTTCTAATATTTTGTCCCAAAATACAGCCGCTTGATTCATGGGAAAGCAAATGAGGAAAGAGGGTAAATGAGATGTAAAGAATTAAGAAAGTAAACAGGTTTGAAATTTGTAAAAATCCATGTGCTAAAATAGTATTGAGAAATCTTTAGACATGGAAGAAAGTGGTAAAAATATTGACCTGAGGGTACATGTAAAAACTATGATTCCTGGGTGGTCATAATGCTTCCTAATATCTGCTGGTATAACATAGTGGAATTGATTTCATGGGTTTATTCTTTAAAACAATCACAGAATATGTTAGTAGTAGGCAGAACAGTGACTCCTCTAAAAGAGCCCACCTCCTAATTCCTGGAGATAATGAATATGGTACCTTATCTGACGAACACGGACTATGCAGATGTGATTAAGTTAAGGATCTTGTGGCGTTAGGTTATCCTGGATCACCTGATGGGCCTAATATAATCACAAGGGTTCCCATGAGTGACAGGACAGTCAACATCAGGGTGACGGCATGTGAGGAAGACTGACCGGCTACTGCTGGCTTTGAAGATAAAGGAAGCGGCCCCAAACCGAGGAATACGTGTGGCCTCCAGAAGCCAGAGGAGACAATGGAACAATGGGCCTCCGGACGGGATGCAGCCCCACTGACACCCAGGAGACCCACTTCAAACTTCTAGCCCCCAAAACTGTAAACGAATGAATTTGTGTTGTTGTAATTTGTTACACTAGCAATAGAAATCTAACAGTTTTTAATTATGGGAGGTTGACAGTGAAGGGTCTGATGATGAAGTCAAAGCATGGAATCTAAGGATGGAAATGAGGCTTGCCTCCTTCACCCACTGTGGACATCTCGTCGTTGATGGGGGAGCACAGCACACGCTTCTGCTCACCTGAACACCTGAAGGAAAGTTTCTGGTATGGAAAAGCATGGCCTTTTCACAGAGGTGCTTTTCCTATGTGCACATGTGTGTACTGGACCACAGAAGTCAAAGGCACGTTAGAGGGACACCAGAACAGCCCACTGAAGTTGGCCCTGTGACCAGGGAAAGAGGTCAGTGTCTTGCTGTTTCCTGCTGTCTTTGTTCTCTGTCTACTAGGAGGCTCTGTCTCCTACCCTCTCTCCCTTTTTTCCCCTCTTCCTAATCTCTCACATTCTCTTTTTTTTTTGTGATACACTTTTTCTCTTAAAATAGCCATCTTGTGGCACTAAAGTTAATTTTATTAATTCTATTTATCAAAAGTTTCATTTTTCTCACCTTCAATATATTTATACTCCTTCAATTATGATACACTGCACTATATAATAGATATTTTAAAATATCTTTCCACTTTTTGTGCTTAGATTTAATAGTAGCTACCAAAAATGAAATTGTTTTTTAATGAATTGACATATATACACACTGGAAAAATAAAAGAGATAGAAAATCTGTCAAACAAATAACAGTGGTTACTTCTAGCTAATGATGGAATGGATGATTCTGTTTTCTTTTTTCTTTCCAACTTTTCTCCATTACATATCTCATCTTAAAAAGTATTTTTCTAAAGGGACTATACCTATAGATAGAAAGATTTAAGGTACTGAGGTGACTGGAAAAAACTATTTGTTAATTCCATGTAATCTCATTCTTAAATTTCTTTCAAGGACTTGAAGCCTAAGTTTCCAGGACTTGAAATACACATTTTAACAAGAAACAAGCAATTACAAATAAGCTGAGAGAGAATTCTTCATGCTCTGCTCTGATCTTTCTAACATGGGTACAAATTAACCTTAGTTTCTGTTTATTGTTTTTCTTGTTTACAACAGCTTTCAATAGTTGACTTACACTTTCTATCTACACTTGCTTTGCCATTCTAGTGCTACATACTTCGTGTGTATTTTTAGAAATAATTTTCCTGACATCAGTTCATTGATTTTTTTTATGCCTTGCTTGAATTTCATCTCTCGCAGGTGCTCTCATTTGCCACTTGTCCTGACATTTGTATCTAGAATCCATTTTCCACCCCCTCACCACTCATTAGGAGCACAATGAAAATGGGACGAGAAGCTCTCCATGCCCGCTGCAGAGTAGGAGGGTTTCACTCCCCTCCATGGGGCCCACCTCCCGACAGTCAAGGCTGCTTCTGAAGCATTAAGGAAGCCTCGCGGATACCTTCAGATCAAGTTTTACAGTTTTCTTCTTGAATATCTCAGCAGTACAGATTTCAAATCTCAACCAAATTCATTATCTCTTGAGGTTGTTTGAATAAAAGATGTCTGTGGGCTGAATCCAACTATGTGATTAACAAAGAGAACTAGACCGGAAAACGCCTGAAAGTAAAAGATCCAAGTTTGCAAATCGTAAATAATTTCGTATGCAGTGTTCCTCACTTTCTATGATTTTTATGACTAAAACTAATGCATACGAATATGTTTATACATTTACCTACATAAATGAGTCAAACAGAGAAACTTTCACACACGCATCATTAGAGTGCAATTAGGTACAGGTGCCCCCCTGTTTTTCAAGAGTTCTCACTGGACCATTTGACTTTCACAAAAAGGCCTACATTATACTGATTTTCGCTAACTGAAAGACATCCGAAGAGCTTTATGGCCTTTATGAAAAAGCGTTTGTTTTGCAGCAAGACCTTCCAGAGGCAGCGCGCACCCGCGGCAGTGAGAGCATCCCGGCCGGGCTCCTTCTGCGGGGCGCCACTCAGGACCCCGGCGTCCGGCCGCCACAGTCCGTTTGCGCACTCACACTTCATCATCTTATTTATTTTGTGCTACCGTTGGCATAATGTGTTCTAAAGTATCAGAAAAGCCTAAGAGAGGTTATTTTTGGGGTCTGGAAACACCCCCAAATTTTTCCATGTAACTTAATGGTAATTCCTTCTGCGCTTCATGCCATTTCAGCTTAAGGAGGTTTCACAGGAAGGCTCTGCTTTTGAATAGTGGGGAAACCTACACTGCCTTAACCGAAGAAGGTTTAGGAAAGCTGGACTTACACATCGACCTTACATGTGTTTTGTTTCTCTGCTGCTCATAAGTAGAGTTTTAATAGTAGCCCTTAATAATGTTTTCTAAATAATCAGCATTGTAACACTGAAGTAAGCAATAAACTAACACGTTAACACTTTTTTAATTGAAAAGATTGAGAAAGCTAATTAATTTGTGAACTGTACATAGTGAATCCTTCAGAGTCTGATTAATTTGTTCCATTTTTTGTTCTACACATGAGTAGCTTTTAAAAAAAGTACAAAACATGTAATTAGCAGTAGATATTTTTTATCAACCCCTGGAAATATCTGCTTGTGCATTTTGTACTCAGTTATAAGGTTTTTAACTTCTTTTACCATTTCAAAAGTTTCTGATCTTTGAATAACATCTAAATTTTATAAATCTTCTGTCTCTCAGAAATAAAATCAAATTTTATTTTCTATGAAGAAGTGATTTGGCACTATTTATTTTAGGGTCTGAGCTTAAATCTTACTTTGGTTTCTGCTTCTCATTTAACCAGTCTATCATCCCATAACTACTATCTTCATACAAGACCTCAATATTTTTCAACTGGAAATCCACTGAACTAAATTCTTGTAGGTCTATTTTGAGTCACTTCTCTCCAAACTAGTTTCCTTGCTGTCTCCAGTACAAATTGATTAATTTATTTAATCCAACTAATA
Organism: Phataginus tricuspis; assembly: GCA_029783875.1. Lineage (NCBI taxonomy): Eukaryota > Metazoa > Chordata > Mammalia > Pholidota > Manidae > Phataginus > Phataginus tricuspis. The sequence goes on along the minus strand of JAQQAC010008880.1, from coordinate 81,658,628 downwards.
TTTACTGGGGATCTACTCATGTGCCACACACTATTTTAAATGCTGGGGATACAAGGAGCAAAACAAGTAAAAATTCCTTAATAAGTCACAAAATCTACATTCTCATTGCATGGGACAATAATAAAGCCAATGAATAAGAAAATCATAAGGTATATTAAAAAACTGGAAGTGCTCTAAAGAAAAGTAAAGCAGGTTTGGGTGATGAGGAGTGAGGTGAGGTGATTACAGTTTAAAATATGGTTGTCAAGGCAGATGTGAGTGAGAAGGTGGCATTTGAGCAGTGACTCGGGGGATCTGATGAAGCTTGCTGTGCCGGTCGGTATGTTGGGGGACCAGCAAATGCAATGGCTCTAGTGTGTTCCTGACCCAGCGAGAAGTCCAGTGGGTAAGGAGGGGTGGGTACGCAAGCAGTGTGGAGGGGAGTGAGTAGAGCTACGATCACACAGCGAGGGTGTAGGTCTGCGAGGCGACTGCCTCTGGAAGAGGTGCGGCATGCCCACTCTGGCTGCTGTGGTGAGTAACTGCGGGGTGGCAAGGGTGAGAGCTGGTCGGAGGCAACTGCAACCGTGGGTAAGAAGACTGGGATCTGATCCAGAGTAGAAGCTGCGTAGGTGGTGAGAGCAGAGCCAGAGGGATCAGGTCCGGGCTGTGAGTGGAGTGGCCTCAGGCATGGGTTCTGGCCTTGCCGCTGGAAGGGAGTGCCCACTCTCGTCTCTGCGCTTGGTGTTTGCTGCTGGAAGGGAGTGCCCGCTCTCGGCTCTGTGCTTGGTGTTTGCCCCTGGAAGGGAGTGCCCGTCTCCTCTCTGTGCTTGGTGTTTGACCCTGGAATGGAGTGCCCGCTCTCCTCTCTGTGCTTGGTGTTTGCCTCTGGAAGGGAGAGCCCGCTCTCCTCTCTGTGCTTGGTGTTTGCCCCTGGAAGGGAGAGCCCGCTCTCCTCTCTG